>JAQFVV010006200.1:14829958-15429958 GCA_028023455.1 Epiperipatus broadwayi | reverse complement strand
ATGCTAAATATTTATAAAAAGATATTTATATAAAAGTTATTTCATTGTATGAATGCATTAACCTTTCAATGGGTTAATTTGAGTAGGAACCATGTATGGGCTGACTCTCAGCCAATTTGTTTTATGCTTATTTTGTAGAAAGTCACATATTCAAAATTTTATTTCCAAAAAAAATCTGCATTTGGCACTAATTTTTGAAAAAAAAATCAGTTTTTTATTGCTGTCTATTGTCATATAGTCCAGCCGTTTGAGATTCGGCTATTGTCTGCTAGGCATGGCTTACTGTCAAATTCAGAAATCAAACAAAATGTTTTATCCATGTTTTATGCTTTCACAATAGATTTTGAACATATATAAAATATATTTCTCATAATTTTTTACATTGATAATTAAGTTTTTACATTCATTTACTCGAATATAAACTTTGATTTGATAATTTGTAAATTTTAGAAGAAAAATAATCAAGGGAAAGAGCATAGTTTTTTATCACTATACAAGACAAGTGACCACTATTTTTATGTAAATGAAATATTTTATTTAAAGTAATATTCTTTATTAAAAACCAAAAAAAATTACATAATTACAAAGGTTATTTAAGTTCCTCTAACAACATTTCTTCAACTACTGTCATAATACTCAGGCTATTTTCCTTAGTGATTTACATGTCATCTTTCTTTACCTTACTAATACATTCTTAGACTGGAAATAATGTTTACCTACCATATTTCACATGTGGATAGAGCAGATCCTCCCCACACTGATTCTATAGTCTTCCTTGGCCAATATTTTAAACCTAGGTTAAAGTAATCACTCCATTCTCTCTCCAGCTTTCTCAGCCAGTTGAATTTTTTATTGTCAAATACCAAAGAACATCTAATTAACCATATTGTTTTTAATGCATGGATTATAACCATTGCATTATGCGGATTGAACCTAATCACATATTTTTTTATCAGATCCTTTAGGTCTATTATTGGCATATGAAAGACTTGTGATCTCATATCCCTGAATGCATGGCATTCCTCAAGCAGGTGCGTAAATGTTTCTTTTCTCTTCTTACAAAACATGCACACATCATCCAACCCCATCCCGAGTCTTTTATTAAGGTAGGAGGTAGTCGGCATGATTTTATTTATCAGCTTAAAAATAAACTTCATGGATGATTGAGGCATATATATCGAGTGGAATTTTTTAAGAACACTTTGCAGTGAACAGCCCAACCATGCATTCTCACTTTGATAATCTCCTTTTGTTAAATCTTTATATTTTATTCCATCTAGACTTTGGACATTTAGATCATCTTGTAAATCTTTGTATGTTATAAACATGTCCACGAGATGTGATCTTCTCTCAGCTTCCATTTCATTGTAAATTCTTATATCTCCCATTGGAGGACTAAAGTACTGATCCTTCATTACATTCAAATATGCCCTGACAGTAATAAAATTAACATAAGCTTTTGGATCGATTAAGTTAAGCCCACCTTTATCTATTGGTTGTTGGAGTACAGAGGTTGAGAGGAGGCTAGATTTCTTCCCCCATATGAACTTCTTTGCCATCTGTATAATCTTTTGGATAGTAAATATGCAAATATTTTTCATAAATATTTAAGTAATTTATGATTATTTTTACATTATATTGTTAATAAAGTATCTATATTGACTAATAATGTGTGCAGATATAGATTTTTATTTAAAATATTGAATTTTAGACAAGGAAAAAATGACAAAAATGAACAAGTAGAGATTGCAATTTCTAAGTCAAAAAAAAAAAAAAAGAAAATCACCGCCATTGTCACATAATGATTGGTTGAAACATAATTCTTTTGCTTTACAGTTGGCTATTTTTCAAATGTGTTTCTTATATTTTTCTTCTGTTATTAACATTATTTTTAATCTTTCGTTACATTTTACTAATTTGAATGTGAAATAAATCGATATTTAGAAGCTAAATTAAAACAGTTCTCTTTATTGAGGGTTTATAATTTTTGAATAGAAGCACTTTCTAAAATGTAATTGATGAATAACATTACTTCTGACTTTTCTCTACTTGACTAATAAAAATTAATTCCAAGGTTTTTGATAAAATGCATCACTTAAGGATTAAGGATTGAGAACTTTTTGATAATTAAACAATAGAAAATTTATTTTAATCTGCTGGGTTAATTTTGTTTAATCTAATTACATTTTTTTTAAAAAAACATGATGTAAAATTTTTAGTTCCTCCCATAGGAAATAATGTTGTGAAAGCTTTAACTATGTCAACTTAGAATATATTTAGTATTTGTAATATTGTATTTACTTTCTGTAGAATAAATATTTGTTATTTAAGAAATTTTTCATAATCATTTGTTCACATCATTCCATTTATCAGTCAGAAATCATTTCACTTATGAACCAAAATTATAAAATATTGTAAATTATTTAAATTATATTTGCTAAAAGGGTACATGAACATTAAAACTAAGAAGAGTCATTTTATTGAATTATTTAAATAGTAGAATTTTTTTTCTCATTTGTCATAGCATCAGCCGGGAAGCGAACCTGCCAACCCAGGACAACTGCTTGTAAAGAAGTCGTCGCTGACCTCTCGGCCACCAATGCTTGACTTAAATAGTATAATTAGATCTAAGAAATAGTATTTTGCTGGATTAAGAATTATAATTTGATTTATCATTTTGAATCACTTTAACTAATTTGATTTGCTTATTTCAAATCACTGTGCATTTTTATTTTAAAATCATTTTCACATTTGAAGGTTATATTTATTATTCTATGATAAAATTTAATTTTACAAGAACCCAGTTCATATTAAAAGATGTTTAAGTCGATTTATTCTAGGGTATTTAGAATGACTATGACATCCCCTACCCATTCTTAATATCTGAGTGTAATTGTAGATTATTCATTATCTTATTCTAAAACTAAGTAATCATGTTTTATTTTATTTAAGTTAGCAATAGTATTGTTATTATCACAATTGTGATAAGACATTAGCTTAAGGGAAGTGTATGTCTTATTTACTTTACTGACTAGGATTTCATTCAATATTGAATAGATCTAAAGAGTTAAAAGAATTTGTTTTACAATTAAAATGAGATCATCTTACCCTGAGATATCTTTAAACTTAATTTGGCGAACTATATCATTTAAATTTATTTTAATAATGAAGAAATTACATTCAAAAGATGGATCTTATGTGGCATATGTTTCCAAGAACGTTTCTAAATTTTGTAATACCAAGGAGATACTGAAGAGATGGTTTAAGTGGTAATTGTAAAAGATATTTGTAGAAGAAAAAAATTTAAATGTAACCTCAATGGCATATGCTCACAATATTAAGAATCTTTTATTCTTACTAGAGTGAGTTGAGATTTCTCCTCTTCTTGAGTTAGTAATAATATTGTTTATATTTTCATAATATTTTATTATAAATGTTTACCCCTGGGTACATTTTTATTATAACATATGACATTTATATTATAAACCCACTGAACTTAGCTATTAAATGAACATTTTAGCTTATACATTATATAGTGTTGTTGTTAACTGAGGTTGGATTTTATATGCACCACCAGTTAACTTCGTCTTGCCTCTGATCTCCATTCACTATTCATAGATTACAATTTGGATCTCCATCATTCACTGTGTAGGGTACAATATATATATATATATATATATATATATATATATATATATATATATATATATATATATATATATATATATATATATATATATATATATATAATAATAAAAATAACAGATTGGTTGTGATACTTTCATTAATATGAAGCATGAAATATGAATATTAGAAATCATTTATCTTTTTCACATGTATGTGGTCATGTGTATTGTTTGTATGAGATGGATTGGATAGCTGAAGGAAGCTTAAAAGTCTACATTTGAATCTCATATAATTACATCTAAACTCCAGGGATATAAAGTATACCTGTATTTAAATATTACAGATTCAACCTCTATCCTGCCCATCCCTATTCTGTGTGTTTAAATGAATAAAGTTCTATAAACAAGGAATCAGAGTGACTTAAAATTAACATGGGCATGACAATAATATAGGCATCAGTAAGGATTTGGATATTCCAACATCACATTTTCAATGTAATGGATGGCTGAAGGATTGGAGGGTAGAGTGGATTGAAGCCTCTCCATTATAGTATGAAGATTTGCTATTTTAATATAAACTGAGCACTGATTATATATGTGTGTGTGAGCCACTGATGAGTACTGGTTCAGCATGAAATATAGATATTGGAAATCACTTTTTTCTCATGTGTGTGGTAATATTTATCAGTCATATGGGATAGAGTGGATGGTTAAGAAAAGCTTGAAAGTCTGTGTTCAAATCTCCTATATTACATCTAGAGTACAGATATATAAAATATACTAGTATTTAAAATATATATATATAATATTTAAGTTTGCTTGTAAAATCTGCACAAAAAAGATAATCAGCAAGAGTTATTATAGAACATTTATAGATGGGTATACATTTAATAAAACGGAAATCTCCAATCCCTTTCCGTTTCACCATCAAACCTAATGACACTCTCATCTGTGCTAAGTTCGAACCTATTTAAATGTTAATAAATTTAAAATTAGTTCATGTCTGTCTAAACAGCATTATATATTTACGTGTGAATGAACGCTATAATTAGATAGGATTAGTAAAATTATAGCGTCCTAAAATTATTTAATATTTCTAAAAATGTTTATTATATTATTTAAGTTAAGAGTAAATTATTAATTTTGTTGTTTAATATTGTAATTTCGTATGTGGATATATAATCTGTGCTATATAGAAGAAAGACATGATTTAAAATATGTAAAAGCCGTTATCTAAAAATACTATTAAATGTTTCTTTAAAATTGTTAAAAGATTTCTTGTTTTAAATATATTTCAGAGAAAAGTTTCTCGAAAATATATTTAAAAGCTATATCAAAATATATTTGTAAATTATTTTTAATAAATATGTTAAAAATGTTTTCGTTTTAAAAAAAATGTTAAAAGGTTGTTTTTAAATAGAAAGAGTTTCTATGTAAGATTAAAAATAAAAGCTGGTCAAGTAATTAAAAGATTTTTGGTTGTAAACAAGTGTCATTAACGACCACACCTGGAATTCGTAAAAAGTAAAACTAGTTAAAAATTTACTAATTAAAATCCCCTTAGATAAGATTAAGTTATTTTTAAATCTAAATTGGACAAATGTTTGCAACGAAAAATCTTAATTATAATAATAGCTTATGGAATGTTTCTAACATAAGTTATCTAAGATCTGAATTATAAATTGAAAAACACTTAATTAAATTCCTGAGTTTAATGAGTCTTGAGGCGGGAGATTCCGATAAGGAAAACATATAAATACTCTGTATTTTTTTAACAAGAAGACAGCCATATTGTTAGTGAGAGTTGTAGCCCGTCTTCACAATTGTTAAAGTTTAACATGTCCGGCTAAAAGCGGGCATCTTGTTGCTGTTACTCCGTGGGAGAACGGGGTTTCTCTCGTCGAAATGCCTAAACCACCATCATGCCGATAGAAGAGACGAGCCTAACATAATGGGAAAGATGATGCCGCCCAGTCAAACTAAACCAAACCAACAGCCAAGAACTTGCAGATAAATCATACCGGTACCGTTTTATTTTTCAAACCGCAGAGCTCTGTGTAATTCTGTGTAAATGTAAATAATATCTATATAAGTTAGCTAACTTTCTTTTAAAATAATGATAAAGCTAAATGTAACCAAAACTTAAATCCATTTAATTAATATTTTAAATATGTTAATTGCTATCCGAAATTTCATGTTTGTTAAAGTTTAAATAATCTGAGTAATTTATATTTTCCTTTCATTTAAAGTAAAGTATTTAGTTTAAAGTTATATCATTGCGGTTGTGTCTATATTTCTTTGCTTATTTTATTTTAAATGCTTATTATATTTTATATGCCAATATTTCGAAACAGTGGCACTTAATTTCATCTTTTTAAGATATTATTTGAAAATCTTCGTGTAAATTGTTTATTGCGTCAACTTTCTGCGCTGTTTCGAAATCCTATATTTTTTGTTATTTAAATGATTTAATATGTGAAATGTGGCTCTTTTATAATCAACCATTTAAAAAAAACTTAACTTGATAAGTTTATTTAGAATTAAATTTAGCCTTGATCATATAAGTATATTTGACATTTAAATTCTTAAGTCCATAGAAATATACTTTTCCTCCTTAAATATTTATTATCTATAAGTAACTTAATAGATCGAACATGTCAAAGTACAGATGTAATAATATTCCCTTTAGTAGCATAGACATTTATTATCAG
Organism: Epiperipatus broadwayi; assembly: GCA_028023455.1. Taxonomy (NCBI): domain Eukaryota; kingdom Metazoa; phylum Onychophora; class Udeonychophora; order Euonychophora; family Peripatidae; genus Epiperipatus; species Epiperipatus broadwayi. Next base: position 15,423,621 of record JAQFVV010006200.1, on the reverse strand, counting down.
GCTACGCAAGAGTTGGTCCCAATTTGATAGAGCTAATATGCTATTAACTCGTATTTCATAGTATGAAATATACCATTCTTTGCTTGGCGGATGTGATCTTATTTTATAAAAATATTCTCGTTTTGCTGCTATACGTAATATACGTATCTTAAGATGGAGCCACGGCATTGCCAGCACATCTTCTCTTATAGGGTAGAGCAGTAGCGAAGCCTGAGCCAAGGCCAGGTTAGCACGTAAGACCCCCACCATTCCTGAACACAAATGTTCCTTTTCACGCAGCATTGCGATCGGTTACAGGGTACCGGCGTTTGTCGCAAGAACCCTGAAGTTATTTCATCCATCCGCAGAGCGACTTTTCCTATTATTGTTTACCTGTGCCATAGCGCATTGGTAAAATCTTATTTCAGCCAACTCTCCCACCTTTATATAACGCTTTCAGCATTCTGAAATTTTCTCTCGAAAGCCATGTTCGATCGATCATTACTTGAGCTGGTTTATGCGCTCGTCATTAAATCATATTGTATATTTTAGTAAATGAATTCATGATCAAAGTTTAATATAATTATTTATATACCAGCCACAAATGTAATAGGATTTGGCTCATCGAGATCTATAGACATAACGTAGTGATTAATTATGTATTAATTGAAAAGCAACTCATAAGATGGGCACATGTAAAACCCATTTATGTAAATTAAATGAAAGTATTTATCTAAAGCTATTTTGAATTGTATAAAAATTATTGATATAAAGCTATTTATAATTGTATATAAAAAGAGAATGTGTTCTCTTATCCACCCAATGTTTGTACATTCGACGCTGAAATGTGTAAAACTGATCAATTTCATGCCAATTGTAAATAAATATATAATTAATTTAATGTATTTCGTTCTCTGTTTCGTTATTGATCTAATTCAATCCAATTCTAATTACTATTTATAGTCTATATATGTGAAAACTATGCATTAGGTTAAATTAAATTTAGTGATATTTTAGTCAATTAAGAACCTTTCTTTTATTCATCAGAGTCTTATTGCTTCTCCGTGACTTATGTCGGCCGTGTGGAAAGAGGTATACTACGTGTAATTTCAAGGTGGTCATTCGTAGGGTCTTGAGTCTTGGAATCCTGGCTTACGAGTTGAAGTGCGGTCGGACTCGGGATGTTACAGTCCTAGTCTGGTCAGCTTCGGTCTCTTTTGCTTGGATTCTGAATTCTGTTACGCGAATGTACAAACTTGACTGTTACAATATGGGATAGAGTGGATGGTTAAGAGGAGCTTGAAAGTCTGTGTTCAAATCTCCTATATTACATCTAGAGTACAGATATATAAAATATACTAGTATTTAAAATATAAATATATATATATATATATAATATTTAAGTTTGCTTGTAAAATCTGCACAAAAAAGATAATCAGCAAGAGTTATTATAGAACATTTATAGATGGGTATACATTTAATAAAACATATAATGGAAACTCAATAATTGAATCATGGATCCATCAGCAACACAAAAGCCAGTACAGCCAACGGAATCACAGCTGATGTAGCAAGAAGCTATTCTGACTGTGCAAAAGCCTTTAGAACAAAAAACTAGATACATTTAATAGTGAAATGCTGTATGCGTTTATGAAAGAATTTAAAAATGAATTTGTTAAAAGAATTTGAAGAAAAACAACAAAAAAGAAATAATGAATTTAAAGAAATGCATTCAAAATTTGATGAAATGCATGCAAAAAATGAAGAACATAACAAAGCAGTCAAGAAATGCTGCAAAAAGTTAAAGAAATGCATTTAATACTTGAAGAAAACATCAAAAGAGAGATAATGAATTTAAAGAACAGCATCAAGAAATAAAAGAAAATTGAATTAGTACAAGAGACTATAAACAGCCTGAAGCTGAAAATAGCAGGTCAAATATAAGAGGAAATACAACAGAAACTACAGTTTATAGAAAGGAAATTACATTTTGATTTAAAGGAAAATTTTCAAAAATCTATTGAATCTAGTGAAACCAAATTGCAGGAAAGTATGCAAAGTATAATCAGAAAGAATAAAAAAATTGGAAGTGAGAGAATAAGCAAAGAGAAATGAAAATCAAATTCAACATTTATTATTTAAAGAAAAACTCATAGAGATTCAAGAGAAGATGCAGAAAACTCAGAAAGAAGTAGTCAACATCATAAATAACATAAAAATGAATTATGCAAAGTTGAAGGAGGATATGTAAAATTAGTTTGTAGAAATAATAAAAGAACTTAAGGAAGATAATAAAAGTGATATGATAAGAAATACAAAACTAAAAGAAAGCTATGGAAGATATATAAAATTTGTTTGTAGAAACTATAAAAGAACTTAAGGAAGATAGTAAAAGTGATACCATAAGAAATACAAAACTAAAAGAGAGCTATGGAAGATATATAAAAATAGTTTGTAGAAATGATAAAAGAACTTAAGGAAGATAGTAAAAATGATACCATAAGAAATACTAAACTAAAAGAAAGCTACGAAAATACAACATTTGTAGATCAGCACAGAAACTATGAGTCTTAACTGTATAAATTAATTTCTCAAAATTCAAATATTCAATGGTGAAGCGGGAGAGCCTTTCATGGAACACTTTAACAGTTTGGAGAATTGTTTCCAATTAATCCAGCTAACAGCAAGAGAGCAAGTAGCTATTGCCTATAATCATTTTAAGAACTTGTTACTGAATGATGGAACTCATTATTTAAAAAACAACACAAAATATTTTTCACATATATGCCATAAAATTGACACTCACTCTCCCATATATATATATTGAATTAAATATTTTCATGAATTGTTTTTATAATAAAGAATAGAAATAAAGAGTGACTATATCCATGTAAACAGAGATAACTTTTACCTTTTTGATGTTACCAAGAAACTATCAATTACTACTAATTAACAATCGGCCTGAGGCTAAACAAGTTTCTTCATTAAACCAATAATAACTTCTTTGTTTTCTTATTTGTTGAAGTAATATACAAACAGTGAGTATACCAGCTATACCAGGCACGGACAATCATTTTCAAAAAGCAGTTTCTATGAGATAACATTTATTATGTATCAGATCATACTGCTGAAAAAAAAGTATTCACAAACAGGGTTTTTAATATAAAATATATCAAAATAAACATTTTTTAAAAAAAAATTTGTCTTATATGAGGAGTCATATTGTATAATAAGAATAAATTTCCATAGAGAAAGTCATATAGGACTGCACCTGTCCTCTTGACTGCAAGTTAACATAATCTGGTCTGAATTGATGTTAAGTCATTCCTCTTGAATTAAAAAACTTTAATTTCTCTAAAAGATGACAGTGGAAAGTATATAATTATGATCTTAATACTCCTTTAGAATAATGTCAACATAAAGAGTCAAGAACTGTAGTGTGTTTAAAATCTTTATTCACATAATAATAATCATAATAATAATAATAAGAATAAGAATAATAATAAAAATAATAATAAAAATAATAATAATGAGGAGGAGGAGGAGGAGATTTTAAAATAAATTTTTGTCAATAATTGGTGAATGTATTTGAGTCTGACTATTGATCTTTTCTGAAACACATTAGCTCCTAAAGTTATATATAGCATTATTTGATGGGTTGTGCTTCTGTATGTATATAAACACAAAGTTATTTTTAACAAATTAATTATTTAAGCTAATTTAAAAGTTTTAGCAAAAGATTTTTTTTTCTAAAAGTTCAGCAAATTGAAAAGAAATTGCTCATTTGAAATTGTTTAAAGCTAGATAACTTCATTTTTTTCCATCACTCCATAACTAACTTAATAATGCAATGTGGTTCTCATTTTCATGACCATTATGTTTTATATACACTTTAATTCTCCAAAACCGTAATGTGCATTCATTAATATTTTCAATGTTTAATCCAATAGAAGTGTGAGGTGGGTTTACAACAATTAAATGTTATCTCTTCTTAAATTTTACTTGCATTTTTGACTAAATTATTTTTATAAAAGTAGTTACAAAATAAATGTTCACTTGCTTGATTGAGTTTAGTTGGTTAAATTTTTTTAAAAAAACTTAATACTTTGACATTTAAAACCACCATTAAGAACTTTATGTTAGTATAATTGTTAATGCTTTAGTGAAGATATGAATCATTAATAGATAGTAAATTTAGTTACCCTTTAGTTTTTTTTAAAGTTGTTTACTGTGTTTGTCATGTTACACCCTACTGGTAGACACAAGTCTAATACAATTGTGTTTTTATATCTACATTTGTGTATGTATATATAAATAACATGATAAAGATATTGCTGAAAAGTCTTCTTTTGGCACTGTTATTAAAATATAGAAAAGTAGTAATTGTTTGCCATTGTTTTACACGTAGCCTATAACAAAATTCTTATAACATAGTTAGGGTTGAACATTTACACTGAAATAAATAATTTTTTTTATTATGAAATATACGTGTATATATATTTTTCTTTAGATTAATAAGCATTTAACTATTTCCCTATATCTATGATATTTGATTGATTCATTCTTATGATATTTGATTGATTCAATCCTTAACTCAGAAAACTACTTTTAAAATTAACTTTGATTAGGTCTTAAATTTGTTATAAGTTTAACGTATTAGAACAGTTTGAAAAATAAATAGTTATTAATATACATTAACAATACAAGGTTTATGTGATTTACAGTTTAATGATATTAAATAAGTCAAACAGAAAGGGAAAAAAAGAATTGTATTGATGTTTCTAGTGATCATAGATATATCAGTAAAACTCTCATAATACATACCTATACCATATATATCTATTGATATTTTTGATATATATATCCATCAGTTGACAGACTAGTGTTTTAAGGAGAGGGAAGAGTAATGAGGCTCTATGTGACATGATAAATATCAGGTGGAGCAAGCACCTTGTCTCTGTTTTTGATTTTAAATGTCTGATTGTAAAATGGGCTGCAGTTTTTTGGATGTAGGATTAAAACAAAAATTATATCTCAGGACCCAAAGGGAACATGATAAAAATTACAACTCTAGTGGAAGGAAAGAGACTGTGCTCCATGCTATCTATGAGGTTAGTGATTGATGAAATGGGTGATTTAGTTATTGATTTAATATTTCTATATGCAAGAGGAGCTGGACATCGGAATAAAAAATGATGAATTGTTTTTTTCTGATTCATGACACAGCTGATAGGGTCAATGTTAGCAGATGCCACTCTTTGCAACAAATAGTGATTAGTGGGTAGAGCAACTAAATTGAGTTTAATAAGAAATCAAAGCATTTTGGTTCTAAATGCCAGAATTTGAATTTAGAAATGAATTGTTTATTGAGATTAAGTAGAGACCATGGTTGAGATTGATTGTCATCATGAGTCATATTATAGGCCTCCTAATAAATTACTTTCTTTGAAAAGGAATGTTGATTCAGGTCAGGATGAGCAGCAACACATGGGATTGAAAAAAACTTACCACTACTACTGGGTTGGAGGATATCAGTAGGGATAATATGGACAAATTTTATAGTATCTGGGTACATGGATACAAATTTAAATATTGAATTAAATGATCTCTGAAAGAAAAAGATAGGAATTGAGTTGAAGTGAGAAGCCAATATCTTTGGCATGCCTATTCAGTGTTCTAACACTGAAAACTAAATGTGTAAATAATGTCAAAACATGTATAATGTGCATTTTAATTAGGCTTACATAAATATACAGTTTTCAACATGTTAAACCCTAAACATCACATGATCACCAGCTCTTATACTAGCACATAATTGTTATTAAACAAGCCAAAACTCTCCATACAGTAGTGCCACCCTGTGTCAACTTAAATAATCAATAGATGCCAGAAGGCTTGTGCATAAAATCCCTATCTAGTGCCTACTCATCCAATATCCCCAGACTAGTTTCTGCCTTGTGACAAGGTTCCTCACTGATGAAGGCCACAAGCCAGAAACTAGTCTGGGGATATTGGATGAGTAGGCACTAGATAGGGATTTTATGCACAAGCCTTCCTGCATCCATTGATTACTCTGGTTGGCTCAGGGTGGCACTAATGTATGGAGAGTTTTTGCCTTGTTTTTTCAACATGTATGGTTTATTTTCATTTAAAAAAAATATACATTAAAACATCAACAAACCATTAAAAAAATTATAATAAATGAAATTAATATTTTTTTTTCTTTTAATAAATGAAAAGATAATATCTCATTTCTTTTGTAATTGAATATGTTAAATTAGCTAAAGGCTAAATACAGTATTTTCCTCTTTTTTTTTCAAAAGAGAAAGGTACTGTAAGATTCTTTATTTATAGTGGTGGAATGGAGAAAAAGAGTGATATTAAAATTTAAAAAATACATTATTAAAAAGATGGCATAAGCTATTTGCTTGTATCATTTTGCTACCATGATATTAACAGTTGTACTTTTAAATAAAAAATTAAAATTTAAAAAAGTATTAATTTGTAATAATTTTACCTTTTTTTAATTTAGAATATTTTTTTTTGAAATATGAATAAATGAAACACAGATATTGAGATTGTAATGATTAGCCCTCCCACCTAACATGTTTATGGCTTGGATTTAAAACCTGTAAAATTACAAGTTCTAAATAAGTTTGGATTTTCCCCCTACATAGATGGCCCATAGCTAACCATCTTAGCTATTCATTTACTGGTTACCAAATGAGAAAAACTATTTTGAGTTAAAAAAGTAAATAGAAAAATATGAAGCTTTATTATTTGATATTTGACTATTTCTTGATAGATTCTATAGAAGTTTTTGCTCTATATTGACTTTTATTACTAATATATTGTTTGCCTGAAAGAAGATTTATATACATTGATAAATGTTAATACATAGCCATTACAGTGATAGTCAATTCTTGTCATATCTTTAGATCAAATTATTCTAATCTCTAGTACTTAGAGGCAATTAATTCCTGCCACATTGTAATGATAAGAAACTAAGGGATTTATATGGAGATATGATAATACTTTAATGAGCAATAATAATCATCCTTTCTGTTTTTTAATTGGAAGGATTAAGAACAAGGAATCAGCACATCAAGAGCAATATAATTAACATAATTAATAAACATTGCATAGTATCCACACCAACTATCATCAACAGTCATCTTTTTTGTCAAAATTTAAAAAATGGTATAGTAAAAAATCTCAATTATCATAAAGTCAATGCCAAACTTGTTATATAATATGAAAAAAGAGCATTAATCAATATTTCTTGCTGAATGCATTTACATAAATTCTGAAATAGCTATAAAATGAAGTATAGATAAAAAAGTACTGGTATCGTGTAATGCTGTGGATAATAGAGTTACATAAGTATACTGGCCATACATGAATTGGTAGTCATCTTCACAAAAAACCTATGAAGTGATTAGACTTTAAAGGTGATCCTTATGTTCACAAACATATATCACATCTATTGTTAATACAGACTAGATTTGGAATCACAAAGACCTTGGAAACTTTGAACTAGAGAAAATATACACTACCTTATCTATAATAGTATTAAATACCTTCACTGGAATAACTTACAAACAATGAATAATACATTTATTGAGCATTTAGTAACAACAATGAAAAAAAAAGAGTTCTGATAATACAAACAGATCATCTTTATTTGCATTACAAATGTCAGAGATTTTCGTAGATTGACAAACAAACTATGCATGTAAAATTGTAGTTTACAGATAGATAGAGTGGATGACTGTAAGGAACTTGAAAGTCTGGATTCAATTCCGTTTTAATTACATCTAGGTTATGTATATCCATTATACATGTATTTCAATATTTGATATATAAACTGTAAGTACATGTGTGCATGATAATAAAATATTTCATTCATTAACAACCCAATATTTTTCTATTTTAATATGTAAATAATGGATATGAATTTAGATATATGTGTACACATATATATGTGACATAAAAATATTTCATTTCTTAATGTATTACAATAATTAACTTATTAAGTCTATAGTTTATTATATTTTAAACTTACTTAAATAATAAATTATCTTCTATATATATATAAACATTTCAATTATTAATTGTTATTTTTTTTTAATCTTTAAACTAAATTATTTTCAGAATCTAGTTATATAGAATACAAATATATTGAATCAATCAAAATGTTATTTTTTTATCAATTAAAGGCAAAATGCATTTGGAATTTTTCTAATTCTGAAAAATATAACAAAATTCAGTGAAAGTACATCTAGAGTTTCTCTTTTCTGGAGGCTTTTAATTTTCCAATTTTCAGATGTATGATATTATGAAATATTTAATGATGGTACAATTGCTTTTGACTTTATTCATTTTTATGGCTATCTATAGTACTATTTCTCAAGTTATGTATTTATTTGATGGAAACTGGAACTAAAGTAAATATTGATTTATTAGTTGAAAAAAAATCTGAAGATGTTAGTTTTCCACAAAGAAATTATTGCAAATAAGATGACAATAACACTGATTAGTAGATTCATTGAGAAAGCAGTTGGAACCACTACCCATACACTCCTTTTCTATTGTTGTAAGCAGTATGCAGAAAATTGCTTATTTTCCTTAATTTATTTAAATATTTATGATTATTTTTTAAAAAATATTTGCGTAGTAATTAATAGAAAGAAAATATTTTATATGATTATACTTAGACTTTCTTAAAAATATGTTTTATTTTTAAAAAGAGAAGACAAGAAATTCATAGAAATCATAAAAATGAAACCATAATCGATAATGTTTTGCCAAACTTTCAATAATATGTAACTTTTATAATATTTTAATACTTATAAATATAATTTCAAATTTTAGAACAACATTTTATAGCATTATGATGACAGGAATAAATTGTTCAGAGTTTAGAAATAAAGTTCAATTAATCAACATTTCATTATTTTTTACCATAATCACAGTAATTATGCAATAAGAAAATAATTACTCTCATTGCATATTTCATCTCATTATTACTATATGAGTTTTAAGGTTGTTTTTTGTTTCTAAACTTATATTTTTAATAAATCAAATACAAATTATTGATTTATAATATAGAATAAATATTTTAATAGTAAAATAAAATGTTGAATTATAATTCAAAAAAACATAAAAACTTTGATGAGTTTAACTTTTGTTCTTCATGGGGCAGTCACTTTGTTTTTATAAATATTTTTTTAGTTTCATTAGCTGGCTGGTTTCTTCATTTCATTCAAAATATTGGGTACTTTTTAAACAAATTAATACAGTACAAATTAATTGAATACTTTTTTGTAGGAGAGTAAATGGAAATAGATTTTCATTAACATCGAACTTCATGTTTGACATAATACTCATTAGCTAATTTATTTTATTTGGTTTTACATATGTAAAGGAAATTTTAGTAGCAACATGAAGAGGTATACAAGCAGCTTCTATTTGTATTTCTATACATATGCAACAGGAAGGTTCTTTCATGTGGGCTTCTACACTTGTTTATGATAGCGCAATGTGGATTACTAGAATCTATTAGTAGAATGACTTCTCATATCCATTGATGGTATAACATGTTCTTACTAATAAATACATAAGATAAATTTTGGTGATGTGCAACTCAGTTCAGGTTTCATACTCTGAATTTCAGGTATAACAATTATTATCTTCTGCATACATATTGAGCTATATGTCATCACTGACAAACTGTCCTGATTTATTTTTCCAGAATATCAAACTTGACTAATATAAAGACCAGCAATCACTGTTCTTCTTTTGAAGTCAACTTTTTATAATAATTAACTGTTAAGTGAACCCACTAGTTATAGTAGGAACTATAGAATTTGTATACAGGGAATTAAGTAAGATCTTTATCTTCCTAATTAGTAAAAAGATAAGATTATAATCAAAATATAATTGTTCTGTTTTTAATTTACATTCATCAAAACCAGAAATAGGTTTTAATTAAAAAATTTCTTTTTAGTCGTCTAAGTAAAAAGCTATTAATTAACTCTGTAGTTACATTAAACATTTTACTTTTTTTCCAAATCTGAAAGAAAATATTTGTATTATATAATTGCCTTTTTACAGTCAATTTTAAATTGTAGTACTTCAGTAATATTAAAAAATATTATTTAATTAGTCAATATTTAAGCCATTCCAGATCTTATAGTGAAGCAGCCCCCTCACATTCAAGTATATAGTATATAATAACTCACCTTTTGTTGATAAACATTGATTAGAATAGAATATCTGTTGTTTATTGAAATGCAAGAGTATATACTTAACTTTTCGACACTCACATGTATATATAACCATTGGTTTTTTTTATATGTGTGAATAAACAAATTGTTTTAAAAAAATACAATTATTAAAAAAATGAGGGTGGGAGTGGGTTCCTTGTTCATCATACACTCACTGAAGCTCAGTTGGTTAGAGCGTTATCTTAAAATTCAATATTCAATAACTTTTTTTATATAGAAACATTAGACTGCTCTCTTTAACAAGAAATTACAATCTCTTTTATTTTTTTTAAAGTCAGTATTATTTTTATGTATTTTTTTTTAGAAAAAAATTATTATGCAAAATACTGCAAATCACATTCAGAAAGAATGATAAAGGAAAAAAAAAAGTACTTTCAACATAAATCAAGGAATTTTTTCAATACATGTAATTGTGTATGGCCCTCAGAAAAAAAAGATGTTGAACATAAATTTAATAGTTTTTTATTTGTTTACCTTTTTCTTTGGACAGCATATAATTAAAGCCACATATTCAGATAAGCTTAGTTTGCATCTCCACGGTATATGTAATTTATAACTTTGTCTGTGTTCATTGCTACTTTTCCTTTAAGCTTTAAATATATATATAAGTGCACACACAATATCAAGGCTATAGATTCACTGTTATGAGCCATGAAATGAATCCATCCCATTATATATATATACAAGTGTGTGTTTTTATTGTACAATAGATCATTTACTAACATTGTTATAAATGTAAATAGGATTTAATACACATGAATAAAATAAAAGTTGAATTAATTAAATTTAAGTAGTAGCTTCATATTCTATTTATATTTACTCAATCTGTTATAATTTGACTTTGGGGTATTATTTTGGTGCTGCTGTCACTGCAGCTTTTCTTCACAATTTTCAGTTATCTCTAACATAAATTTACTGGTTCACATTATTTCTTGCATAGAAATTGGAACTAAAATTATTAATTTTAAAAAATCTGAAGATGTCAGTATCATGTGGACTTACACATATATGAAAATTTTTAATATGAAAGTCAGAAATGCACTGATTGGTTGTAAAGAAAATGATCATACACTGATTGGTAGATTATTTGGCCTGAGGTAATTCTGACCATGCTTTTTTGTTTTAGTATTTCTGAAAGAAAAATTGTAATTTTCAATAATTTGTTTGCGTATTTAAGCTTATTTATGCAACATGTATGTAAAATATTCATTTTAAACCAAAAAAAAAATATATGTTAGTTGCAATTAGACTTTATTTGAAAATGTTTATTTTTAGGAAGACAAGTTGTAAAATTGTAGTTACAAATAAAGCAGAAGCTACTTTTATTGGCTAACAAGAATTACTTTTGTAAACCTAGTAAAGACATTTTTTGTGAACTTTTAATGCTAATAAGTTTACTTTTGGATTTTTAGACATATTTTTATGCATTTATGATATCTCAACTGAAATTTCCTTCCATTTAAAAAATGGAATTCAAATAAAAAATATTTCATTCAATAAATTTTTTGAATAGGTATTGTTAAAATTCATTATAAAAAGAAAATATGATTGAAATCATCACTAGGGTCCTTCAAATAAGAATGGGAGGAGTTGGACCTTAAATGAATTAAAATAGCGTGTATATAAATTTACTTGGAAAATGCAAAAACTCAATATGCCCAAATGAGAAATTCAAAATCTATGTTTTAAATATTAAAAGTATATTATCATTAGGAGAAGTGTGATTACGTCAATTTTGATTATATATATATATTTAATTATTATTTTATAAATTGAAGAAATTTTTTTTGTCATAAACATCATGAGGTAACATTAATTAAATCTAGAACTCATAGACAAACACTATCCAATATCAGATATTGAATGAGAGTTTAAGATTGAATGGTGTTTGAATTGTTATAATGCTTATTTTTTGTGTTATTATATGACACAGTGCAGTAGTTTAAAATTCTATCTGTTGCCTCTGTAGCTGAAAATAATACTAAACATTGTCTATGCTATAAAGTGGTGCTGTTTTTGAAGTAATTAAATGTACTGTGTTTAACCTATAGTATGCCCTGATAAGGATGATATGTTAAGTATAAGATTTCATTTTATCATAATGCATATTGGAATTGGGATGAAACTGTTTCAGTTTTTTTGGCCATTACTGACAATATCAATGATTGTTTTTGATTTGTTTTTGATATATATCCATCGGTTTAGAATCAATAAAAAGCAGTATTTTTTTTTATTTCTAAGTAAAAGGTTAATCTGTAAGAAAGACAGAAGTAGTAACACTAACACAAAATGGTTTTTATAAAATTGGAACTATCTGCAAATAAAATAAAGGTACATGCTGTATTGTTTATATAATTTTGTATTAGCAGGGAATAAATTTGTTAATAGATATGCTGAGATTTAGAACTAAAAATTATATTTAACCAAGTGAAGAGAATAATGAATTTTGATATTTATATTTTTGAACTATTTTTGAACTTAGTGATTAATTTCCTTCAGGATAAATAGAAATTATTGTAAGCTGTAGCTAAAATTACTTTATTGATTAATACCAACAGCACATTCCACAACTTTATCATCTTCTTGGAAATATATATTAAAATTAACATATTAAAGTCATGTGATTTTTAGCCAAAGGATAATAAAGATTTTAAAACATATAATTGGTATCACTATATACAGATACTGATATCAGATTTTTATAACTAGGCAAGCAAACTGGTTTGAATTCAAAACCTTAGGGTGGTTTTGAATTTCAGATTATTAGTTTGAATAGCACAAAGAAATTAAAAGTTGTCCTAAAAGTACAAATGCAACGTTTCATCTATGAATCTTAACTTCTCACTGATGAAGGTAAAAACTAGAAAACAGTTGAAGGATGTTGATATTATTGTATTATCATTTAGTGGCTTTTGATTACTCAAATTTACAGTAGATGGCTCTGAAATAAGATGAAGAAAATTGCTTTTTTATTAATTAATTTTGTGGGAACTTTTGGTGTTATTTACATTTTTGTTCTAAGCACTTGTAATATGAATGTGCTTTTTAAAATATGGATATGCTTTTTAATAACTCAGCTGATATTTATCCTGGTAATATTAATAATTTTTTCACTTGTTTATATATATATATATATGTGCGTGTGCGGTGTTTATTATGCTGATTTTTGTCTTAATTTTTGATGTATATGTTTATTTTACCTATACCAAAACATATGCACTATAATTAAATGAAATATTATTATAATGAAAAATATACACATTTTTCCTAAGTGGTTTAGCATTCAAGTTTAGTGGATTGTATTTTAATGGAATGAATATTTATACAAATAATGAGATTGTATTATTTTTTTTGGGACAGTAAGTTAGTTTATTTTATTATTATAACTTGATCAAATAATTGCTTTACAGAACCATTTAATTTCATCTCTCCTTAGTGAATGAATTCTGATAAAACTAATTTTATTAGGGCTTTTTGAGATTTGAATGTAGGCAAGACGTTCTCATTCTAAATGTATTAAAAATGGGGTCCTAATTAGAATCGAAATAAAATAAAAAAATAAAATAATAATGATTATGAAACTTAAATCTATTACATTATTCTGCTACAAGAAAACTATTTAGTGTAAATAATCTACATTAAGCTTAATTGCGATGAATATTTTGTCTATTACAAATTTAGTATTTAAAATTTAAAAGGATAGATTCATTTCAAAAATATTGATTTGTAGAATTAAAGTTTGATGAGATTGGTATTTGAGTTTAGGCAAAGTTTATTAGGTTTTCTTTTTAAATAATATTTACTATTAGAACATACTTTTTGTATCACATGACTCCAACTTGCATACTGCTATTTCAGCAGCATACTTTTTCTTTCTTTCACCGCATCTACGCCACCCACTGCAAGTTTTAGTAACTAATAGATGCCAGATGATAGTGCACAATAAATCCTTACCCTGGGTTGTTCTATTTAATACCTTCAGATTTGTTTCAATATTATTACTTTCATTGGTAACAAGCTTTGGATTTTAGAATAGTCTACATGGATCTTTAGGATCCAATGTACCTTCCTTCTAGCAGCTGTCATTTTACTTCTTTCTTATACTATCAAGCTATCAGTCCAAATTGAAAAAATTGACTGTATAGTAATATAGATTTGAAACCAAATCATTATTTAACTATTATGGTATGCTTAATTTTTTAACAATTATAGTCACATAAAACTAAAGACCCCATAATATATAGAAACTGAGTTGGTTTTAGATATACATTATTATACAAGCATGTTGGTTTAAATTGAAATCATTTTTATGCTTTCCAACTTGGACTGATAGCTTGATATACTATAACAGAAAAGTAAAATAATGGCTGCTAGAGGATCAGTGAATTGGATTCTAAAGGTTTGAGTGTGTTATTCCAATGGAGGAAAGCTATAAACTGGAAATTAGTCTGGGGATATTAGATAGGTAAGCACGATATAGGAATTTATTAAGAAGTATCATCTGGCATCTATTAGTTACTAAATCTTACAGTAGGTGGCATAGATGTGGTGAAAAAAATGACATAATTTTGAAATTGAATTACAGGCAGTTCTCTATGTTCATACAATTTGCTATATCATACACATTTCATACTTTCGATTTTTATTGATGTATATGACAAAATGCATGTACTTTCATGTAATGATTCTCCCTTTCTCATGGACTATTAGTCACTAGTTCCTCCCCAGCTCTTTGACATTAATCATGTTCATTTTTGGCATCTGAGGTTCAGTTTTGAGCAGGGGTGTTTTGAATTAGTGCTGTGTTGATAAGTTGTGTCTTATCAATTTATGTTAGAATGTGTGCTATCACTTTATGTACATTTATGTTTTAGTGAAAAAATTTGCCCTTATTAATTCATAAACATGAATGAAAAATTGAAAAACAGTAGTGTTGATATGGACAAAAAGAAATAAAGATTTCATAATTTCCATATGATCGAGATGAAGATGGCCAATCATTTGCTTCAATCAATCGTTCGTATAATTTAAACCGATTGACAGTATGTTCAACCATGAAAAACAAAATTAAGGAATATTTCCAAATTCATACACTGTCATTATGCTTTTAAACTTTTTTTTAATATTATTCGTCTTGATCTTATATGTATATGATTGTGTTGTGCATGTCTATATACTGTTTTTAGCCTCTCTTTTTTCAATGAAAATAAACAAATATTTTCAAAGTATGAAAATTTATTATATATTCAGAATTCTTTGAACTTTTTTTTTAAAAATAGAAACGTAATACTTAGCAGAAACATTTATACATGTGTGTGTGTGTTTGAAAACCTTTTGTTGATGATTTTTTTTACATTGCTCTATTTCCATACATTTCAATTTTCATACCCATTTCAAAAGCCAATTAGGCATCAAAGTAGAGGATCACTTGTATTAGAAGTTGATTTTAACGCTATCCATTCTAACTATTATTTTTGATTGAGTATTAATAATATTTATAAAAGTGATTTTTTTTTATTGCCGGTTTGATAATAAAATTTATTGTTGAATATATAGGAGAGGAAAATAAAATTCAATTTTATTTTATTATTTTATTTATTATTTGTATGTTTTTTTAGTTCGTTCTCTAAATTGGATGTCAGTTTTAAATGGATGGTTTGATTAAGTGTGATGAATCAGGATGTTATGTTTTTATTATTATTATTATTAAGTACTACATATTTATTGAATCGTAGAAATTGGATTTTTTTAATAATAGTTTTTTTTTATTATAATATTATTTTAATAGTAATTGTGTTTATGGTATTGGCTAGAATTATAGGACTCAAATCTTGTCCAGGATGATTATTAGCAATATTGGCTTCTCCAATATCAGTTTCAGCTTTAGTCTTTCTTCAACTTTGGCTACTACTGATATATATTTAATAATTCTATTTTCAGAATTTTTAAAAGATATGGTATTATTTAAAATAGGGGTATTTTGTCTAGTTTAATAATATTTATAGGAAGAATTATCACAAATTTTTGAATTTCATATGACAAAAAGTCATTGTTTTATTGAGTAAGCCATTTAACTAACAATAAGATTTTTTTTAAAATTTTAGCTTTTATTCATTTGTTGATATATGCTATTTATTTGTTAAGGAAAAATTATTCATAATTTAAATCATATTCAAGGCAGTCAGATATTAGAATTTATTATGAATATATTACTAAGAATTAAAATTTACTTAAATACATTTAATTTAGCATTTTGTGGAATACCTTTTATGTCTGAGTTTTATTCTCAAGATATAATTTTAGAATTATATCATTATAGAAATTTGAATTCCATTTCATTTGTTATATTATTTACAGCAATAGCAATACCAGCATCTTTTGCATTTCCAATATCATTATTTTTTTAAAAAAAATTATTCACTGAAAAATGATAAATCTATTATTTGAAAAGTGAAATTAGAGATTCTGCCTTAGTAATAAAGATGGGGCAGGGCAATTATTGCAGCATCGTATTAAGCTGATTTTTAGTTAGAAATTCAAGAAAATAAACTTACTTTCTTAACTTTTTCTTCTTCACAAATGATGACTTTTTCTCTTAAAATTAAACCTCAAGTTTTTTTTTTGTTTATCATTATAAAATGAAGAAAAGTTTTTATCAGTAAATTTAGCTAGATCATGATGTAAAGTGATTGGTTGTCAATACATTTTTGATTTAATAATAAATACTTAATTCACTTATTCTTCATAAAATTCAAAATAATTCTATTAAATTGTTTTAGTTTCATAATTTTTATTTTGTTGAAGGCAATGAAGTACAGTAATAAATTATTAGTTAGAAATTAAGAATTAATCTTAATAAATTGTAAATTTATTTAGATTTAGTGTGACTCATGTTTTTTTGGAACTCTATGAAATAAAGTATTAATTATGAAAAGGGGGAAAAACTTTATGGAAAAAAATAATTTTTACAAATGAAAGAAAAGATAATCAAATGACCAGATTTTTGAGCAAATTTTTATGACATTGTTTAAATTAAAAACTTCAATTTGCTTTTTAAAAATGTTTAAAACAATATACTTGAGCAAAAACATAATTAGTAATTAAAAGAAAGATAAGCTAGTTATGATATACATTAATGGTTTGTGTGTATATATATATAATGAATTAAAATATTTCAATGGATTGTTATTATAATAAAGAATAAAAATGAAGATATTTATACCCATGTAAACAGAGATAACTTTTAGCTTTTGACATTACCAAGAAACTGTCAATTACTACTAATTGACAATTCCTTAGACTAAACAAGTTTTCTCATTAACCTGTAATAGCTGTTTTTTTTAATTATATATACATAATCAATATAAAAATAATAGGTAACAAATGTTTTATAGCAATAAAATGAAGCATGGTATTAACTGAATTGAAAAATGTATTGATGTTTTCAATTTAAACTAAATTGCTTGTTTAGCTACATATAACTGAAAACAAGTTTACTATCTGTATATTACTATCATAATCATCATTTTCAATCATTATTGATCCACTGCAGGCTGAAGATCTTTCCACACTAAACCCACCTCTGATCTTTAATCTTTCATCCCCATATTACACCAGCACACTTCCTTATTTCATCCATCAATCTTACATGTGGTCTATTTTTAGGTCTTTTACAATATCTTGGAATCCAGTTTAAGATTTTAAATGCTCAACTATTATCATTTTTTCTAGAAGTATATTAATCAAACTCCACTTCAGTCTATACATACTTATTTTCTCACCCATATATTATATTTTCCATCTCTTTTTGTTACTCCTAACATGCACCTCCATATTTTGTCTGATGTAGCAACATTTGGTTTTGGGAAAAGCTTTAGACAGTATTATCATGGTTTGAAAATTTATTGGTGTTGGGTTTTTTTAATACTATTTTTTTTAAAAAAATCTTTTCATATAAATTTAAATATTAATTTTAATCATGGGATTAAAATATCAAAAAAATGATCAGTATTGAAATGGGAGGAGGGGGGGTATTTCTAAAAGAAAAACCTTTAAAATGGGTAGGATCTAAGTTCTGAATATGTTATGATTACACCATTTAAAAAAAAAGTTGAAAGGTGTACAGATAGCTAAATGGTTTTTAGCTTGAACAGTTTACATTGTGATATTATAGAACTAATGGAAAGTTTAGTTGATGTGGATTAATTAAAAACAAATGGTAGATAATAGCATTAGTGAAGTGCTTATCTATGTAAAGCTAAGCAATTGCTTAAACAAGTACTGTTGTTGTGAATGAGTTTATGATTCACTAGATTTAGGAAAAAACAGAATTGCATAACATTGCAAAATAAGATGAGGCTGTAGGTGCAAATGAGAGTGATGCTGAATGCTAGCTCACAAGAAAGCAAAAATTCTAAAATTAATGATCTGTAAATTCTCATAAGGAATATACGAGCTATGTTAAATTTTACACTTAAAAAAGATGTTTAGTTTTAATTAAAATATGACTGAACAATATGTACAACTATTAATTTTAGTTTTTTTTTCCATTTATATATATTTTTCTTGCTTAAATGACTATTTTAGAGGGTAATTGTGTTCTTGCTTATGGATGTGGAACAAAATTCCTCCAAATACATGTATTTCAGTGTAAGCTATAATGAACCAATAATATAATGAGTGATATTCTTGGAATCGATTAATTAATTTTAGCAGACTCCACTATATTCTTATTCTGAAAGTATGTGCACTTTCAGATGCAAATAAATTTTAATAATTATGACTAAAATATACATCTACACATATTGTTATATGAGGTGATAATAGATGGACAATTGAAATCTTAAACTGGATTTCAAGAGATTGTAAAACACCTAGTAAGAGACAACATGTGAGATGGATGGATGAAATAAGTAAGTAGGGTGGTATGATATGGAGAAGAGAGACTAGAGATCAGAGAAGATGGATTGAGCATCAAGATATCTTTATTCTACAGTGACTGATAGTTGAAAATGATGTTGATTAAAATTTTATATCTTTATTATATGTTTATTTGATTATTTATTAGACTATCTTGCTCCTTTGAATTTCAAATATTATTATATTTATTATATATTCTTAATAAATTACATTAGGGAGATCTCATTATTCATATTTATCGATATCAAAATTTAGCACCACCTGAATTCATCTCTCTCACAGACAATTCTGCCATCATAATGTATTTGAGTGTGACATGGCAAGTGACAACCTTGGATATGAAAGTTTGGTTTTGGAAATTGTAAGACAATATTGAATATCTTATTAAATACACTGGTAAGTAATTTGCATTAAAGATTAATTCTGAATATAAAAATATTTTCCAAGAATAATTATACCTTAAGAAAAAAGAGAAATCCTGTGTCAAAATTTACCTTGTTTTATTAAACATATCAATGATTTTGTACAATTACTTTGATTCTTTGTTATGACAGAATTCTAATTTTTTTAATTAAACTAAATCTTAAACTAATATTTTGTGTATGATCTAACAGATTAGCACAAACAAAAGATTTTTGAAAAATATTCCAATTATATTTGGTTTTGAATTTTTTAACTATAAAATACTTTTCATGTGTGTAATTACTATTCATACACAGTTTGTTCAATTGCAATTGGTGTTAATAATTATTATATTATTGATTTATATGTTAAAATTAAGGATGCTGTTTAAAACTATTTTATGTAGTTCTCACTAGAAGTTTCTCCTAACTAGACCCATGTATTTAATGAGAATTGTTAATTTTCAGGAGTCCATCCAGTAGTTATTTCTTTAAGAGCTATGGGAGTCTGATTTTATAAAGTCTAGTGATATACTCAAGATTTGAAGAGTTTGGTTTTATAAGGAAATAGTAGATATCATCATTGTTTAATGTAAATTAAGGTAAAAATATAGTAAGCATTTGGCTGTAGATGTGGTTTATGTGGAGATGAAAGGAAACTATAGAATATTTATTTTTAGAATTTAGGATGCTGAAAGGCATTGAGGATATAAAGAGAGGAAAGAAATAGAGTTTATGATTTTTTATTTTGATCTTTATAATGATTTTTCATAATATAAGAACAAAATAATGGGAATAATGAAACTATTTTTTATTGCAATATGATTGGAACAAAATCAAAAGAGTCAGGGCTGAAAAAATAGTTAGGTAAGAAGTAGATAACTTTATTATGGTATATAATAAATAATTTTAGAAATATAGAATGTTTAACTTGTCATTAGGATTTTCCCCATAAAGTCTATGCATAAAAATATTTAACTTTATTTAAGAACAATCACCGTATATCGCATCACATATATGTTAGAGTAGTTTATGTAATGATTAATATTCACAATTCATTAATCTGATAATTTGAAAAAAAAGTTATTTTTATATCTATATGAGCCATATGAAACTTATATGAAATGTTAAATATTGTTTGATATTATTTCAGTATAATGATTATTATATGTATATATAGAAGGGACTTGAACTCAGACTTTCAAACTCTACAATATGCATTCTATTTTATACAACTGATACACATGATCGCATACATGTAAAAAGATAAATGATCTCCAGTGTACATATTGCATGCTGAACTAGCACTCATCAATTGGTCACGATCATCATCTCCCATACTTATATACAATCAGTGCTCAGTTTTTATTAAGATAGCAAATCTTCAAACTTTAATAGGCAACCTTCAATCTTCTACATCCTCCAACTCTTCAGCCATCCATATCATTGAAAATCCAAGGATGGAATGCTCAAAGCCCCCTGTTAGTACCAATATTATTGTCATATCCATATTGACTTTAAGTCATTCTAATCTCTCCCATATAGGACCTTAATATGTACATTAAATACATAGAAGAGGGATGGGCAGAAGACGGGCTAATTTGTCTATACTGAAATTAATGCAATTAGAAGTGATTTGAACTCAGCCATTCAAGCTCTCTACAGCTGAGCACTTCATCTTGTCCAATTTATACACATGATCACATACATTTGAAAAAGATAAATGATCTCCAATGCTGAACCAGAACTCATCAGCTGGTCCAGATCACTATCTATCACATGTATACAATCAGTGCTCAGTTTGTATAAGATAACATATCTTTAAACTTTAATGGACACAATTCAATCATCCACTTTTTAACTCTTCAACTATCCATACTATTGAAAATCCAAGAATGAAACACTCAAAACCCTTGTTAATGCCAATATTATTGTCATACCCATGTTGACTTTAAGCCACTCTGACCCCTCACATATATGACCTTAATATGTCAATTTATATACACAGAAGAGATATGCGTGAAATACAAGCTGAATAGGTAATATTCAAATATAAGTATATTGTCTATTATACTGAAATTAATATAATTAGAAGGGACTTGAACTCAGGCTTTTAAGCTTTCTACAGATATGCACTCCATTTTTACATTAATTTCAGCATAGACAATATACCCATATTTGAATATTATATATTCAGCCTATATTCTGCCCATGCATCTTCTGTGTATTTAAATGGACATATTAAGGTCTTATATGTGAGAGCTCAGAGTGTCTTAAAGTCAACATGGGTATGACAATAATTGGCATTATCAAGAGCACTCAGCATTCTATCCTTGGATTTTTAATGCTATGGATGGCTGAAGAGTTGGAGGGTGGGCAAGATTGAAGCTTGTCCTTAAAGTTTGAAGATTTGCTACCTTAATATAAACTGAGCACTTATTGTATATATGTGTGGGAAATAGTGATCTGGACCAATTGATAAGTGCTGATTCAGAATGAAATACATATATTGGAGATCATTTATTTTTTCCACATGCATGTGGTCATGCATGTTATTTATATAAGTTGGAGTGCATAGCTGTAGGGAGCTTGAAAAGTCTGAGTTCAAGTCCCTTCTAATTACTTAAATTCAGTATCATCTAATATTAATTGTTAAATATCCCAAGAAAAATTAAAGTTTTATTTAAACTTTTTAAATACATTCCAACTATTGGATGCTAGCATAGGAATCAAACTTAGATCTTTATATTGGTGAATATTGCATTCAAGATAATACTCTAACCAACTAGACTATTCTGTCAAAGGGTTAGAGCATCCCTTTAAATTCAATATTCAACTTTGATTCTCATGCTAGTACTGTCACTGGTTATCTTCTGGAGAAGAGAGAATAATAATACCACCCAAAACAATATTTAATACTAATCTGAATGCCATTGCTATCAATTGAAGGTATTTAAAAAGTTTAAATATGTTTGACCTTTTCTCAAAACATTTAACAATTAATATTAGATGATGGAAATAATCCAACATATAATTATTACTAAAACACTACCATCACAAAACTTTCAGACAAGCACATATATAAATAATAATTATTTTTCACTGGTAAAGTTGAAAATATATATATGAAAGAGTAAAGAATGAATGAGAAATCTTAGTATGAAACATTCATTTTGCAATTGAAATTATTTTTCTTTTGAATGACTGATTTACATCCATATTTAAAAACCACCATTTTCTTGTCAGAATTTATTATTTTTAGGTAACCATTAATTTGTTGTGTTTGAAAAATGTATCTAACTTGGCAACATTGATTATAACCTGTACTTATTTGTAAATGATGTAAGTCATACAAAAGAGAAAGAAAAAATGGCATTTTTAAAATTTTAACATGCACTTTAAAAGAAATGCACTTCTAATTTTATTTTTATATAGTCTGTGGTTTTAAGTAAATATATACATAAATATCTGAAGCAAAATCATATATATAACTTCTAGCTGAGAGCCAATAAATGTTATGATGATTAAAATGTTTTTAAAACGATGTGAAATAATCTGAAAAGTCATATAAGTATATAATTTGCATGTGTGGATTCTGTTTATCAAAAGATCTTTTCTAAAAAGACAAACTATTCATTAATCAAATGATAGTCTGACTTATTGGAGAGTTAAAGATCTGCTGGAGTGGGTGAGTGATATAGCTTGATAAATGTTTTTGAGTTCTGCCTATTAGTTTTACATTAGAATGTTATATGTTACAAGTTATTATATAATACTAAATTATTTGTTTTTATCAGATCTGAACTCTTATTATACCATTCTCGGACTTATAAAGTTTAGTATTTTTAAAATTAATATGTGCATTAAGTTAATTGTGGTATATCATATGGCTTACTTGAAAAAAAAAGTATGTTATATATGCATCTATAGTGTGGGATGTTGTTCTTATTTCTGGACTGAAGGATAGTTGTGATAAGATTGAACTAAAGTGAAATAATGCATTGTTAAAAACAAAAACTTATAGTAAAATAAATTTCATATGTGACTTTCAAAGTTAAATTATATTGTTCTATTTAATTCAATAATTTATTTTGATATAGTCATAATATTATCTCATTTAAGACTTGAAACATTTCATTATTCTGATCCTTTTATTTTAACCAGGAATTTATGCTCTTGTAATTTATATTTATTGTGATAGTAACCCCATTAGGTCCCCATTAGGTCAATAGTGTTGAAATAACCAATTGAAAAATTTTTTTTATGGGAACAGCAATTATCAATTTATATTATAAATACTGTATTAGTTTAGCATTACCAAGAGATACCAACATGGCAATTATAGCTTCTGACAAGGAGAAAATGTGTTGCTAAATTTTAAAAATTGTGGTTAGAGTTAAGAGGTATAATTTGTAGTTGAATAACCTTTAGTAAAATAAATCGTTCAATCGCAACACAACTGTTAATTTCGATGAATTAACGGTTTAAAAATATGTATAAACAAAGTTTAATTTCACAAAACATTTAAATGTATGCATTGATATAATAAAAAGGTGTTTTCAGAATGGAAGAATTTATTCAATAAATAACCATGAGATATCACATAAGCATACAGAATATGAGAACCATCAATTTAGAAATTTTAATCTTGTTGATTTTAATAAAAACAGGTTGTAAGCTATCATTTAGTATAAAAATAAACATAAATAATTGTATATTTGTCCTGATAATTTTATTTGGAAATAATTTTTCTATGTAAATTGTATTACAAGATAGCGGACTTTACAAAAAACAACCAGAAGGATAATATCATTTAGAATGAACCCACTGCCAGGTATACCTAATAAAAATTTTGTGTACTAAGTGCAATTGAGTGAAAAAGGAGTTCGAATTTGCATCATTTTTCCTTCATGTGTTCCATACTATTTAAACAAGTGTTGATTAAATTCAGTGTTCTTCTGTTGTTTTTTCGCTTGAATGGCTGTTCTTAAACTTCATTATTTTAATTATTAAATTTGTTATGACACAGCTGGAAACCACAATTGCCAACTAGAAGGGAAATCATTGGATATTCACCTTTCATGATGGATACTGGCCTCTTAATCAATACCATCATTAAAATCATTTAATAATAGAAACATAATTAATGATTTAATGGCTGGAGTTGGTAAAATTCAAAAACTTTTACCATGGGAATTTTTTTTTTTTAACCTGGAAATTATTTAAATTTATAATTGAGGATTTCAATCTTTTATAACTACAGAATTGTTAGTATACTGTGATTAATAGGCTGGACTTTATTGCTTTTGTTAATTTTATGCAAATCATTAATTGAGCTTATCTGTGAAATTTATGATGTAATCTACTAGCTGTGTTTGCCAATTTATGAAAGAAACCGAAATTGTTGGAATATTAAAATGATACAAGGCCCCCTTTTTTTTTAATTCAAATTAGAAGGAAATGAAATCAACTGAGGAATCCCCAACTTAATTACTTTCTTAATGGATTATTTTATAAGAATTTGTGTGGTAAACAACATTGTCATTGCCTTTAAACAAAAGGCAGAACACCCCACGACATGAATGATAGATGTGATTAAAATATGTATATATTATCTTGCCTCTGAAATGAAATCTGGAGAAATGGATCACAAAGAGTTTACCATTTACTATAAAGTGAAGTTTAAACTTAATAAATAATGCTTATAAGTATATGAAGGGATTTTATTAACATGAAATCCATTAGAGGGAATGAAATGTGGACATCAACTTGGATAAATTTATTTGTAAACTTTCATGCATAATGATAATTATATGTACGATTTGTTGTTCCTATTTTACATTTATGTAATAAATTTAATTGTATGCATTAGTACTGATTAATGTTCTCATCAACAATAAGATCAGGTATTGTTTTTTCTTTTATTAATATTATTGCGATATTTGAATGTATTGTAGTAAAGATAAGTTGTTCCTTTTATCATTATAGTTGTTAAATAACAGTATTCTTAAATTATCCTGTTGGGTATGAGAATCTCTGTTTAATATACCTTATACTTTATTACCATATGTTTCATGGTATTTCAGTGTGTACATGTCAATATAAATGAATGAATAACATTTCTAAACTTAATAAATAATAATTATTCCATAGGCTACAGGTCTGAAATTTTAATGCTGTAATAATGAGCCATGTAGATATTGTGCTTGTTAGAAAAAGATAAATGTTTCCTAGATTAATAAAACAATGCTATTGTAACAGTGTGTTCCAAATGTAAGAAATATTGGGGATCTATGAGATATAGAATAATCATTTGATTTTTTAAAATAAATTTTTAAAATAGTGATAGATTAGAGATTCTCCCCATAGCCAATCTTCTTTATTGGATTGTGTGAACCACACTTCCCCTTACACATCGGTGCATTTACCTATGATCTTTTTTTTTTTTTGAACAATGCTTGTATAAAAAACCCTCTGCTATATAAGAATATTGTGGCAATATTCATGTAATTATTTTATATTTATTTTATCTTATGCATTTTATTTGTTTAATAAATTATTTGATTATTATTTTAAAATAAGGATTTGCATTTTATTTATTATCATCACTTTCACATTAAATCTATTAATGTGGTCATCTTAGTGTAATTTTAGTATTAGAGTTTTTGTTATTTTTTATTACAGCTCATCAAATGAATATTATTTGTGTTAAAATTGTATTAGAACTCATTTGCACTCCTTTCACAGCCCTGTTTATATGCTATAAGGTATATGCTGGATATAATCTCAAAATACTCATTTGTATCATGTCATAACTTGAGAAATTGTATCATATAGATATCTAAGAGTCTTTATAGTATTAGAAGAAAAGGAGAAATAATATATATGTGAAAATATTACATCGATATTTGTGATGTCATGCTAGTCACACGTATGTTTTATTGGTATTGAATATACATTTATTAGCATATACAATATTTAAATGCTGGATAATACCTGAGATTTATTATTAATGTTGATGGTCACATGCAGTGGTATAATAACAGATATTATTTATGTGACAAATATTTTTACTTACTGATTTTATTGCCATTTTTGAGAAGTTAAGCTAAGATTTAGGCAGTCACTTCTTGGTGATTGGTTGTTTTGCCCTTGCATACCATTGCAATATATATCTATATAATTATAATAGTTTATTACAAAGCAAATTCAAATTAAATATTTACTGATTTTAAGTATAGTGTTATAGTAGATTTTCAGTTTTCATTAATATTCAGATTTTGTTATGTGTCATAAACGTATTTGAACTTTTGTCATTTAATATGATAACAACATTCCTACATTATTCATGTTAATTAAGTTCTTATAATATTAAGAATAGTGAAAATATAAATCTTTAATCACTCTATGTTTATGTTGTGATAATAATGAAATACTAACATATGATGTTAATATATTTGAGAGTTATAGTATGAATAAAGGCTATATGAAAAATTGATGTGTAGTGGTAAAAATAAATGCAGTTTAAATAAAAAACATAAAAATATTCTTAAAGTAGCAAACAAAGTTTTTTTAAAAACTGCAAACATAATTTTGACAATGATCTGGGTGGCCATAAAATGGTTAATATTTGGTGGTTATGAGCATCTACGTAGATAATAAATTGTGCTTTATTTCAAGAATGTTAAACTCTTAACTATGTATCATTACACTGAACAATATAGAGACACTATTATCATATTTAGTATTAATTATGAAAAACCTTTATCAGTATAAACATAACAAAATTCAAGCATGCATATATGGATATGCTTTATGAAGTATCCAATGCATAAATGAAAAAAACATCCTTATTATTTAACTTAACACAATTTTGGAGCCAATCATCATAATCATAGCTATTCTTACTAAGACCCAAATTATTTTCTTAAAGCCCTCTTTGGATGTTAGTAAGAATAACTATGATTTAGATGTTTGGCCCTGAAAATGTGTTAAGCTAAATAGAACTGTTTTTTTTATTTTTTGCATCAGATTCATTGTAAAGCATATCTGAATATGTATGCTCAAATATTAAATATTGTATTTATTCTTTAATTAGGATTAAAATTTAAACAGAGAACATGATTTTATGCTTAACAATATTAATAAAATTATTATTCGATCACCATTGAATTAATTATTTTCATTAATTAAAAAAAGTCACATCATCTACCTGAATAGTATGCAAATGTAGAAGTTGTAGTGAAATAAGTTTGTAACTAAGATTAATTGGATCACATGAGTACTCAAACAGTTTACAACCTTTCTTGACAACCAACCATAAACTTCTTTATTAGCTGTATTTTATGTTTTATTTTAAGTGAGTATCTCAAATAATTTTAATCTCTTATAATTAAATCAATATTAATTATTTAGTGATGTATTTTTTACTCCATCAAGAGAATGTGTAATAATAACTGGACAACATATAAGGCATTTCAATAAAGTGAATGTATGTAAAAAAGATACAAATACATACAAATTTTTAATAATGTTTTTGAATAAATATAATATTATAAATATTACCTACATTTAGAATGTATAATAATAATTTTAAAATAAATAAATTACTTAATATGCCATAGATATGTATCTTATAACTTTATCCGAGGGGGGGTGTCAGGAAAATTAAATATTGTTTATTGACAGTACATAATCTCAAATTATGTAATAAAAGCAATTTAAATCTAAAGCTAATATAATTATTAAATGTTATATCTATAATACTTTAAATAAAAAAATAGTTGATCTGTATTCAAGTTTATATTCCAAACATATATTTAATAATTTGTGATTTATTTACAGAAATATTAACAATGATTTGAAAAAAGTTTTAAAAAATTACAGATTTAATTCATTTTATTATTTTAGCAGCTTCTTCTTTGTATAGACAACTTTTCTACTGTGAGAACGAGGCTATTTTTAAAATATAAAGACCGCCATCTATTGATTAAAAATATAACTAAAATTGTAAACAAATTCAATGCAAAAATCTACATGTTAATTAGGGAACCCAAAGTGTATTTCATTTTTATAGTACCAATATACCAGCTTTATTTATCATATTTAGAAATTAAAATCAGTCTTGTTAAACATTAAATCCAGTTAATCTATTCAAGTGAAATAGTTATGAATCATCTTCTTGAGTCAATTGGATTATTGATAAAGAAAAAAATAATTTTGGCTAGGGGTTTTTTTTAGTTAGATAAAATAAATATGGATTTTAATATTTTCACTCATTTAGAATGACAAGTTTAATATTAGATATTATCATATTAATGTTAATTTCTGGAAATTATACAAATAGCATTTCTTCAGAAAGATCAGTTTCTGGCTCTTCAGTAGTACTGCAATTATTGTGGTGATGGTGTTCTTCTTTCTCATTATTGCTCATTCCCTTCTATTTTCACAATCAAATCTTTCCAAATATTATGCGTTTTTCTAATTTTTATAGTTCTTGTATTATAACCAATATAAAATAGTTTCAACTTGCTTATTTAGTGTTGAAGTGAGTATTCAAATCTAATTAGTTTGAGCATCTATTATTTATTTTTATGATATTCCATTGGTTTTTTCATATATCCAACTTAAAATTGTTGATATTTTTCTAAAGTCTAACATTTAAATGATGAAGCATCATAGTAAATATTGGTTAAATTGTTTAATTCTGCCCACTGTCAGAGGTTAAAGAAATGTTGACAACTTTAATGTTTCCCATTATTTTTTTAAAGTCTAGATAATAGATATCTAAAATTACACAATTTATATTTCATAATTAAATTAATATATATTCCTATTCAATATTGTTTCTCAAACTGATATCCTCAGACTATATCAAAAGTATGTTTAGAAGGTGTTATATAATTGATCTTTTATTGCTATTCACTTCAACCATGAAGATCAGTTAAGTAAATGTTTGAACAATCATATAAAATAAATATATTGCCAACAATATATTTCTGGATCATCTGGAAAGTTAGCTAATTTTTTAGAATTTGTTGAACACAATTTTGGATAAATAAGACTAGTAATCTTTAAGAAACCAAAATATATAAAAGTTTTACTCATTATTTATTAAAATTATTAAATAACCATGAATTCAGCTCATACAGTGCATGACTTCTCTTGACAGTGATGAAGGTTTGCATTGTATTATAAACATGTTTTTATTTTATTGTTAGAGTATTAACCTTTATCTGACCAAGTTTTTTATGTTGAGACCTATATTTTGTACTTAAGAATAACCAAATACACATTTTTTTAAGAAAGAATGAATATCTAGTTTGTATATCTATAAAAAAAATTTAAAGCTTAATTAGAAACACTAGCTTTGTGGCCAATATAAATGAATACATAATCATTACACTATGAAGCTTTTTTGTTATTGTTACATTCATGGTTTTAGTCAATAATGATTAAAAAAATTTTAATAACAAGTAGGAAAACAAATTTATATATATATATTTAGTATATGTACATATATCTGTTATACGTTTTCAACATGCGTCTACAGTATTACATACATCAATATATGAAAGATAAAAGTTAAAAATATTTTTATAATTTTTTGTGTATCTTACATTTATATTCAATGTAATAATTTTTTGTGTATCTTACATTTATATTCAATGTAGAAATTTAAGTCATTTGCATGTCTATGTATGTTTACTGCTTAAAAAAAACATCATTATGGTTTATTACTATCGATAAATTTTCGTCTTTATACTGTGGCTTGGAGCCAAATATCACAGATACAAGGGGATACCGTATTCTTAAAAACAAATAAGCAAATGTTTTTCCTTGGAAATAAAATTCTTTAGTCAGAAAATACAATGTTATGTATTTCTTTTTCTAATAAATGTAAAGGGGTCTTGACTTATAAAGCTAGAAGTAAGACCTTGCATCAGCAGAAATTGGGTTTATATAGATAATAAAGTAATAGAGAAATAAACTGATTACTACAGCTGTAATAAATAAAATAAAGGTAATCAGTAAGATTTGATTTACTTTTTTTTTCTCTATGCATAATGCAGAAATATTGCTGATGGTTTTAAATCTTAGTCAAACATCAATAGACTATAATGCTATAATTACAATTCAGTGGGCTATTCAGCCTTCGTAAAGGGGAAAAAAAATTTTTTTTCTCTCAATTAGAATTGAATGAGAAAAAAATTGCTCCCCAGCATCTTCTCTTAGACTGAGACAGTTGCTCATAGTAACAATTATCTGTTTTAATTACCCTTCAATTTTAAATCAATTTGAAATAAAAATTATCTTTACTTTAAGAAATAAATGTAATAGATGGAGATATTTTTACGTGATTATGTATTATTTATTATAATATATATTTTCATTAAAAAAACATTATTATTTTAGTTTAGTAATAAATTAAAGACATAACTTAAAAACTAGTAATTGTTTCTCAGAAACAAAAGAAAGTCATAATTGTATGCCACAAGTTAGCAAATTAATAAAATCTGCAACAAACAAGAAGATAGTATATTTGCATTAGAACATCTCCTTAGCTCTGTATAATTAATGATTATTTTATCCTTGCTGATGTAATTAAATCAGTTTTATCACCACCACATCAGTAAAATTCATTTTATGCCACTAATGAAGGTTAGCATCTCTTGTCTTATTAGATTTATGGAGGAAAAAAAACATTTATTATCTATACAATTTAAATTATAAGGCACAAATTTAATATTTTACTTTGAGGGTAATTTAGTAATTAAAATATGTTAATGCAAATGGATTAATTTACTGTTAATTTAATAAAAAAAAAAACCAACTAAATATTACTTATCGTCATTAAGAATTAAAAAAAAAAAAAATCTAATTTAGGTTTTGTAATTATAATATATTATGGATGTTTAACTTTTTTTAAAAAGTGTAATTATATTTCATAATTAGCAACTATCTGCAAAATATTCGTAATTAAATTAATATGCTCTCAATCTCTCCTATCTCATCTGTCTTATATTTCTCCTCTATTCTCTCTCTGTCTTTATTTATTTCTCTTTCTTTCAGTTTCACATTCATATTACAGTAGTCCCTCTGTAGCTATAATATTTGGCTCCAAGTTGCACCACAATTTGTAGATTGTTTTTAACACAGACAGACATGATGATTTTCACAAGATGTAGATGAATTGGGAGCTAAAAAAATTAAAATATGTACAATTGTTTTTTATATTAATTTGTGATATATTTATTTAATTATTATATACTAGTTTTTTTGAATCACTGATAGCCAAACAAAATATATTGAAATCATGAATATAAGGGGCACACTACCACTAATATTACTTAAAAAGCATTTAAGATAAGTGTGTGTTAACTAGTTATATTGACAGTTATTTCTACTGTTGATTTTTAATTCCATTCAACTATTTAGAATTGATTGCAGTGCCATCTATCAACTCATTATTCTTAATTTTAAGTTTATTATTTAAAATAAATATTATGGTCATTTAATGGATTTAAAAATCAATAGTATATTGAAAAAAGATCTAAGTTTTATACATCATTGTGCAATATATTTAAATATTATTTGAATTTGCTATGTTGTTATTAGTGCATGGATCCCTATATAGACTTCTGTTTGAGACTCTTCCAAATTTAGCTTTAGAAGTAATAATTTACTCTTATCTCCTCAACAGTTATATATTGTAAATGTAAGTAATTAATGAGTCATAGATAGTAGTTTCAACCAAATCTTTAGATTAGCTTTGACATAAGACATTACTTGTAACTATCATCTAATGTTTATTAATGATTTAAACTTTCAATAGATGATGCTGGAAGAGAATATACTAAGGGTAAATTGTTGTTCTTCTAGGTGTAGGTAAATTTTCTGTTTTGTAATCAAAAACAATAAAAAAAAATCATATGGTTTGTTTCTTGGGAATTCACATGATGTTCAGGAATCAAAAGTGACTTGAACTCCAATCCATGAATCCTGAGTTCTGGAGTCCATTACTTTGCTACTGCACCAAACCATGTACTTAATCAGTAATCACTTTAAAATTTAAATCTGTACCTGGATTATGCTTAGATTAGCACATTGAAAAAATATTGATTTCATTTGGCTAAGATTAGCACATTGAAAAAATATTGATTTCATTTGGCTATTTTTCATCTGTATGAAAAATTTCAGATACCATTCTAGTTTCGAACCTGTCAACAAGTTCTTAGGCAAAATTGCACCATATGTAGAATGTAGACAGAACAGGAAGTTGTTCTGAATGAATTAAGCTTTTGATATTTACTATGTGATGTTGTATGTGTCAAAGTTTGTATTGAGTATATAATGATTATTTGATTATCTTGCTTTTATAAATGTGACTGTTTGGTATAAAGTTTTTAATTAGTCTCCTCTCAAGAATGTAAAATTTGTTGCAATTATATAAACATATTAAATTGATTGGGCATATTACAATTCATTCAGAATAGATTAAAATATTGTTTTAAAGATGTTTTGTTTGGTGTTTTATATTCACAATTATTTCATTAAACTTTAAACACATTGTTTAAAATATTGTTTCATAAAGAAAGACATTTTGTATTATACCAAATAAAGCTGTTTTTAAAGTTTGTCTTATATTCTCAGACATTATATCTGCATTGTCTTATACTTATATATATATATATATATATGGCAAAAGTCTTCCCAATAGCTTCTAATAAAGGAATATTGAAGGAAAAAGCATTTAAGATAAAAATATTTGATAATTCTTGTATTGACTAATAATTGGTTGACTTGATGGTCCTATTTCTTTTTGGATCTAAAAAAAGTTTTACGTGACCAGGATTCAAACCTTAGACTTATGAGAATGGCAGATAGATATGCTATTTTTTACTTCATGAAATTTTTCACAATTCATAATGCTAAATTATTATATTTAAAACAAAAATTGTATATAAATTAAACTATTCATACCAGCTTAAATTTTACGTGCAAACAGAAAATAAAACCACTTTTGATCTGCCCTCTTTAAGATTTTAAATAAGCTGTAAATAGAACAATGTGAATGAATATTTTGAATAACTTGAAGTTTTATACCAACTCCTTTGTTAAATAATTAATGTATAGCAAATATAACAATACCCAATGTTAAACTGACATTTTAAAAACAAATATCACAATAGCTATCTAATAAACACAACATAAGACCATATAAGCTAATGAGCTTGGATTGAAAATATTATGGTGTTTTCAATTTAAGACTCATATTTTTGTAGTTAAATAGAGATAAAAGGTGGCAGCTGGAGAGTTGCATTAGATCCTAAGATCTAGATGCAGTGCTCTCAGATCCAAGGCTCCTCTCTAACAAAGGCCACAAGCCAGAAACTAGTCTGGGGATATCGGATGAGTAGGCACTAGATGGCAATTTTATGCACAAGCCTTCTGGCATCCATTAATTACTTTGGCTTGCACTGAGTGGCCATATATATAGAGTTTTGCCTGTTTAAATAGCTATCTACTGTAATGTCTTAATAACTGAAATACAAGCTTATTATATACCTGTATCAATATATGTAATATATAGGGTATATGAGCTCAGACTTTCACACGACCCACCACTCACCACTCTATCTCATATCACTGATACACCTGAACACATATATGTTGAAAAGATAAATAATCACCAATATTCATATTTCATGCTAAACCAGCAACCATCAGTTGATCCAGATTATAATCCCTACACATATATGCAATAAGTGCTCAGATATATATTAAGATAGCCAATCTTCAGCCTGTCCATTAAAGTATGAAGATTGGCTATCTTAATATATATATTTGAGCACTTGTTGCATATATGTGTAGATATTATAATCTGGACCAACTGATGATTGCTGGATTAGCATGAAATACGTATATTGGTGATTATTTATCTTTTCGACATATATGTGTTCAAATGTATCAGTGATATGAGATAGAGTTGTGAGTGGTGGGTCGTGTGAAAGTCTGTGCTCATATACCCATGTTTTAAGTTTTTCAAGCAGATGGAAAATTGAATCACTTTTTATCTACCTTATCTAAGAGTTTTAGTAGGAAATATTGTAAATAAGTTGAGATTTATAACGTTGTTCAAAGAATTGGAAGTCAATTTTGCCATATGAGTGAAAATAGAGGTTATTAAAATAACTATTAAGTGAAACACAGGATTATTATATACCTGTGTCTATATATGTAATATATAGAGTATATGAGCACATACTTTTCACAATACTCACCACTCTCGACTCTATCTAATAACACTGACACACTTAAACACATATAAGCTGAAAAGATAAATAATCACAGTAAAACAGAAATCATCAATTGGCCTGGATTATCATCTCTACATATATATATATATATATTATAAGTGTTCAGATATATATTAAGATAGACAATCTTCATACTTTAATGGACAGGCTTCAATCTACTCTACACTCCAACTCTTCAACCGTTCATCCAATTGAAAATCTGATGATGGAATGCTCAAAGGCCACCCTGAGGCTGAGATTATTATCACATCCATGTTGACCTAAGGTCAATCTGAACCCCACATGTACAAACATAATCCATTTAATACATATGCAAGGATGGGCAGACATTTCTACAATGTAATAACTGAAACACAGGCTTATTATATACCTATGAGAGTGGTGGGTCATGTGAAAAGTCTGTGCTCATATACCCTATATATTACATATATAGACACAGGTATATAATAAGCCTGTGTTTCAGTTATTACATTGTAGAGATGTCTGCCCATCCTTGCATATGTATTAAATGGATTATGTCCTGTACATGTGGGGTTCAGATTGACCTTAGGTCAACATGGATGTGACAATAATCTCGGCCTCAGGGTGGCCTTTGAGCATTCCATCATCAGATTTTCAATTGGATGGGCGGTTGAAGAGTTGGAGTATGGAGTAGATTGAAGCCTGTCCATATATATCCGAACACTTATAGTATATATGTGTAGAGATGATAATCTGGACCAACTGATGATTGCTGGTTTATCATGAAATACGTATATTGGTGATTATTTATCTTTTCAGCATATATGTGTTTAAGTGTGTCAGTGTTATTAGATAGAGTGGAGAGTGGTGGGTCATGTAAAAGTCTGTGCTCATATACCCTATATATAAAAGAATTATTGTAAAATCTCGGTTTATTAAAAATATACACCTCTATTGTTACATTGTCTACTTACAATTTATTTAAAATCGTAGGCGGAGCAGATCGAAAGTTGTTCCATTTTCATCTGTTTGTAAAATTTAAATCATTATACTAGGTAGTATGGCTAATTTAATTTATGCACTAGGTTATTATGATATTTAATTTTATGCTTATATTTATCCATATATATGAGTTTGTTTTGTATTGTATGCATGTATGTATATTTAAAAATGAAAGTAAATAATAAGTCATTAATAAGTTAATTTCACTATTGTCAATGTTTTGAAGATTTCAAGTTTTGTTTTATTTTATGACAATTGCCCATTTACTTCTGTTTTATTTTTATAATAAGGCTACAATAAGTTGTTTTAAATTAAAACTAGCAAGTCCTGAAATTAAATAATTATTTTTTATTTTTACTAAAAGAATATCATTTGGCAAATTTCTTTCATTGAATACAAGTTATGAGAAAGAACATTTGCATATTAATATGTAGTGTAATTGTTTCTAAATTATACAGTTTCAAATTTAAATAATTTTTCATAATAAAATATTTTTTTATGGGAATGAAAACAAAATGAATTGGGAATGACTTACTATTTGAATTTCATGAGATATCCTCAGGAATTGCAAGATTAGAAAGATAAATTATTGATCAGTAAATGGGTATCTAGATATTCTTAGCTGGAGGGTATAACAGGGATAAAAACTGTTTGTACTGCCACAGTGATTAATGTTTTTTTCAGCATGTCACAGTCATTGACTGGGAAATGATAATACCACATCCATACTAGTTACTAGCCATTGGCCTTTATTAGTGACTGCATTAAAATATATACAGTCATCCGTGTTTAAGTTTTGAAATCGCGCCAACTTATTTGCATAGCTATATAGATATGGCATAAACCAGCCAATAGATAGAAAATAGCCATAAAAATCCATTAATTATTCAAATCTACAATAGATGGTTTGATAATAAATAGAATGGACGACCCCTAGCACACCAAATACATTTTAATGAAAAAGCTTCAAACTGAATCAAAAGACGTTTATTTTATTTATTACTTAAATTTTTTAACAAGTCTTTATTTTAGTTTTTATTATTATTAAAAAAAAAAAAACAAATTGCAAATTTTTTATTCATGCATGCGAATGTAAATTGCTTACAAGAACATAAACATAAATTGTTAAAATGATTAACTGACATGAAGTTCTTATTGTTGTTATACCATATGACGCATGATTTATGAATGAATTTTTATAATTTTACAAATTTGTTCTTATTACCCCCCCCCCCAAGATTTTTGAGAAATTTACCTTTCATAAATTATAGATATATATTTTTTAAATGCAGTATTTATAAATGGTGAGTCATGAACAAGATAATTACTCATTATGTTTTGTATTGTGCAGCTGTACATTGAGACATAGCCCACGACATAGCGAATAATGTAACCTTGATAATGTGCGTGCATATATATGTTTCAAGCGTAAAGGAAAATAAGAAATGGATACCGATAAAAGTTGAAATTTTAAAATAAAGTCGAGAAAGATTTTAAAAATAAATAAGTAAAAAGATATATCTCATAAAAAATATTTTATTTTATTTATTCCTGATTTTGACAAAAATCTCAATTTTTAATGTAATTAATTAAAAGAAAACTATTTTCTCTAAACAAAAATATATACTTTAATGGCCATGTACAATAATTATAAAATTGTTTTCAATATGTTGAGATAAAAAAATAAATAAACGAAGAAACTTTTTAATCCTGATTGGTTTTGATACCCAAGATAAAGGAAAATATTTTAATATATTGTACTTATAATCCTGTTTTTTTTTTTTATTATTATTGAAGATAAGGAATACTTGTAATTCTTTCTATTTATAAATTTTTATAGTCTTTAGTATTAGATAAATAATCAGCTTCAAAGGAAGGATAGTTGCTACTAGTCTTTATGGTGGTCCAGTTTAAATTTTGTTAGAATTATGTACTGATTCTTCGTGGTTATCCGATGGTTCTTGTGTGTGTAGCAGACATCATTTACTGTGTCTGAAGTTTAGACGTCATAAAAGCTGAATCTCGTTGGTGGCTGAGTTGTTATCACAGCTATCTTACAAGCAGTTGTCCCGGGGTTCGCTTCCCGGCCGACGTTTTGACACATTAAAAAAAAAAGCTGAATCTCTGAGTTGAGGAACAGAATGTCATATAGGCAATCTATAAGAAATTAGCATATTTGACTATATATATAACTCAATGAATCTTGAGATATACTAGGTGTATATATACTAAGCTATTATTTATATTTATAGAAATACATTTTTTGTTGCATTTAATATATGCTTAGTTGTAGTTCAGTTTTATTATTAGCATTTTATGCATGCAGCATGAATATATTAATGACTGTTCTTTTATAATATTTTTATCTCATGATTAGCATTGACTTAATGATGACCAAGCTAAGATTTTGCAACATGATTCTTTTGTATCCAATCACAAAGAATGATTGTTGATAATTATTTGTTGCTGATGTTGTGCTTATTATTTAAATTTGAAGGCCTTCTCTTTTTGATAATGATGGTTTATTATTAATTCTTCTGAGACTGAGTTCCAGTGAAGGTTGATTATCATTATTTTATATTTTGATTAGAACTTGTGTCTCTCGGCATGAGGCTGGATGAGGATAATCATGGATTTACTATTATTTACCTTTTACATTTGTTGGGTCTTCTTTACATTACTACAAATGGCAACCAGCATCTGGCTACACTTTTTATGAGGGTTTAATAGGGATAATGGTTTCATAAATATTTTTTTATTTATTCATGTTTATACATCTACCCTTCCATACTGTATAATATGCATGTGTGTATTTCTGTATATTTGTACTTTAGATTTTTTTGACTAAGTGAAGAGTCAAAACATTTTATGGTTTTTTATTTGTATAATATTTAATTACTTGTTAGCTACTGAAAACAAATTATAATAGAATAAATAATTATGTTTCATTGTAGACTGTTTTCATCTTTTAATTCGCAATAAATATGCGATTTGGTTTTGAAACAGTATTTGCGCAAAAATGTGCTTTACATGAGGAGTTAAAGAAAAAAAAAATATTATTAACAATATCAACAATAATAATAATTATAACAATAATAGTATTTCATTCCAATATCAGCCTTTCAAGCTAATTGAGCACGCGCCTTTTGAGTGTTAAATAAATGAATACTCTTCTCTTCAATCCAAGCACGGCGCTAGATAAAATATTTGCTTATTTACTAACAATAATAGTAATAGCAGAAACACAAAATATATTAGACATAAAGCAATATATATATATAAATTATAAGTTGATTTTTATCTGATTTTTTTGGCCTTTTATATGATTTAATGCAATTCTGTAAGAATATTTCTCCCAAGAACATAATTGCATGATTTTCTTACATTGGCTTGGATGTAAAAATTTTAGAAGTTTTTCAATTCCAGTCCAGTAACATGACTAGTATAATAGAGTAAAAGATGGCTACTAGGTGAATAGTTTCAGCTTTGACTCCTAGATCCTCTATGATGATGGCAATAGCTAAAAAATATGCTGGAGATATATTATACCATTTAATAACTATTGACTAATGAGGCTTGCCATAAATGGCTATGGATAAGTGAAGAGACTAAATTTGTAAGCAAGATATTTTATTTTTAAGATTACTCCTAGTTTTTGAGTTTGCTTTTAATGAAATTTGTTATAACCCTAAAAATATAGTGGAAGTTTTTTTCATTAAAAAATATGAATAAAAAGAAACTATCAAGCATTGTTAGCCGAGAGGTCAGTGCAGCTGCCTTGCAAGCAAGCAGTTGGTTGCAGATGGTTGTTGCGGGTTCGCCTCCGGCAGATGCTATGACATATGAAAAAAAAGAACAAATGAGACCATGAGCATGTTCACACACAAAAAATGCAATTAAATGGGTAAAGTTTGCATTTAGTGATTATTTGATTGAAAGACAAATTTTTCAATCTGATTTTTTTTTGAAGTTCACACTTTTTTTATTTTTTTTTAGAATGACTAAGTGAAAAAGTCTTTTTATCTTATAAAAACAATATCAAACTCTCACCATACAGTAGTACCACATAGTGCATGCTATAGTAATCAATGGATAGCAGATCATTACAACTATATAAGCATAGGAAATGATGATAATGTGGCATTTAATGCTTATTTTATTTTTTAAATGTTCACAATCACTGAAACAGATATTAAGTTTGCTCCATCTTTCTTTATATATTTCAGTAATTGGCATCAGTGTACCGATATCCGATATGATTTAGTAAAATGGGAAATTCCAGATATCAAGATCTATGAATTGTGGTTACAATCATGATATAATTCATTGTTTGAACTTTATACAAACTCTTAAGAAACAAATCTTTTAATTATTTTTATTGCACTGTTAATTTTTTGTTTCTTTGCATTCAAACTTTAATGTTTCTGAGATTTTCAAGTTATTAGCTTGATTACATAAGAAAATAATGGTTGCTATTAATATGCATTCCCTGTATTCTCTGACAAAAGCTAATATTCATAAACTTGTGAGAGTCCTGTTGGCACTAGCATCTTGTATCAATGAATTAATACTCATTGTGACTAATTACTCTTAACAATGATTGCCTCAATACCTATACTATGTATTATGACATCTCCCTACTATTGATGGAGATTATCACAGTTTACAATCATAATTTTCCTTTTTACAGTCAATGTCTCAACACTTACTTATCTTTTCAGATTAATCTATGACTTTTTTATAGGTTTCATTTATCTATTGATCAACAAAAATTGGTTGTTGAATTAGATTTGCTACCTGAAAACAAAAATGTTGAAATTATGACCTAAGAATTTTTTTTAGGTTTCTTTGCTCTAGATATGTACAGTGGAAATATTAGCCCCTATCTCATGATGCCCTATTTGTTAATTAAACATTAATATACAAATAAAGACTCATAATATTAGTTGTAAGTTAACCAGTTTGTCTAACAATTTTGATGATTATTCTCTTCTCTATCCAATATAGTCGTTGTGATTAATTTTTTCATTATTAATATGAGAATACTAAGATAATTTGATTCTTTTATATATTGCCTCTACATGAATGTTTTAATCTTTAATATTATTTAAAAAATAAGAAAATAGTTGAATGGCATTAGTTGAATGGCTTTATTGCTCTAGAGCAGTCAAACACAACCCCTGGGTCACAACTCCTCAAGGGGTCACAGGAAAATTATTAGGTGGTTGTGAAAATTTTGAGAAGTTCTCATGTTGGATAATACATTTTTAATTGAAAAAACAAACTGCTCAACTCATTATAGTCTGACCAGTTTTGTGTTTAAACACTTCCTTTTTTATATTCCAATTCGCTTTATATAAACAGCATATCATGGCAGTATTTTGTTTATATTGCTCTCATTTCTCTTGAACACTCTCTGACTTGGGTTCTTTATGCTAGTATTCTCTCAACATTGATACATGGTACTATGTTCTTGAATGTATTCATTTTCTAAAACAGATTAAAATAGTTGTAATTGCTATAAATCAACGGATATGCATTTTCTATTAATATGCAGTTTTCTCAAAGATTTTATATAAAATTGTATATACTGAAATATAATATAAAGATATATATTTAATCATATTTTGACACTCTGTTATTATAACTATTAATGCAAAAAAATTCTATAACAGAGTTTAAATATAAAGTTTAGTAAGATTTATTGCACTAAGTATACTTTCAATGCTTTTTCATGGTTAGTCTCTGCAGTTCTCAGCAGACTAATCATAAATAAGATGAAAGCATATTCTCAGTAGACTAACCATGAATATGATGCAAAAGCATATTCTCAGCAGACTAACCATGAATATGATGCAAAAGCATATTCTCAGCAGACTAATCATGAATATGATGCAAAAGCATATTCTCAGCAGGCTAACCATGAATATGTTGCAAAAGCATATTCTCAGCAGACCAACCATGAATATGATGCAAAAGCATATTCTCAGCAAACTAACCATGAATGTGATGCAAAAGCATGAATCAGATGCAAAAGCATATTCTCAGCAGGCTAACCATGAATATGTTGCAAAAGCATATTCTCAGCAGACCAACCATGAATATGATGCAAAAGCATATTCTCAGCAAACTAACCATGAATATGATGCAAAAGCATAATCTCAGCAGGCTATAACCATGAATTTGATGCAAAAGCATATTCTCAGCAGGCTAACCGTGAATATGATGCAAAAGCATATTCTCAGCAAACTAACCATGAATATGATGGGAAAGTGTTTAAAGTATACTTGATACAATAAAATCTTACTGAATTTTCTATTTAATAAACTCTGTTTCAATATTTTTTACATTAAAAGATATATATTTTCCTGTGGTAAAACGACTTTTATTATTATCCTTATATGCTTTTAATAGGTTGATAACAACATATAATGGGTTTTTTTAAAATTTCAGTTCGCAAGGGTAAAAAGGTTGCGCACCATTAGAAGTTCGAACGTTCTACGTCATTCATAGGGTTATTTAAATCGATGCCATTTATCTTTTTTTTTTTTCAAAGATTAATTTACAAGCTTTGAAATTTTGAAAGTAATATTTAACTGACTATTTGTTTTTGTTTTTTCTCAAAAATAATCTTTATTTGCACAAAAAATTAAATATACATTGTAATATAGAGTTCATGTTTACAATCATGTCTGACACATTAAAGGCTAAGTAGTTATTAAATTAGATGATGAGTACAGGATTAAAAGTAAAATTTTATGTTACGTTACTTATCAGCGGTGATCTAATTTGGAATATAAATCCCATGGCGTGTAAAGTTTGAGTGTCATGAATAAATTATGCAAATGGCCATTGCTAAATATTTAATTGACTCCATGTTTTCTCGGCAAGGCTAGGCAGGCAGGTTCTTAGATCACTTTCTTTAGCTTTATATAATAACTTTAGAAAAAGGTCTTCAATAGAAACGGCCAACTCTCTATCAAATAATACATTACATCTAATCTTCCATATGATAAAATTTGTGAAAGTGGCTAGGTGGATGGAGCCAGAATTATTTGATTAAAAAAAAAAAAGTTAAAAAAATGTTCATATTGAATGAAAGTAATATATATTTTACAGCTAATTATCATTTTGGTTTTTTGATTTTACATTAAATCGAATAAGTTAGAATAAAAAGACAGACGATAGACAATGTTTTGATATTCATTTGAATATCTAAAATAGCATTTTAGTCTGGAAGAAAAAATAGTCAAGTTCTTCCATGCAAATGTTGCTAAGTGAGAGGGACAGTGATTTTATTGGAAGAATTCTGTGTTAGATTGAGCATGTTGTTGTTATGCAGAAAATTAATAATTCCATTATATTATCAATAAATAGAATTATTCTGGTTTGTAGACTATTGTCATTATATAACCTTTTCCTTACAATAGACAATGACTCATTGCATGGAACATTTGTAAATAAATTGTTCACATCAAAGCTTAATAATATGTTATTTCTTTCAATTTTCCTTTCCCTGATTAATTCTACAATCTGCTTAGAATCGATGATAAAGAACTGTGTTTCATATGTCAAAGTACTAAGTATTTTAAGAAAAAATCTTAACAAGTTTTGACATGATGAATTTCTAGAACTAACAATAGATTTTAATGGAACATTGCCTTTATGGATTTTAAATAGTCCATAAATATGAGGAAATTTGTGAAGTATAATGTTAATTTTTTTTTTCCGAATCTTTGAAATACCTGTGGTGCTTCTGTAGTACTTGGAATTGGATTTCTTGCCACTTTTTTGTATTGTTCTGCTATGAGAAGTTTTTACATTTTATTATCATAATCAGCTGTATCCTCTATAACTGTCATGTTATCTTTGTCAGTGGAAAATGATTATAGATGGAACCTGTTTGATAGATTTAATAGCTTTCCTCTCATTATATGAAATGTTTGATTTCTATTTTTTATATCTATCAAATATTCTTTTCACTCTCCAGTCTAGTTCTGATCCTTTTTCTAGATGCAGTTTTTGCATGATTTCCTCAGTGGCTGCCATTATATCCAATAATGGGTCAGTACATGATATAATAGTGATGTTTAAATCATTTCCAAGAACAGATAATTTAGCATCTGTACGCTGTTAAGAGCTAGAGATTTTTAACTGATGAAGTTGATAGATTGTTTATTACAGTATGACTTTTAATGTGCCTATATTGATTTACAAGCTTTGTCTTCTGACATTCTTTTAT
Source organism: Epiperipatus broadwayi (assembly GCA_028023455.1). Classification (NCBI taxonomy): domain Eukaryota; kingdom Metazoa; phylum Onychophora; class Udeonychophora; order Euonychophora; family Peripatidae; genus Epiperipatus; species Epiperipatus broadwayi. The sequence goes on along the minus strand of JAQFVV010006200.1, from coordinate 15,379,508 downwards.
TTATTCCATTTAATTTAGAATGTGGTCTTTTCATCACTCAACAAACTCTTATGAAGTCTTTATCATTAAGTGTATTTCTTAGAAAACATTCCACATTTTTAATTGAATGCAAGGTTTGATGCTTGGAAAACGTTTGAGCATTTATTCTTTCTCTCAATAAGGCTTCACTTGCTCTCTGAATAATCCCACCTTGTAGTGAATAGAAGGTTTTAATTGTTTACACTTGGGCTTTCACAATGAACCTTTGTATATTTCATATTATAATGATAATTACAAAATCTTAGGCTATTATAGCTGTGGATGTTCAAAGTAAGAGTTAGAAAATGGTTTATAAATGACACTGTAGCTATCTAAATTTACTATTAAGATCAGTTTGGATAGAGGTATTTAAAGTAAGAAGTAATATCAATCCTTGAATGCTTTAATCAGAGGTGGGGAATCTTTTTTCTGCCAGTGGCTATTTGGATACTTATAATCTTATTCATGGGTTACACAATATTATCGACTTAAAAATTAACCTACTATTATTTATCTCTGATATAATAAATTAGAATTATTATAAAGGTTGTTGACAGAAAAAGATGTTTGTGAAAATGCACTACATATGCGTTTAAATAGAAGTTTTATACAAATCCATTTTATGTATGTATGATAAACTGTCTGGGGGTTGGCTTGAGAGCTTTTGAGGGCCGAACTTGGCCTACAGACCAGAGGTTCCCCATTCCCGCTTTAAATGAAAATGAACACAGGCAGTAATAATTTAAAAAAATCTTTCAAGACTGTTGCTTTACTACTTTTTATTACATTACATTCCAAAGATCTGGGTCAAGTTAAGCATAATCTTTTGGGATCATGAAGACATTTAAATATGTCCACAAATTATAAAAAATGCCACATATTTATAATAAATTACATTGATTAGATACTATAATAGATTTGAAGTAGATATATTAACTTAAATAAATTGGTATTGCAATTTTGCTTTTTTAGAAACTTGTACATAAAAATAATTTCACATAATTATACCATTGCAACTACAAATGCACTTGAGACCAAAGAATGAGCAAAAAGCAATTAGCTTCTTGGTATTCTCATCAGAGCTAAAAGACAGCTTGATTTAAGATATCACAAATGCATTTTTAAATAATTATTATTATTATTATTATTATTATTATTATTATTATTATTATTATTATTATTATTATTATTATTATTATTATTATTATTATTATTATTATTATTATTATTATTATTATTATTATAGTATTAGCAGCAGTAGTAGTAGCAGTAGCAGTAGCAGCAGCAGCAATGACAGTAATAATAAGTAAGATTTGCTGAATATATAACCAAAAATTGTTGATGATTTGTTTTGAATTAAATAAAGCAAACTCGATTTCACCTACAAACTTAAAATAAATACATCAAATAAAAAAAGTTTTACAAATACATTTAGATATAAATGAAATAAAGGTTATAATGCTTTCTTTTTAATTATTTCAAGTAAAGAATCTTATATTGTCTTTATTGAAATACTTGATTCTTGAACCTTGTAAAAAAATGTAGATTTAAAATTAGAAATTCTTTTATCTTTTTTCAATTTAAAATAAAAGTTCACTGGGGATATGGGTTTGATGAATTAATGTAAAATATCTGAAAAGTAGAGTGGGCATCTGAAAATAACAAGACATTCTTGTCCAGTGGTTGAGTGACATGCTTTTGGAGATTTATTTGTGCTACAATGTGCAGGTTACCCAACCAGCAGCTGGTACAATTGTTTTTTGGGATTCCAAAATGTTTGCAATTATCCCTCTCTTCCAACTCAATCTAACAAATTCTTAATTATAATTGGCCATAAATTTATTTTTATTTTCAATTAAACAGAATTTAAATGTTATATTTTAATTAACCTTGTTATTTCTCTTCGTCAAAATATATTTTTTAATTGATTTCTATTATATAACTCAAAATATAGAAAAGATTAGTTACCCCCCCCCCAAAAAAAAAAAAAAAACCATTATGAAAAATACAATTAAAATACTTTTTTTTTTTTTACAGAAAATATCAAAATATATGAAAAAATAAAGATACATAAAAGTAGGGTTAGAAATAAATATCTCAGTTCTATCCAACTGCAAAAGGAAGATAAAAGAAGCGTATTTTATCACCAACAACACTAAAGCAATTAATAGACATGACATATACTTCCCTATCTCCAGAAGCAATGGGCAAGCTGATTAATTTACATATACATTTGCATATACTACCATTTAATAATATCACAGTAACTATTACTGTTTTGGCTATGATTATGAGGGATAACACCTCAAAAGCACTTAATCTGCCTGGTTTAACTCATTTTGATTGTTTGCTATTAATAGCTTCTTCAACCAGTGTTTTAAAGCACTTGTATATACTTATATATCCATATAAAAGATTTAGGCCACATTTTTAATTTTGATGAAGCTAAGGTTATCTTCTTTGATGGTAATAAAATCAAAAGAAGAATTAAAGAATCTTTATTATTAAAAATTTATGATTCTGAAGCAATTAATTTATTTAAAAGTTCTTTTAATATTAAGTCTTATGGGAAATGAATGGAATTGTGGGTAATGTTTAGTTTAAATATGTTGTCAATTTGTAGTTCTTTACACTTGAGAAGTCTGTTGTAGCAGTGAAACTTATGGTAGTATTTTAGATTTTATTTTCTTGGCTAGTCTGGTTGAGTAGTGAATTTGGTGTAATTTTGATCAGAATATATATATATATAATTAATTCAAATTCACCAAATAACAATTATCTATTTCATTATTTATTTATAATATATTTATTGTAACCTGCTTTATTTTGTATAACAATGAAAATTAATCATTATCCATGATGATTCTCCAAATATATATGTACATATGTGGGTGTGTTATTTGATGAATATTTTCAAAAATCAGTCCAGTAATAACATTGACTTTTTAAAGAGACTAATTTAAAATATAAAGGGTAAAAAATTCTCTAATATGCCATTGAAAAGAACTTTCATACTCTTCTTGATGTTCTAGTGAATGATACACGTGAATAAAAACTATACTATATACCTTCAAATGCAGATATAAATATAATAGTGTTTTTTACATTATTAAAATGCATATAAGTATATATAATGAGAATTTAAATTTTATATAATCACAATATTTCAGTCATTTTTTGCTTAGGACATTTTTAATATGTCTATAAATTATAATTGTGGAATCAAACCTTTGCATTTCTTTTTCTTTTGAATGGAAACTACTTTATGCCCAATAATAATAAACGTTGGCCAATCCTATTGGTTATCCTCAGAATTGACTATAAAAATCAAGTATAAAGCAAACTTGAAAAATTGAAATGAAAACGATAAATAAGAATTGTATAAGTAAACCCAAAACATTTTTACTTTTAAACATGAAATGAAAACGATAAACAATAATTGTATAAATAAATCCAAAACATTTATACTTTTAAACATTAGCGTATATTTAAATACAATCATTAATCAATATATTTACACATAAATAAACAAAATATATAAATGTGTATTTATATTTACAACTATATATATACACTACTCTTGAAAAAATACATCTATTTAAATAATAACAATTTCAACATATAAAATAACTTCCAATAGTAGCAAATATTAAGAAAAGTTACACAAAGTAAAAACCAAACTCAAAAATTATCTATTATTTATCATTTGTTTCTCTTTTAAAGTTGATTTAATTATACATTTCTCGGTATAGTTTACTTTTGGGACTTTTTTTTATTATTTAGTTTTCTATTTTAATATCCCCCCCCCCCCCTAATTTTATATATTTTTTAGTTTCAGTTAGTTTTCCAGAAACTACTTTATCACACGTGTCTGATTTAATTAATATAAATGCCTTGTCATTGATACAGGTGTTGGGTCTAGATTTTTATCTCCAGGATAATTTACTGCACTTCTCTGTTGTAAGGCAGACTTTTGAGTTGTTCTGTAACTGATATTTAGTTTTAAGGTTTTGATAATTCAATTATTTGGCTAGAGTTTTGTAATATTATTAGATATATTAAAATAAAATAATGAGCGTGCTAATAGCTCTAAACAAGCTTTATCAATAAATGCAGCAAGAGAAACTATTTAAAATCTTCTATCCAGATGTATCACCATCCTCAAACTGGTTTTGAGTTATTGGCTCTTGTCAGTAGGCATTAGGATATTCAAACACTAGATCTAAAATACCAATTCAAGACTAGTTCTTATCTGATAGTTAACTATTAAATAAAAAATCTGAAATTTTCAGACACCAGGGTTTGAATAATTTTCAGCTCCATCATATATTAATAGCCTTAGCAATATAACATCACCTAAGACTCAAAAGAAAAAATATAATAGTAAATAAAATCAAGTCATAGATCATGTGATTTAACTTGATAAGCTTGTATTACAAAATAAAATAATGAGCATGCTAATAGCTCAAAACTGGTTTGGGGATGGAGATAATTTTAGATTTTAAATGCTTTCTCTTGTGGCATTTATCGGTAAAACTTGTTGAGAGCTATTAGCATACTGATTATTTTCTTTTGTAATACAAGCTAATCAAAATAAGTCATGTGATGTATGAACTGGATTTTATTTACTATTAGGTATACTTTATATTGTAGTATTCAATTTTTAAATGCTATAATTCTAGAAAGAACTCAGTGACAGTCATTTTTTCAGTTAAATATCTGTGTGGTTTAATATGGTGGTAGAATGACAGACTCAAAAACTAAGGGTCCACAGATCACAGCCCAGCTCTGTCACTTTCTGTACTTGAACATCTTATCATTTCCCAAGAGATAAACCATTTGATTAGTTTACTTACAATTAGAAATTATTTATATTATTTTGATTTCAAACATTGTTAAAGATCAAACTATTTCTTATTATTAAATATAAGCCCAATGTATTACTAATTTAAATCTAATCTCTCCGTCTCCCTTTTTTTATACATTCTTGCATAGGATCTTGATTACATTTTAAAATTATTATTTTACTTTTAATGTTACAACCAAATGAATAAAATCATTATAAATGCTTATTTACTTATGTTTAAGTTTCATTTGAGAGTGACATTTAGTAAATTCTAGATAATTTCATTGACGTCATTCATTCAGACATCGTAAACAGTAATTTAACGTGAGTGGTCTATCCTCATGCTTTCATTTCCAGTACTTAAGATTTTCCCATATATAAGCATTTGGGTTGGAAAGAATAAGTGGATTCATTTTATTCTTTCATAAATACTATATCTTGTGTTGGGAATGAAAGTATTCATTTGTTATTATCACTCATAAAAAGTGCATGCACAATAGCTTGAAAAGGCTGATCTTTAATGTATTACAATTTATAAAAAACATAGCGCTATAAAATAAATGCTTATTTACATAAAATCATTATATAAAAGTCAAATTATTCCCAACATGCAATATTCTTTAATTCCTTTCAGTAACATATTTTTTTCAAATACCTTCATCATCATTCTTTATTTGCCTAATCATATTATGCAGCATTCAGTTTTTAAGTGCTATAGTTCTTACAAACACATATTGGTGATCAGCATTTTCACATTAAACATTAATATATTAATATATTATTAAAAATAAACATATATGACCATTAATTTAACTCCACTGCCCCCTCCCTTCTGTCAAATATTACATTTTCATATTGTTTAATTTGTTTTATGCTTCTATGTGATTATACATGTATTGAATGATACCTTTTAATTTATGCATGTAAAAATTCTGTATCCATCACGAATAATTCAAAGAATTTGGTTAACAAAATTATTAAAAATATAAAAAATATTATTCAGTGATTAAACTAATATAATGTTATTAATTTAAATAAAAAAACTGAAAATTATTAATTTATAACTTTATATAAAATATTTGGATAGCACATGTAAGTTGTTAAAAGATAGTTTATTTAAAATGCACCTCTATGACTTAATGTAGAGATAGAATGGTTGATTCAAGAGCTAAAGATACTTGAATTGAGGTTCATCCTGTTGCCTAGGTGACCAAATGTTACAAGTCTGCCCGAGTAATTAACCATTTGATTATTTTTTATTTATGTGCTTTTAATTTTTTTTAACTAATTATAATCACCAGTGAAAAAAATTGAACTAATTAATTAATAAAAAAAAAAAAAAAGGAAATATGTTTAAAAATAATACATTCAACATCATCACATCTATCGATCTCCTGATCTTAACATTCCATTTTCAGTGCATTTTTAATTGAAATTTTTCTAGTGACTTTATATTATGTCAATAAAAATACTTGTTTCATAAACATACAACTATTGGAAAAACAGATAAAATACAAGTAATTTAATTGAAATATTTATAGCACTGTAATAAAGTTTAAGTTTTCCAATCACTGATTATTAAAACAAATTCATCATATGGTCAACATTCCAAATATTGTAAACATATTATAAATCATTCTCTCGATAGCCAAAAATATAATATATTCAACAATATATTGCAAATTCAAAAACCAAATAGTTTATTGTCTTTAACTAATTCAAGAACTACCATTACATTTATATTATATATTGATGCTGCTTTGTGAAGTTGCATATACATTGTATCAAATTGACAAAAAAAAAAATGAAAAACAAAATTGGGGTTAGTACATACTTTTAAACATCAGTTTATATTTGAAAGGCCTTAGAATTTTCATCATTAATAATAATTCTTCGTTTCATTCCGATATAGTTAGCTATTTGCAAATACTGTTATAAATCAGCTTAATAAAACAATTTATAAAAACATTTTGTAAATGAAACTTCTTGCATTTCTAGTAATAAAAATCATATAATGCTCTTTGATGATTTTAAACTATTCTGAATTTATAGTAATATCATACTTATGTCTTGAAGCAATCTAATTAATGAAAATCTTCAAAATTATTTTAGTTTTAGTGGTATAACTGAAATTTGTAACCCTCTACAAAATTTCAATTAAAACTCCTTTTAATATCTAGAACATTTAACTTATTTAATGGTTAATAATGGAAACTATGAAAATATACCTACACAAATTTTATCATAATGTAAAGAAAAGAAATGAATGGAGAATCTTTACAAGTGAAATCTATTAATAAACCAAATCCCATTTTGCATTCTTTACCAGTGTTTTTGAATGGAAACTTTGAAACATTATTTAAATTTTTTGAAAGAATGATGCGTCATAAGTCAAGAGATTTAGAGTTATGCCTGTATTTTTTTTCATGGTATAGTAAGTGTATAATAACATGTATATTAGCATTTAATGTTGAAAGAATAACTTTATATATTTGGAAAAACTGGGAGGCAACTGTTTATTATGTTCAACAAGCTTCTAGGAAGATTTTTTTTTACAATAGCATTAATTAATTTATATACATTCTTGAAGATATATTTTTATCTTTAATTAAATCTTTTAAGTTCTTGTTGAAAATTTAGTTTTAAAATACCTTTTTTCTTCCTTAATAAAGTTTTCTTGTAATAATTTTTTTTATCTGTGCAATTTTATATATATACGAGTTTAAGATAGAATTTTAACTTTCAATTTTCAATTCTTAAAAAAGAAGAAGTTTTTATATGTGAACTTTTCAATGTTTAATTTTTAAAATAAATAATGTAATGGCATATGTGCCCATTATGATTGGACTGTTATAATTGGACTCCCAATGTGGCACGATGTTTAATAAATCACGAATACTCTGAGCAAATTTTTTTTAATGAAATGATTTTATCTACCGTATATATATACGTTAAATCTTATAAAAGCACTGACAGAAAGAAATAGCACATATATTAAAAATGAAAAAGAAAATATATTAATAATTTTAAAACAAATTTTTTTTAAAAAGTCAAAAGGTTGCAATTAATATGTTTCATTTTTTTAAATGTGTATAGACATGCACAGCCATGTAAGTTTATGATTGTAAATGTGGTACCTTATGATGAGTACTTTTTGGGAATTTACTTCAGTGTAACTCTATGGAAGCATTTCAATCAGTCATAAATAAGTTGGTGATATTTATAATTGTGCTGCAAATATACACGTATAAACTGAAAGTATTTCTGCAGATTAAAAATCTGTATATAATAGTTTATTACCGTTATATTTATTATTTTACTGTTATTACAATAGTTTTTAATTAATGGACATTTTCTTTGTGTGTGTGTATATATATATAGTAACATTATTAAGGTAGCTCAAAAGGTCCATTGTAACATATTAAAGAGAAATTCAATTGTATATTAAAATATCATTGGATTTGTCAAAATCCAAATATTATTAAAATCTCAAATATTCAAATATTATATTCATTGTAACTTAATAAAGATGATCAAACAATCCAAATGTATTAAATAATTATGAAAAGATTCAAATATAAATATTTATCTTAATAAACGAAAAGAAATTGTAGCTTTTACTTTATATGAAAGAGAAAAGAATTATTTAACCTGAGTAGCGGCTATTAAACAAAGATCAGACTGAGTTATCAATCATATTAAGGGTCATTGGATTAAATGAAACGTATTTCTATAATTAGATTTCTCAAGATATCACAATATCAATAATTATAAACAAATTATTAATAACAACTATTATAACTCAGGTATATGGAAATCACATGAGGTGAGTACACTAGTAACTCAATAAAATATCTTCTCAGATATACAGACTGTAGATTTTATCCACTTTCATTTCTTGGTTTGATGTTAAGTGCATGTGTAAGTGAACAATAAGTGAATATGGTCTATCAGGGTGCCACTAGATTATCTGAATCTAGACACAGTTATATCTAATAACCTTTTTACATGTACCAGGTTTGATTCCCTTCTTGGTACTTTATTTCTTACAAAATGTATGATTTTGATTTTAGACCCATAGCACTGTATGCACTAATATTTAAGTAAACACCTAGGTAAAACATCTTTAAACTGAAGTGGAATTCAAAATTCATTAGACATAAATCATTTCTTAGACCTTAGCATAACAAATGTGTTTCAATATTTTTTTATAAGTTTTACTAGCTCAGATTACTATTAATTTAGGATGGCAATTCACTCATCCTTGCATGAAATAGATGATGGGATGGTGGTTATAATAATACTAAGAAATCACTAAATACTATGAAATCAATATTTATTTATGGCCTTTAAACATTTAAACAGCTCATTAATTAAAACGTTGATGATGATGACGATAATGATAACGATAATGACAATGGTTTCAACCACAGCTTTAGGACTAAGCCTAAACATAAAACCTAATTTTTATAAAGAAATTCATAATTATTGTTAATCTTAGCATATTTAATCATATCTTAAACAACTAATATTCAACCATTGATGATGAATGATCACACTTGATAAAGACTACTCTTAATGAAATATATACGCCTTGTTTAATAACATAAACTAATATTTATTACTGCATTTCTAACATATACATAAAAATTTCTATATTTACATGAAAATTTATATTAACAATAACAACAATAATCATAATCGACTGTTTTAAAATCATAACATTAAATTTTAAATTCTTCCCCCTTTCCCGTAAATGTATTTCAAAAGTATATTGTATTAAATTGGGTAACCGATTTGTTAAAATGTTCCATCCACAAGAAAAGTATTTCATAAAAAAAAAAATATTCACTCATTGGCACACATACTTTATAAATCTAACATGTAAGTAGAATGACAAAAATAAATGTTAGTAAAATTGGAAAGAGCAAGTTTTAGAAACAAGTTTTAAATTATTTTCTCCCCCTCTCTTCTAAGCGCTGAAATGCTATATTTTCCTAAAACAAAATAATTTAATATTTTAATACTACTTATTACTTCACATTCACTCGCAATTATACACATATAAAAATATTATTATGTATGTGCGTGTTTTATCCCATAATAACAAAATATTATTTAAAACCAAAATAATAATACAAAAAATTATTTTACACATTAATATTTCATAACTGTAAATTAATAAACAAATAATTTTGATACATTCAAGATCATTTATGAAGCTCAAAGTTATTATTAGTAAGACATTCTTGGTTTTAATCGATCTGAATAGTCTTTAAAAGTTCTTTAAATAAAATATACCACTTTATTGCTAAAATTTTATTAAGACTCTGCTATCATAAAGAAAATATATCAAAAATTTTTTTATACTACCAGTTCTTTGTAGCGACTTCTAATTAGTCAAATTTCTCTTGCTTAATGTCTATCTTTGGTAGCAACAATTTCCATGTTTCTTTGGAACAATCTCTTTCTTAAAGTGTATAATTATTTGATGATGATGATCCTATTGAGGTTATTTGCTTTAGTGGACAATTTGGAAATCTTTATATTAATTTTTCTTCTCTTCCTATCAAGCATGATTCTTTTAGTGGATGAAATACAGCAGTTGTTTTCACGTTTATAAATTTCCTGGGTTTTAAACTCGGCTGCTGGAACAATTAATTGGACTTGATGATTAATATTTATCAGTAGATTAATTCATCTTTCTGATCTCCTTTGAATGCAGGTGAATGTCTTTTTCTTTCTATTTAAAAACATCTTATTTCTCTAGTCAGTTGAAAGGTGTAAAATATTATTTTTCAGACAAGACATCTTTTTTTCCCTATATGATCTGCAGCTCCACGATGGTCAGGTAAAAGATGAGACATATATATAATTTTTCTACCCCGCCATTCTTATATTTTCAACATTCAAAACTTGATATTAAAAAAATGATTTTCAAAAGAAAAAGGTTATCTAGCAGAATTAAAAATGTTTGTCTGCTTTAGTTTCAATAATTTTTAAAAAGTCTCTCTCACAATATATTATAATAACAATAATCTAATAGCTCAACTGATTTTCCAGACTGCTTTTATATCCGATTTTTGAGTCAACTCACCCAATTAGAGTGATAGTGTGAATTGCTATTTTTGACCAACTCAAAAAATCACACACCTGGTTTTCAGACACTTTTGTCTTAAAAAAAATAGACTTAATCCTTTTTCCTTTTTCACATATATCTGTAATATCTAAAATTGGAGTTTCTTTCCTTTAATCTTAAGATGAGACAATTTCAAAATTAGAGTTCCCACCAAGCTTAAGCTCCCAAAATGACAAACAATCATTTATAAAAACAAAATTGCTACAAAAATAGATATCTGATTCAACAGATTTTCTCCCTCAACACAAAATTGTAAAAAAAAAATAATTTGACAGATTTAACCCTTCTTCCTTTCAATATATAATAAATGTAAATTTCTGTATGTAATGTACACACATACTTTATCATTTCAAATCATTCATAAACTGTCATTAAATAATATAATTGCTAGTTTAGTAATTATAACCCTAATATTTAAAATTAAATCCTTAGCTTTTAAATCCCACTTACAATTATAGAAAAGCAAAATAGAAGTATAGAATAAGATATTAGAATTGATCAAGCATAGGTTAGTTTTAAAGAAAGTTAATATGTTTAATATCTGAAATATAAAACAATTAAATAGCTTACACATACACTGCCTATACTATGCATTATAACTTTGCTTTTTAACAGAAAAATTAAAAATTGAATAGTTTAAATGTGTGTATTACCTTTCTATCAACACACAAACAAATAAAGAATATAAATTGTTGACCCACTCTCTTTCTGATCTAAAGCTTTTAGAACCGGATCTGGTAGGGTTTAAACTTGGATGCCCTACAGCTTCCTTTTTATATAAAAAATGTGATGATGATTTTTGTTTTACATTTTCTTACATGCACATTACTATAAATTTAGCTAATGACTAAATTGTAATGGCACAACATTCCCCCCCCTTCGGATAAAATCATCAGCACCTTTGTTTTAAGTATATCCAAAAAAAATCCTAACTAATAAAATACACTAATAGTAATAACTATAATAATATAAAATTTTTTTTTAACTTACTGGTAAATATCATACTTTTCATTAGAAAACTTGAATTTGATTTATTTGGAGATCTTTGCCAAGCTACTCTGCTGAAGTATAAGGGATCAAACTCCTAGCATTATAGGTTCCCTTATTCCCATCAAGAGCAGCAAGCATAAAGGCATTCTCTCCTATTTTCTTGGTAATTTGGAATGGCTTTTTCTTTTCAAATCATATTGTGGTCTGCATAAAAATGCACATGTACATCCAGTCCCTTTTTAATATTTCCATTTTTCATCTTGACTGGATATTTATAAAACATATCCGGAGGATTTATTTTATATAACCTCCTATTACAGACTCCATTTAGAAATATGGACTCTTGGTACCATATGTAATATGCCTTGAAGTTTTTCAGAGAGATTGACTCTCTATACCATACATACTTTATTTTTAAACTTTCTAGAAAGATTGACTCCCTGTACCATATATAAGGCACTTTGAAGTTTTCCAGAGAGATTGACTTTCTATACCAGATATCATTCATCCTTAAATCTTCCAGAGAGGTTGATTCTCTGGGCCATATACAATTTATTTTTAAATTTTCTAGAAAGGTTGACTCTTTGTACCAGACATAATTTATTTTTAACTTTTTCATAGTATTTAAATTTTTCAGAGAGATTTGGACATTTTACATTTTTCAGAGAGATAGATTCTCTTAATTTTATCACCTCATCTGGTGCATGGACTTTTTCCTCCCACTCTCTTTTCCTTCTTTTCACTTTATGATCTACCCCAATCAGCTCTCTGGCCATCTCCTCATGTACTCTCTTTACTGGGAGACTTGGTTTTGCAGCTACTAACAGCCTTTCTACTTCTGGGAACTTATCCTTTATCAGTGTATCTAACTTTACATTATTTCCCCCATTATCAGTAGTCTGAATATCCTCTATTATACTTTCTGTAGTTTTCTCTATATGAGGTTTTTTAATCTTTGTTTCCCAGGCCATGATCATTTGGTTGTTGCTTTCAATAGATTGATCTATCTTTGCTTTTAATTCATCTTCACTTCTCTTATCCTCTTCTTTTTAAACTTTCTATTACTTTTCTCTACAGATTGACTTATCTTTTGTTTGAAACTTTTAAGCATCTGCACTATCCATAATTCCATCTCTGATGGTGCCTCCTTTGCTATCTGAGTCTGGCCAACTTCTGACTTATCTACTTCCACACTTGAGACATCATTGCTACTAACTTTAGAGGCATCTTCCTCTACTTTCACTCTTCCTTTCTGTTTTTTATAGGAAATCTCCCCATCATCTTCTTCAGTATAAAAACTATCACTGATCTCTGGGATTGGGACACCTTTCTCTTCCGTAACCTCTTCCATACTATTATTTAGTTCACTCATGATTTTCAAAACTATATATATATCCTGTCTGTGCTTTCCCTGACCATCAAAAACCTACACATCCTTTCCTTGTCTGACACCTATCTCTTTGACTAACTGACTGATTTGCTTTTCACCTTATCATGCATTACAAATACAAAAAAAATTTAATGTCCTTATTTGATGAACTACACAACCATAATCTATATAGTGCATGTCTGTCTGCAATAGCCCAAATTATACATTCATCCATTCTCCTAGAAATCCGACAGATATTGACAGTCCACAGAATGACTAGCAGTTCACAATCTTGAGATAAATAAAAGAATTCAGTCACAGCACTATAATCACACAATGTATCATGAGCACTCAGAAGATCATCCCAATTCGATCACTATTAACTACCACAACCCTTGATTGAATGATGCAAACTCTGTTGCAATAAAAGAAGTATTAAGTCTTAGGGGCTAAAATAGATAAACTATGCCTTGCTCTCTCTCTTGGAGTCTTATGTGGCTAGTATCAAAGAATGCCCTGATTATTAAGGACTACAGAAAACTAAGCCTTGCTCTCTGTCTTGGAGACTTATAGGCTGATATCATGGCAGGACTGCTGTTAACTGCTTCATGATAAAATAAGAATAACATATAAACTGGATTGGAAAACTATGCCGTGCTCTCTTTCTCGGAGACTTATAGGCTGATATCATGGCAGGACTGCTGTTAACTGCTTCATGATAAAATAAAGAAAACTTATAAATTGGGTTGAAGCAGTGACTGGGTTTGATCATTCATGAGTTACACCAATACATAGCATTCTCAAGGCAATGACAAAACTCTCCACTCATCATCAAAACTGCAATCTAACCAACCAAACTCCAACGATCAACCATCCAATCCAACCTCCAAAATCATAGACTTTTTACAAAATGAACTCCCCAAACACACATGAGACTACTATCCCATAATTCATCACTATTACTATGCCTATCCTATCTGGCAATAAATCATTTTAATGTTCCAAAAAAAAAATTCTATTATTTATTTCACCTTTGTCTTAAATTGTGATATTCATCTATTTTCAAAATTGAGAAAAAAAAAACTAAGCTGTTTTATGGTTGTACCCATTTTATCATCATCAATGAAAAATTAAATCATATTAAACATCATCATATATAAATGTAAAATATGACTGTACGGCCAAGAAAATTTTGTAAGACAAAAAAAATTTTTACTGAAAAAAAAATTTTACTAAAAAAAAAAAATTCTCTCTTTTTAACCACACATCTCCTATCATTCTATGGACTACCTTTTATCTTAGGTATATGGTAATATATCATAGCCCCAATTGGGCATCCATTGTAACTTAATAAACTATTTCAAAAGGTCCATTGTAACATATTAAAGAGAAATTCAATTGTATATTAAAATATCATTGGATTTGTCAAAATCCAAATATTATTAAAATCTCAAATATTCAAATATTATATTCATTGTAACTTAATAAAGATGATCAAACGATCCAAATGTATTAAATAATTATGAAAAGATTCAAATATAAATATTATCTTAATAAACGAAAAGAAATTGTAGCGTTTATTTTATATGAAAGAGAAAAGAATTATTTAACCTGAGTAGCGGCTATTAAACAAAGATCAGACTGAGTTATCTATCATATTAAGGGTCATTGGATTCAATGAAATATACTCCTGGATAGTATCTATATAGCCATAAGGTCATAAATATTAAAATTATGAGTAGGAATAAATTAAACATATTTCTATAATTAGATTTCTCAAGATATCACAACATCAATAATTATAAACAAATTATTAATAACAACTATTATAACTCAGGTATATGGAAATCACGTGAGGTGAGTACACTAGTAACTCAATAAAATATCTTCTCAGATATACAGACTGTAGATTTTATCCACTTTCATTTCTTGGTTTGATGTTAAGTGCATGTCTAAGTGAACAATAAGTGAATATGGTCTATCAGGGCACCACTAGATTATCTGAATCTAGACACAGTTATATCTAATAACCTTTTCACATGTACCAGGTTTGAATCCCTTTTTGGTACTTTATTTTTTACAAAATGTATGATTTTGATTTTAGACCCATATCACTGTATGTACTAATATTTAAGTAAACACCTAGGTAATATAAAACATCTTTAAACTGAAGTGGAATTCCTTAGACATAAATCATTTCTTAGACCTTAGCATAACAAATGTGTTTCAATATTTTTTTATAAGTTTTACTAGCTCCGATTACTATTAATTTAGGATGGCAATTCACTCATCCTTGCATGAAATAGATGAGGTGATGGTGGTTATAATAATACTAAGAAATCACTAAATACTATGAAATCAATATTTATTTATGGCCTTTAAACATTTAACCAGCTCATTAATTAAAACTTTGATGATGATGATGATGACGATAATGATAACAATAATGACAATGGTTTCAACCACAGCTTTAGGACTAAGCCTAAACATAAAACCTAATTTTTATAAAGAAATTCATAATTATTGTTAATCTTAGCATATTTAATCATATCTTAAACAACTAATATTCAACCATTGATGATGAATGATCACACTTGATAAAGACTACTCTTAATGAAATATATATGCCTCATTTAATAAGATAAACTAATATTTATTACTGCATTTTTAACATATACATAAAAATTTCTATATTACATGAAAATTTATGTTAACAATAACATCAATAATCATAATCGACTGTTTTAAAATCATAACATTAAATTTTAAAATTTTCCCCCTTTCCCGTAAATGTATTTCAAAAGTATATTGTATTAAATTGGCTAACCGATTTGTTAAAATGTTCCATCCACAAGAAAAGTATTTCATATAAAAAAAAATATTCACTCATTGGCACACATACTTTATAAATCTAACATGTAAGTAGAATGACAAAAATAAATGTTAGTAAAATTGGAAAGAGCAAGTTTTAGAAACAAGTTTAAATTATTCTCTCCCCCTCTCTTCTAAGCGCTGAAATGCTATATTTTCCTAAAACAAACTAATTTAATATTTTAATACTACTTATTACTTCACATTCACTCGCAATTATGCACATATAAATATTATTATGTATGTGCGTGTTTTATCCCATAATAGCAAAATATTATTTAAAACCAAAATAATAATACAAAAAATTATTTTACACATTAATATTTCATAACTGTAAATTAATAAACAAATAATTTTGATACATTCAAGATCATTTATGAAGCTCAAAGATCATTTATGAAGCTCAAAGTTATTATTAGTAAGACATTCTTGGTTTTAATCGATCTGAATAGTCTTTAAAGGTTCTTTAAATAAAATATACCACTTTATTGCTAAAATTTTATTAAGACTCTGCTATCATAAAGAAAATATATCAAAAATTTTTTTATACTACCAGTTCTTTGTAGCAACTTCTAATGAGTCAAATGTCTCTTGTTTAATGTCTATCTTTGGTAGCAACAATTTTCGTGTTTCTTTGGAACAATCTCTTTCTTAAAGTGTATAATTATTTGATGATAATGATCCTATTGAGGTTATTTGCTTTAGTGGACAATTTGGAAATCTTTATATTAATTTTTCTTCTCTTCCTGTCAAGCATGATTCTTTTAGTGGATGAAATACAGCAGTTGTTTTCACGTTTATAAATTTCCTGGGTTTTAAACTCAGTTGCTGGAACAATTAATTGGACTTGATGATTAATATTTATCAGTAGATTAATTCATCTTTCTGATATCCTTTGAATGCAGGTGAATGTCTTCTTCTTTCTATTTAAAAACATCTTATTTCTCTGGTCAGTTGAAAGGTGTAGAATATTATTTTTCAGACAAGACATCTTTTCTTTCCTATATGATCTGCAGCTCCACGATGGTCAGGTAAAAGATGAGACATATATATAATTTTTCTACCCCGCCATTCTTATATTTTCAACATTCAAAACTTGATATTAAAAATGATTTTCAAAAGAAAAAGGTTATCTAGCAGAATTAAAAATGTTTGTCTGCTTTAGTTTCAATAATTTTTTAAAAAGTCTCTATCACAAATATATTATAATAACAATAATCTAATAAATAAAATTTATCCAAACTTCAAACACTTTTTAGCAAACTTTATTTACGTTTCGACTGACCTGCAGTCTTCTTCAGAGCTATGATATAATGAACAAAATAAAAAAACAACTATATAATAACACCATAAAAAATTTTTTTAAACAATAAAAAAACTAAAAACAACATAAAATATATATATTAAAAACCTGAAATAAATAATCAAACCCAAATAAAACAATTAATATAAAATAAAATGTATTACATAAATAAAAAATAAATATAAATTATACATGTGTATTCTTAACTTTATACATATATACATTCAAGGACAACTATTAATCTAAATATTATCTATTTTATTATTATTAACAATCTACTAATTATCTGTATTCTTCATAAACTTAAACTTTATGATTAGTAACTAAAATTCTTTTAATTTTAAATCACATTTATTATTTTCTTACTCATTCTTCTTTTAAAATTAATATTAGGAAGTAAAGAATGTAAAACAGCAAGAATATATGGGGCTCCAAAAATTAACAAGGAAAATATCCCACTAAGGCCAATTATTGATTGTAAAGGATCTTATTTAGACAAGGTTTCAAAATGGTTATCCAGTGAAATTTTTAAAAAATATGCTAATGAGTATGAAAAATCCAATATTAAAAATAATAAAATTTTAATACATGAGGTTAATGACATATTTAAAAAATATGAATACAGAAACTTAACGTTTTTAAAGATGGACATTATTTCTATGTATACTAATTTAAATGTAGGTAAAGCGATAAATTTAGCTATAGGTAAATATATTAAGGATAAAAATAAAACAATAAAAATACCTGTTCATATTTTGGTAGATTTAATGGAATTATGTTGCAAGGATGTAGTTTTTGAATATAATACAGAATTCTATAAGCAAAAAGAAGGATTGTTAATGGGAGGAGCTCTTAGTGCAATTTTAAGTAATATTTATATGAATGAATTTGATAAAAATATAACAGAAAATAAAAATGCTCTATTGTTTTTTAACAGATATGTAGACGATTATTTAATGATTTTTAATAAAAGCCAAAGACAAATAAGCTGGTTTATTAATGATATTAATAAAATAGAAGAGAATATAAAATTTACAGTTGAGAAGGAAGAGAATAATAAAATTTCATATCTGGATATAATGTTTCAAAAGAAATTGATAGATAAAAAATGGTGTATTGAGACAAGTGTTTATAAAAAGAATAATATTGGTAACAAAATAACAAATTGGCTTTCCAACATTGATAGGAAATATAAAATTAGTTGTATATATTCAAGAATATACAGAACTGCAATGTATTGTTCAAGGAAATATAATATAAAAAAGATTTAATAATCAATGAATTAAAAATGAATGGTTTCCCTGTACATATAATTAAAAGAAGTATTGGAAAAATAAAGTATAAGATAAATAAAAATGAAAAGAGTGAAGGAAAAAAGAAAGTTGAAGATAGATATATAAGAATAAAAACAAATAATAATATCATAGTGAATAAATTTAACAAAATTATAAAGAAGATTAATAAAAGATACAAAAGAATAATTAATACAAAAATAGTTAATAAAAAAAGAGAAAACCTATTAAATTTGATAGAAAACAAATACATAGGATATAATAAAGATAATAAAGAAATAATTAATGGAGTATATGTGATAAAATGCAAACAATGTCTAGATAGTGGGATTGATAACACATATGTGGGAGAAACAAAAAATTCTATAAAAACAAGACTAAAACAACATATGGCAGATAATAAATCACCAATATATATACATACAAAAGAAACAGGACACAAATTTACACAAAGTTCAATAAAAATGAAGTTATATACAAAAAGTATTAAAGAAAGGAAAATAAAAGAAGCTATATTAATAAGAAAGATAAAACCAGAATTTAATAGACATTCTGGGATTAGGATGAGATTGGTATAGTTATTAAATAAGATATATAGAGGTAAATATGTAAAGAGATAATTGTTAATAAATAAGTTGGGGATGATAAAAATGGTTAGGTTAAATAGGAGTATAAATTTGGGTATATTTATAGATATTAAATAATAAAAAATAATAATAAATAAATAAATTAATAAACTTAGCATAATATTTACATATAAAACAGTATAAAAAAAAATTATAAGAATTATATAAAAATAATGATAAAAGTTAAAATATATAAAATAAAAAAATATATATGTAAATAAAGTTGTAGGGTTTATATATATATATAAACATATAAAGAAGTATAATATAAATTTATGAGTATTATATAATAAAAGTTAAAGTGTAAAAAGTAAAATAAAAAAATATATAAATAAAGAGTTGTAGGGGATATATATTTAGTTTAAATAATATGTAATAGAGGGTGCTAGAGTATAAGATAATTTTTTGAAAAAAAAACGATATTTTTTATTATTTTATTTAGAAGATCAGAATAACCTTAGTAAGTGTAAAGATTATAAAGTTTATAGGTTTTAAATATTCATCAATAATAAATATAAAATATTAATTTTAAAAGAAGAATGAGTAAGAAAATAATAAATATGATTTAAAATTAAAAGAATTTTAGTTAGTAAACATAAAGTTTAAGTTTATGAAGAATACAGATAATTAGTAGATTGTTAATAATAATAAAATAGATAATATTTAGATTAATAGTTATCTTTGAATGTATATATGTATAAAGTTAAGAATACACATGTATAATTTATATTTATTTTTTATTTATGTAATACATTTTATTTTATATTAATTGTTTTATTTGGATTTGATTATTTATTTCAGGTTTTTAATATATATATTTTATGTTGTTTTTAGTTTTTTTATTGTTTAAAAAAATTTTTTATGGTGTTATTATATAATTGTTTTTTTTTTAATTTTGTTCATTATATCATAGCTCTGAAGAAGACTGCAGGTCAGTCGAAATGTAAATAAAGTTTGCTAAAAAGTGTTTGAAGTTTGGATAAATTGTATTTATATGATATTATGGCAAACATAAAGAAAAGTGTGATTTTGGTAATAATCTAATAGCCCAACTGATTTTCCAGACTGCTTTTATATCCGATTTTTGAGTCAACTCACCCAATTAGAGTGATAGTGTGAATTGCTATTTTTGACCAACCCAAAAAATCACACACCTGGTTTTCAGACACTTTACACAAAACAAAATAGACTTAATCCTTTTTCCTTTTTCACGTATATCTGTAATATCTAAAACTGGAGTTTCTTTCCTTTAATCTTAAGATGAGACAATTTCAAAATTAGAGTTCCCACCAAGCTTAAGCTCCCAAAGTGACAAACAATCATTTATAAAAACAAAATTGCTACAAAAATAGATATCTGATCTAACACAAAATTGTAAAAAAAAATAATTTGACAGATTTAACCCTTCTTTTTCTTTCAATATTTAATAAATGTAAATTTCTGTATGTAATGTACACACATACTTTATTATTTCAAATCATTCATAAACTGTCATTACAATAATCTAATTGCCAGCTTAGTAATTATAACCCTAATATTTAAAATTAAATCCTTAGCTTTTAAATCCCAATTACAATTATAGAAAAGCAAAATAGAGGTATAGAATAAGACATTAGAATTGATCAAGCATAGGTTAGTTTTAAAGAAAGTTAAATATCTGAAATATAAAACAATTCAATAGCTTACACATACACTGCCTATACGTATGCATTATAACTTTGCTTTTTAAAGAAAAATTAAAAATTGAATAGTTTAAATGTGTGTATTACCTTTCTATCAACACACAAACAAATAAAGAATATAATTGTTGACCCACTCTCTTTTGGTCTAAAGCTTTTAGAACTGGATCTGGTAGGATTTAAACTTGGATGCCCTACAGCTTCCTTTTTATATAAAAAATGTGATGATGATTTTTGGTTTTACATTTTCTTACATGCACATTACTATAACTTTAGCTAATGACTAAATTGTAATGGCATAATATATATATATATATATATATGCCATACACTTTATATTTATATACACACTTTCTCTTTCTCTATATATATATATATATATATAAAGAGAAAGTGTGTGAGAGAGAGAGAATAAAGCTATATAAATATTATCAAACAATAATGACTAATAAAATAATCAAATATATGTAGAACTCTTTATTATTCACATAATTAAAAATAATACAATTCTATATGCAAAGTCTTTACTGAGATCATTATAGTTTGTTTACAAAGAATTTTATATTCAAACCAACCAAAGCAACAAGCTTGATTTAAAATTGGTTTTAAAACATTAGATCATGTGCAATTTCTAAAAGAAATTATAGAAAGAATTAATGAATTTGATTTACTATTATGCTATGGGTTTGTAGATTATGAAATGACAATTGTCTCCATAAGTGTTTCTCAATAATTAAAGCATTAAAACATAAAGACATATATGATTTTGCCAAATTCTGAATAATATTTATCAAAATGCAATAGAAATTATTAGATTATGAGGTGAAATAAAAGATTAACATTAACAAGGGTGTAAAACAAAGGCATTTAATATTTCCAAAATTTTTTATTGCAATTTTATTGAAAATATTTTGTGGAATAAAAGGGAAGATAAAAGAATAAAAAAAGGATCTTATTTAAATCTTCAAGATGTTACAGATGAAGTTGTTGTTTTTGCTAATAATGCTTAAAATTTCAGAAAATATTGGTGATGAAAGCTTTTTTTTTTCCAATAAGACTAAAGATAAATTCTAAAAAAAGGTAAAGGAATATTCAGTGGCTTTTTACAAAAAGCAAAATTTATACAATGCAGTAATGAAATATAAAAAATCTATAACTACAAATATCATGGAAAAAGTAATATTAGACAGTAATGATATACAAAAATCTATAACTACAAATATCATGGTCAGACTAATAATAATTGATGAATAAACAATTTGGATGGAGTACTTTTGGTAGAAATAATATTCAAAGGCAATATTCCTTTATGTTTGGAAAGCGATTTCTCATAGATATGTTTACCAATTTTTATATCGATCTGAGACTTGGATGTTTAACAGCAGAACCATAAAAAGATTTCAGATTACATCATCACAAAATATGGAGAAATGTATACACCTGGGTCTCATCTTACGCAATAGATAGCTTCCTCAGAAAACACGAGCAAACAAAATCGCGCAAAAATAGACGTAACTTACCTTGAAAAAGGGGGGATACGGACTGTGATTTTTCATAACTCGCATAAAAGCAAAGCACCAACGTAAAATTTACTTTAAAATTTGTGCAAAAAAAAAAAACAAGGAAATAAAATATGACTAATAAAAAATTTCAAATTTGAAAAATATTGATACAAGACAAACTTTTTTTAACTGTAATATTTAATTTTATTCAAAATAATATATTTTATGCATAATTTACAGTATAGTAATTAACATTTTTTTATACACGTTTTAATGATTATCACTATTTGCTGATAAACAGTTTCATTTGCAAACTGGTAAAATTAAAGATTCTTCACAAGAGGAAATACAACTAGCGCCAAGTTCACTTTCATATTGTGTTAATGGTTTTCTGTTGACAACATAATTAGTAATTAATCTTTGAGATGATGATTTTATTAATTGTTTATGAACTTAGACTTATGATAATGAAAAGACATTTATTCATGACTGCTGGGAAAAATTTAATTAAAACTAACAACTAAAAATTAAATTCTTATTTTTGTCTTTAATTTTCAATTCCGTTTAAAAATCAAATTTCGTTTTACATCACATTAATTTCAAGTCGCCATAAGTAATTTTTAAATTGTTAATTACAATTAAAAATTAGATTTTAATTTTTAATTGTCAAATTTAATTGTGCCCACTGCTACGACTCACCTTTTAAAAATAAACTTGTGGACACTAAATGATTAATAATTGATTACGTTCTTTTTTAAAAAGCAAAAACAGAATGTGATTTAAAATGCAAAATTAACACGCACAATGTTTGAACAAATTTATATTATAATCTTGTAAAATTTAATGTGTGTATACATAAAATGTGGAAATCATGATTTTAATTTTATTATTGCATAAAATCTTACTATTATAAAGCACTGAAAATATTGAAATTACTAAGATGAAGTCGAATTCCAATAATGTGCTATTACTTTCAAAATAACGTAAGTATGTGAAATTTATTATTTAAAGTAATAGCACATTATCGGAGGTCGATTTCTGGTGAAGCATGAATCGCATAACTTCAAAATCATGTTAAATAAGTCTGCGTAAAAAGAGACCCAGGTGTATTTGAAGTTACAAGTAAGAATTGAAAAAGAAATGTGTTCAAGAGAGCAAACAAATGCTATTGATAGAATTAAGAGGTTAAAATGAAGTTGGATTGAACATATTGTTAGCAGTGATAATAATAGGTTGAAAGTTCAAATCTTAAACTGGATTTTAAAAAAATGTAAAAGATTTAGAAACTCACCATGTACAAGATGAATGAATGAGATAAGGAACGGTACTGGAGCAATATTGAAAAGTGAGACTATGGATCAATAAACTTGATTAAACATGGAAATACTTTTATTCTGCAATAGATTGATGAGTGACAATGATGATAGTGATGATGATGATGAATAAAGTATTCTACTCTATTTTGTGTACTTGAAATATTATGAATTTTTCTTATTACTATTCCTTACAGTTTTAACTATTCAGAGATCTTCAGAGAATTCAAATAGTCTCTGAAAACATAACCAAATTATAAGAATCATAATGTTAATTTAAAAGTATAAATAAACAAGATATAAAAGCAATGCAAAAGGAGTGAATATTAAATAGAAAAGTCACAAGCTTTTTGGACACCTATTGCTGTGAATATGACTATCTAAACAGGCAAAACTCTCCATACAGTAGCACCACTCAGTGCCAGCCAGAATAATCAATGGATGTCAGAAGGCTTGTGCATAAAATCCCCATCTAGTGCCTACTTATCCAATATCCCCAGACTAGTTTCTGACACTACTCTGGCTGGTACTAAGTGGCACTACTGTATGGAGAGTTTTTCCTGTTTTAATAACAGTTATGTGCAAGCATAAGAAATGGTGATCATGTGATGTTTAATATGACTATCATATAGTCCAAAGCATTATTAGCATACCAAACTATTAAAATATTAAACTAAGCTTTTTTTAATCACCATTTTGTACATATTTAAGTTGGAAATAATTAAAAGAAACTAGTGATCCATCAGAAAAATAGGTTAGAGTCTTAAAACACCGAGATGTTTACACACACACACACAAGCAGAAAAAAATAAATAAAAGAAATATATATTTAGAAGCCAGTAAAGTGTTGATTAATATGTGAAAATTTAAAAAATGATTTAGAAAAATTATGCGTCAACACATAGTTGAAAATAAATGTTGTTGAAGCAATTGGGTTTTCAGCTAAACACATAATTCACTAGGAATAAAGAAATACGTTCAACTGTTGTCAAATCTTGCAAAATAAAATATAAATCTATCTATATTTTGCTGTGTTTTTTTTTGCCATTTATTATTAATTAATTCCAAAATATTTTCTATCTTTATGAAATATTATAAAGATAAACTATTTTTTTTTTACGAATTATTTTTCTAAATAATTTATTATTAATACAATGGTGAAAACATATTTTTTCTGCATAATAATAAAGAAATAATTAATTAAAAGTAATTACAATTCTGTGATTTTTTTCTTTATAAAAAATATTGAGAATCACTATTTTAATAAAGAGAATATTAATCTTCCAGGTAATCTTAATAACTAAATAGATGGATGATAAGAAATGATTTTTCATCTTTAAAAAACAAAACATGTCATTATGAATATTAAAAAAGAAAATATTATGTTTACAAATAAAAAAAGAATGAGAACATTTATGATTATTATTTTAGTTCATATTAAAAAAATCAATACAATAATTATACAACTTATATTAGTTTTAATATATCTTCAATTTAAATAAAAGAGCGTATATTGTAAGCTCGGAGAATTGCGTAGTAAATGTAAAATATTTAGTTGATTACTAATATTTATCAGAAACATTTTCCATTAATTGCATACACATTTTTTATGGTGTTATATTTCATTGCATTTTATGTTTATAATGTGGATATTAATTATCCCTATCTATTAGGGAATATAAATAGTAAATAATTATTGGATTTAATATTTATGCATATGACTGATTGATAAAGCATTCAATCGTGAAAATAAAAATGAGTGTAATCAAGATATGTAAATAAAAAAGGTTATCACATTTGGGTTGATGTTCAGATGTTTGATTTCTCGCTTACAGTCAGTAAATTAGTCTGGTAATACGTCTAGTAGACGATCGTTCAAGATTTGTTGCAAGCTTGGAGATTTGATTTTTTTATAAATATTAACTGGGCATATTCAATTAATTACATATATTATACACTGCACCCAATGTAAATAAATTATAGGCATATCTCTACTGTGGATATTTCAAATATTAATGTTTCACTCTTTCAACCAATTTAGATTATAAATATGTTTTGAATTTTCACTATTTGATTTGCATTTTTTAAAATTCAATTCAATTAATCTTCTGTGACCTTATATATTTTTATTTCTCTTTGAATAAAAATCATTCCGCGATGTTTTTAATTTTTTGAAAACGTTAGTTTGTGTTAATTAATATAAATTATTAACATGATACAATATTTGTCATTAGATTTTATATATAGAGCTCGCAAAACAAACTCTTAACAAGCTTTGTAGAATATCCCCAACCTCAGACCAGTTTCTGCTACTGTAGTCCTCAGTGAGGTGCTAGAATATTTCAATCAATAGATTAAAAATATCAGGACAAGCCCAGAATTTTATCTAATGTATAACTAACTATTAAGTAGAAACTTGAAATTTTCAGACATCCATATGTCTTCCAATCCAGCTATCTAACTTAAATAGCCATATGGTGATTTTACATTGTTAAAGCTATTAATATATGGTGGATCTGAACTTAGTTCAGTCTCATATGGCTACATAAGTTAGATAGCTGGATTGGAAGACATATGGATGTCTGAAAATTTCAGAGTTTCTAGTTAATAGTTATACACTAGATAAAGTGCTGGATTGAATATCCTAGCATATCACGGAGAATGCCAGTAGCAGAAACTGGTCTGAGGTTGTGGGTATTCTACAAAGCTTGTTAAGTGTTTGTTTTGCGAGCTCTACATATAACATTTGTAAACATGAACTTATTAAATTAAGTCATGTGACATTTGACTTGATTTTTTTTTGTAATTGTCATTAGATTGTAAACATGGTTCTTTAGTATATATAATACTACAGTATTCTTACTTATCCTTTTATTATAAGGTTTGTAATCATTTTAGTGATCATATTATACACAAAATTATAATATTCCTATTTATATTCCAAATTAAAATCGCATGGATATTATTAATACCCACATGGATATTATTAATACCCTACTTATTATAATGATAATAATAACTGATCGGACTTTCTGCTTTACTCTTTTATTAAAATTGTCATTGAATAATCATTAAATAAAATAAAAATGCAAACAATAATTTGAAATTATTTTGCTGTATCTTTGATTTTGTTCATTAAGCATAATGTTAAAAATTTATTCAGCTATAGTTTATGAACCTTTATTGCAATGGATTAACCAGGAGTTAATGTCAATAGCAAAAGAATTGATACAGTGGTTTACTGAATGTTTGGTGAACAGAATGTATCCTAAAGTTCATTTAATTAACATCATCTGTTTGCTGTATGTTCCCAATGTTTTCTAATAGCATTGGTATCTACGTTGTTTCATGATCCAAGTAAAAGGATTTGGTTAATAGTTATGGTACATTAATTTATATTCTGGAGATATACCCATAAAATATATACTACCAATCATAT
The DNA here is from genome assembly GCA_028023455.1 of Epiperipatus broadwayi. Classification (NCBI taxonomy): domain Eukaryota; kingdom Metazoa; phylum Onychophora; class Udeonychophora; order Euonychophora; family Peripatidae; genus Epiperipatus; species Epiperipatus broadwayi. Next base: position 15,352,121 of record JAQFVV010006200.1, on the reverse strand, counting down.
ATATTCATATAAAAATGGATTCTGAAACCTTTCACAGTGATTAGTTTGGTCATTTATTGATGTTTTTCCAATCCATTTTTCCAGTTCTCAATTGGCTAGAAGTCAGTTTGTTGGGCTGAATCACTTTGCACTTCTAATCAATGTTTGGATAAATTGAATATAAAATACACATATTTGTAAAGAATCTCAAATTTGCAACAGCAGAAGAATATGTATCAAAATATTTTTTAAATAAAATTTTGTTAATTTTTTTTAGTTTCATTTGCATCAAATATTTATTCTTGTTTTTATTTTTTTACCTGCTCATATTTAGATTTGAGTATAACTTACCACATTTTTCATTTGACAAAATAAATTTGTATTCTAAATAAAGACTATGTTTTGACATTCATCCATTTTGAACTTTCAGCAAAGTTCTGTTACTTAACCTATTAGAAGTAAAAATGGTTACAAGATTAATCTGGACATTGTTATTTATATAGCGGTGTTTTTTTTTTTTTTTATAAATTATAATAATGTAGCTTAAACCATGAACATGCATATTGTTCCATCTGTAAAGCTCATGTGCCATGTTTTAAGCTACATTGTTATTATAAGATTAATCTAGATAAAAACAATCTTTTAAACCTGTTTGATTTTACATTCTAGTGGATATTACCCAGTTTATAATTTACTATTATTGATATTCATTTTGTATGTTTTATAAATAATTAAATTCTATTAGCTATTATTGAAAGTCAGACTATCTTCTAGATTATTTAAAGCTGGGAAAATAGAATTCAAATTTATTTGCAGATCTGCATAACATATGCAAATATCATCTACAAGAAACAAACATAAATTACAGATGATTATAAAAAAACAATATCTTCAGAATTAATATTATTATAGATTAGTAATTTAAAAATATCAATGTTTTTCTTAAATCAGCTCATTAAGATGCATTCATGCACACCATTCAGAAAGTAATCTATTATTATATATCTTGTAACAGTTATGAGGGAATTATATCTACACACATGATGTATAGATTTATATCACTTGAGGAATACTCTCATTTATTAAACACAAGATAAAGTCTTTTAAAAGGATAAGATGAATCCAGCTTATCTTTTTACCTAAATATATACGTATAGGCAAATCTTAAGCATTTAAAAATGAGAGCATGAAGATCTTTAATTAATCACTTTTAAGTCCATTCACTACATATAATAAATGCTTTTTGCAAATTTTTTACAATTTACTGCATGTCAGTATCAGATGTAATATTAAATTTCTGGCACTGTGTTTAATTTGTAACAATCCCTAGGGAATCAAGTGATATAAATCTATACAGTGTATGTGTAAGGGTTTAATGACTGTTACAAATTAAACACAGTGCTAGTCATACAGTACCATCCAATTCAATCTAAATAAATTTTCATACAGACATTATGCAAATACATATGAACTACACAAGTATTGTAATGAAATGTAGCATATGTATTCTTTAAAAATTCTGCAGTTGTTAAGAATTTTGATAATGCAAAGATGATATTAGTTTAATGACTTGATATCAAACAATGATATTTATATTATTATAATATTCATAAAAATATTTGGCAACAACAATTGAAATGTATTATATGTCATAAAAATAATCAAATGGTTTATTAATCAGGATATCACATCATTAAAGCAGTAGCAACTATTCCCATACTCTAGTGCCATATTTTATGTAAGTATAAGTAGTGGGGATTGTATGATGTTTTGGGAGAGATCACATCATAAAGTTTGAGAAATAAATGGAGTAGAGCTGGAATGTTGGGTATTGAGCTCCAGAGCCTATCATTCTACCACAACACCAAATGATGAGAGCTGCTATGATTAACAAAATTTATTCAATATTTATTAAAAGAAAGTAGAAATATCATTATGTACTTTTAACAAATGTCTGTGGACTATTGATTACAATAACAGTGATCATTTTAAAAGATATATTTAATTTGTGGTTACAATTAAAAAGAATTTGACCTATGATGTAATATGGTGGACCTATATATTATACTTCAGTGTCAGTAAATATAATAATTATTATTACATTTTGATGACAGTGCTTCCATATTCAGGTTTGAATAAATTGGTGAGTTCAAAAGAAAAGCATCTTGAAAAGTTTCCTAAATGGAAAGAAAACTGATAAAAGAATAACACACACACACACACACACACATATATATATATATATATATATATATATATTGTAACCTACAAAAAAGGATGACAGAGAGACAAGAGATGAACCACAAAAGGTCATAACAACTATCATACCTTCAATGCTTAATCTAACACATTAGGCTAGCCAAATTGTAACCTAAAAATGTGCAGACATATAGGCTAAAATATCTCTTGATAGCTAAACTTAGTGAATTTATAAAACAAATGCCATAAGCTATAATAAAAAGATATATAGGGGAAACATTTATAATAAAATATTATATAAATACAAAGCAACATTATTAATAAATCAAGAGGAGGAGAAATCTCAACTCACTCTAGCAAACACAAAAGAGTTAAATATTTTGAGGGTATGAAATTGAGGTTACATTTAAATTTCTTTCTTCTACAAATATCTTATACAATTACTACTTGATCCATCTCTTTAGTATCTTCTAAGCACCTCATTGCTTTGATCAAATGAAAGCAGTATTTAATTCTCATAAAATTTAAAATGTTCTTTGAAAAGCTATGTCACTTATGATCCATTTTTTGAATGTAATTATTTCATTATCAACATAAATTTAACTAATACAGTTCATTAAATTAAATCAGGATATCTCGGAGTAATATGATCTCATTTAAATTACAAAAATAAATTCTTTTAGACTCTTCAGATTTATTCTACATTGATGAAATCCTAGTTATTAAAGTAAATAAGACATACACTTCCTTAAGCTAATGTCTTATCATAATTATGATAATAATAATAATAATACTATTGCTAACTTAACTAACATAAACATGATGTCTTAATTTTAGAGTAAGATAATGAACAATCTAGGATTACACACAAATATTAGAAATGTATAAGGGATTTAATAACCATTCTAAATACACTAGAATAAATCTACTTAGGTTCTTGTAAAATTAATTGTATCATAAAATAATAAATATGATCTTCAAATATGAAAATGATTTTAAAATAAATATGCACTGTGATTTGAAATAAGCAAATGGAATTAATTAAAGTGATCTAAAGTAATAAATCAAATTATAATTTTTTATTAAGCAAATATATCTTTCTCAAATGTTCTATTAATGCTTAAATAATTTAATTAAATGACTTATTAGTTTCAATGTTCATGCATTCTTTTAGAAAATATATTTAAAAATAATTTGCAATACTTTCTAAGTACTTAAATTTTATTCACAAGTAGAATGATTTCTGGTTGATATGTGAAATGATGTGAACAAACAAATGAGAAATTTCTTAAATAACAAAATAAATCACATGATCACCATCTCTACTGTATGGAGAGTTTTTGCCTGTTTAATAACAAAATAAATATTTATTCTACAGGAAAACAAAAGCAATCCAGCAGATTAAAATAAGCTTTCTATTGTTCAATTATCAAAAAGTTCTCACTTATCAATGTATTCATACAATGATAATAACATTTATATAAGTAGTGTCCCTTTTATGAATTGGTAAACTAATAAAGGTATAGTAGAATCGGATTATATTTTGACTAACAGAAAATACATATTTCAAGGTTGTAATGTTTTTAATAAATTCAATGCAGGAAGTGATCATTGATTAGTAAGATATAAGATAGGGTTAATGCAAAACTAGAGAGACAAAAATTATTAAGAAAAACAATATTTACAATTAATATTAATAGATCTTGAATGATTCTGATTTGAATGAAAATAATAGGAAAATAACTAATATACTTTTAAAACTGCAACAAAGATAGTTGATAGAAAAAAAGCAGCAATTGACTAATAAATTTTTTATTGAGATTAGAGAATTTATGAAGAAAAGAAGGAATATGAAGATATATAAAAAAGGATTGAATATCTCAAATTTTGTAAAATAGTGTGAAAAAAAGTTGATGATATAAGGAAGTATAATTATGAACTCGCAAGGAAAGCTGTAGAAGAGAATAAAAGTCTCAAGAGTGCAAAATAACATTTTGGTATTGGTGTGAAACTTATATCTGCAATAAGAAAAAAAAGATTGAATGATTACTAAAAAGAGAGATGACATCATGAAATGGGTAGAAGAGTTCTATCAAGAATTATGTAGTAATAAAGAACAAGTACCTCCTACTTCTATTATATCTATTATATCTTCTGAGTTGCCCAGGATTTTAAATGAAGAAATGAGACATGCAGTAAAATTTATGAAAAGAAGAGAAAAGCTCCAGGCAATGATGGAATTATAATCAATATATTAAAAAAAGCCAGTGAAGAAATATAATTTTTTTTGACAAAGTTGTATACCAAATGTCTAAATGATAAAGACGTACCAGATGGTTGAAAGATTGCAATATAAAAAAAAGTGATAAAAGAAGATATTAGAAATTACAGATCTATCAGTTAAAATTTGATCAGTTTTATTCAAATCTTTTACTAAGATAATTACAACTCATCTGCAGAGAACATTGGATTTCAACCAACCAAAAGAACAGCTCGATTTAAAAGTAGTTTTGGTACAGTAGATCATATCCAAGTATTGAAAGAAGTCATAGAAAAGACAATAAATATGAGTTGCCATTATGCTTTGGATTTGTAGATTATGAAAAGGTATTTGATTCTATAAACATTTCTTCAGTGATTAAAGCAGTGTGATATTGTCATATTTTGAAGAATATTTAAAAAAATGCAACAGCAACAATTAGATTGATACTAGTAAGGTTAATATTGAGAAAAGTATAAAACAGGGTGACTTCATATCTCCAAAACTTTTTACTGCAGTGCTGCAAGAAGTATTTTGTTGATTAAAATGGAAAGCTAAAAGAATAAAAGTAAATGGAGGTTGTTTAAGTCATTTAGATTTTACAGATGATATAGTTGTTTTTGCCAATAATGCTTCAGAACTTCAGGAAATTTTGCAAGAGTTATCAGATAAAAGAAAGTAGGACTAAAGATAAATATTAATAAGACTATTAAGTAATGTTTCAATGGATTTTTTCAAGAGATGAAAATAAAAATTGATTATGATGATACCCTGATCCAATTATTACTACAAATGGAAACATAATGGATAAAATTAATCATAGAATTAAACTTGGTTGGAGTGCTTTTGGTAGAAATAACTTAATATTTAAAGGAAATATGCTTATGTATTTAATAAACATATTTTACCAGTTCTTACTTATGGATCCGAGACTAGGACACTTAATAGAAGAGCAGTACTGACACTTCAGACCACTCAAAGAAGTATGGAGAGTTGCATGTTAGAAATAACAAGAAGAGATAGAAAACAAATAGATGTTACTGACATTGTTGAAAGAATTAAAAGACTGGAGTTGGGCTAGACATATTGTTAGAAGAGATGATAATAGATAGACAATTGAAATCTTAAACTGGATTACAAGAGATTGTAAAACATCCAGAAAGTGACCATTTGATAGATGGATGGATGAAATAAAGTGTGCAGGGATGATGTGGAGAAAAGAGGCTAGAGATCAAAGATGATGGATTGAACTTGGCGAGACCTTCATTCTGCAGTGTATTGATAATGGTTGACAATGATGATGATAAATAGAAATACAATTAATAGAGTTCTTACTTGTAACCATTCATGTATTTACATTGAATACCTATCTAGCCTTGAGGACTATTAGCTTTATTGTCTAAGTAATACATGGTTGGAGTGCAATCTGATAGTTATAATTAACTATTTGTTCTCTGCTTTAAGAGTAAGTAGATTATTTACATGTTTAATAGTTTATTTAAACTTTTTTTGTATTAATATTTTCACTCTCTGTAGTCAAGTTGCATTTTTTTTAGTGTTTATATAAACATATTAGTCCATAGATAAAAGTGGATTCCAATGTATAATGATTAAAGGAGGTTGGTTGCCATGACAACAGATTGAGATTATTGATTGTTAATGATATTGCTATTGCTCAAGTGTTGATTGCTTTCATATATTTATACACATATTTATATTTGTGTTTATCACACATATACTTTATACATATTGCTTAATTATCAATGATTATTACATATATTTTTTATGGTGCAATATTTGCTATTTTATAAAATGTTCTAAAATGGACAGAAATTGTTTCTCCTTGAAGACAATCGGTCAGTTTATATTAAGACTGCAAGATAAGGATGCAACAGAGAACAAAGTAAGGAATTGCAAAATCAGAAATAACCACAAAAAAAAAAATTGCAAGTCAGAAAAATTAAGTACATTTTAGTTCACAATCATTAATTATTACATATATAAAATCTTCACTTTATGTGAATTATTATTCTATAATGTGTCATAATGTGTAATAAATATCAATACTTTGTATAAAATTTATCCTCTTATTATATTGAAAGTTAAATACAGTAGAGATAAAGTTTTGATTGCAAACCAATTCAAGCATTAAATCGAAAAAGTTGTATTTATGTTATTTATATTAAAATATTGGGTTGATCACCTGAGTGTGGAGGTTACATCCCCTAGTTCATCCGATGAGTGAAGATTTTTCACAAAATATATGCGAAATGAGTGAGAATAGTCTGATTTACTGATAGCTTTGATATAATGGAATTTGGGATGAGGGTACACATAAATTTGACAAGCTGCTCATATAAATGTATTTCTTCAGTGCAATCATTAATTATTAGACATATATTCAAGTTTTGTAATATATATTAATAGTAAAAAATAGATACCCAGTAAATATTAATCAATAAGTAAATATTTAATTATTCTTAGATGCAACAATATAAATTGTAGTGCAATCTAAATTGGTCAGATAAATGTCAGTTGCAAAAATGAAATGTAATGCAGCCATAAGTGATTAAACAGGTATCATAAGCAAATTTAAGTGATGTAAATGTTTTTTAAAATGTACAATGTAGCTTTAAAATTGAGATGCTAAAAAAACCTGAATAGAGCAATAATCAAAGATGAACAAATATTATCACTCCATTATGCAATGTGATGTAATGATATACAGTTTGTCTTTCATTCAAATCTGAAATTGTATCCAAAAACCAGCTTTCATTCTCTAATTTAAATAATCTCTAAAAGTTCCTATCTATTTATTTTAGGTTTCACTTCCGATCAATAACTTAAGCTTCAAAATCATTATTACCATTATCCAGTGTCAATATAATCACTTTTTCTATATTCATTTAATATACTTATTTTTCCATAAATTTATTAATGAGAATGCTGAGTATAAATAATAAATGAATAATATTTTTTCTCATTTTTATTACATGGTTTTCAAAATAATTCCCCAAATTGTACCATTGACATGTAATCTCATGTTAACAGTATGTAAGGTGATGTGCTATCATTTTTCCTTTATTGAAATCAAGAATCTCTCAATCACTATGCCCAGAGAAACCTGTTAGCCAATAGAAAACTCTCCATACAGTAGTGCCACCTACTGCAAACCTTAGTAATCAATGGATGCAACTATTGATTACTAAGGCTTGCATTGGAGAGTTTGTTAAAGGCAACATGATGCATTAATAAAACATAGGGAGTTGGAGAGATGAGGAACTAGTAACGAGAGTAAAAAGGGTTTAAATAATAAATATATATATATAAGTAAACAAAATATTGGGTGCAAGTTAATTTATGATAATAGCATGGAAATTAGTTTACTGTTTAAGGCTTGAACAGGATCTTTAGCAGCAAGGGGATATACACATAAATAGAAAAACATGGGTGGTTTATTCTGCAAGTTATGTAAAGAAGGCATAGAAAATATTAGGCATATCTTAATTGAATATAAATGCCTGTAAACAGAAAGAGTACAAATAATGAAGTTGTGGAAGAATAAATATAAACAAAGTGATTATAAAGAAAGTGGGTGCTTGGTTTTTATGCTAGGTTTGGGAAAAGATAAAGGGATTTAGATATAAAAATTCATGGAGTTGACAAAGATTATGTTGTGGAAATGGGATGGAGCAGGATAGAGAAAAATATGGGAAAAACTTAGGGTGGGGAATGGAAAGAGAAGGTAAGGTGGCTAACAGATTTCTTTGGGTCTAGTGGCTGAGATATTCCTGACTCCAAAAAAGGAGAAGTCACAGTGCATCACATTGCATACTGTTAATAACAGCTTGTGTAAGCATAGGAATTAGTGATCATGTGATGTTTTGTTGGTTTATATCTCATGTTGCTAGAATGTCTGTTCTAGCTTTAAAAAGTGAAATATTTTTCTTTCGGATATTAGAAACCATTCATAATAATCTGCACATTTTCATATATTTTCAAACTCTTCTTATTTTCCACACCTGCTTTTCATATTTTAATTCTGTTTTTTATTAATGAAACTACTATAGCCATTAATAATTTTCATAACTCATTCATTTTATTTTTGTACATATAAACAGTATTAGGCTGCACAATTGTTTTGCTCACCTTCTTGCGCAGAAACCTGCGCAGAAAACACACCTACAAAGACTGACAAATTTATTTATATTATGCTTTTATTTATTATACAAGTTATACGATTAATTGTTAACATATTTCTTGATTCAATATTGTTTTAATCATTTTATTTTAGCATGAATTATTATTTTATTTCCTTAATATTAAGTTTCCTTCTTAATATTTATTTTTCATAGACAATTTTCATTGTAAAATAACAGTAATTCTATGGATTCTTTAGGTGGAATAAAAGTAATAATAAAAAATAAAAGTTTATTAAATTAAAGATGATGCACATACTGCTTCATACACAAAGAAAATACCAACAACATTAAAAATTAAATACTGCCTACCGCTATACTAATAATTATAAATAAAATTACAAAATCATATAACTTTATAATACTAGCCAAGAAACAAAATGTTACTAAAATTCTTCCAGAACCATGATGTCTTCTATTAACAAATAGACTTTTTAAAGTGAAATTCAGCAAGATATATACATATACAAAACAAAATAGTCTTCCCATCATTTTTCTTTGCTTGAAAGTCTGTGATGATAGTATATTAGATGTGATATAATATGTTGGACTATTTCTTTCATCTATTAGTAAATGTTGAATGTATAGAAATTTAACCTTTATTTAAACTTTTCAAATACAAACAACTTGTTAGTATTAACACACTAACCTGTGTTACCTATTTGTGTGTTATTAATAACATGTTTGTATTTGAAAAGTTTAAATAAAGATTAAAATTTTCTATACATTTAACATTTACTGATAGACAATGGAAATAGTCCAACATATTATCACATCTTCCCATCATTCACTTCAAAAACCAACTAACTTCCTTTTTGAAGTGAATGATGGGAAGGCTATTTTGTTTTCTATATATATATATATCTTATTGAATTTCACTTGAAAAGGTTTATTTGTTAATAAATGAAAACATGATTGTGGAAGAATTTTAATAAAATATTGTTTTTATCTGGTATTGTAATGTTATAAATTTCTCTGCTTTAACAACATTAAATATAGAACATTAATACATTTGGTGGGAAGCATCCCTGTCAAAGGCAAATGCTTTACTCAAAAAAATATATACTGTATATATTGATTTCTTTTGGTAAGGATACTGTTTTCCATTAAAAATGCTTTAAAAACTCAATATTTTCATAGGGTATGAAACATTGTTAGTTTGCAATATACATAATTTTAATTGTTACTTTGATTTACAAGTGTAAAACTTATTCAACTTACAACTTTGATACTTTTCACTATAGATATTTACATTAGTGATTATCCTTAATCATTCATTAAAGATTATCCCTAGATCAGATATAAACTTTATATCTCAGTTAGAGATTAATATATCTGTTTTTTATCCATGTGTAATATCTTTTATATATGTATTTAATAACCTTCACTCTGCCACACATTCTTGAAACATATGAATAATAACATCTTAAAAGATAAATGGCTACAAGATGCATTTTGTGCTGAACCAGCACTCATCAGTTGGCACATATCACAATCTCTCACGTATATCCCTATCATATGTTTAGTGCTTATCAATAGTAAATTGTTACACTTTGATTGACAAGTGTCAAACTTACTTCACTTACAACTTTGACATTATCCACTCTAGATAAACACATTAATGACTATCACTAATCATTTATTAAACTAAAGATTTTACATTTGAGTGATGGAGTTATCGTTTTGCTAAAAAAAGATTAACTAATCAAACTTTACTCTTTTTACCATTTTATATTTCTGGCAAGTAATTACGTTAAAACAATGTTAAACATCTGTTTCAATGTAATAATAAAATCTATTTTTATTTATGGCATTAAAAAATTCTAAGAGCAGAAACTTTAATGACATTAAATCTATTTAAAAAAAAAACAACTAAAAACAGTTAAAACAAATTTAATTTACTATTAGATAATTATCCTATTGACTCACAGAATACATAATGGATGAAGCAATTAACTATAATTATATATACGTAGTTATATATTGGACTTTGACCATCATCTGATCAATAACATGTTTGTACGAAACATGATATATTAAGTAGTAGTATTTTCTCTCTCTTTTTAAAGTGTTTCTAGCTGAACCAATGCTAGATAGCATACGAACTGAATTGATATTTTATTAGGGATGTATTTCAAATTTGAATATGGTTGGGAGTTTAACTAGTGTCATTGTTTAAAATTATTCAAAAATTGGTACTGCCGTTTATTCTCCTTATACAAATATATATATTTTATAAAATGTTTCAGTATATAATGTAATTATATTTTTATTCATAATATCCTTTTTTTAATTATTAGTTTATATATACTTATAATGTTATTGTAGGATAAAGCTTCAAAAAATTATCATAAAAATAATTTAATTATTATATCATATATGTATAGAACTATCCGACCCAAAGTAATGATCAGATCAAGCTAAATAATTACCACACACCCTCCCAAGAATTTTTTATATTTAGAAATATCTATCACATAAAGCTAACTGGTCATTGCTAGGGAAATATCAATTCTGGATTGTTTTTTCAATCTATGGGATACTTTATATATATATTCAGCCAGTGCTATGTGGTGGATATATAAATATTTTAAGTAATAATCTACCAATGCATATATCATAAGGTTAACTTACAAGTCAGACTTTCTATAGCCATTTTAATAAATTTGCAAGTAACACCATTTTTCATCTCCTGCTAATCCACTAATTAGAGAAAACCATTTTTTCTGATTGGTGGATTAGCATTCATACAAGAAAAGGCATTATTTGTCGGTTTATTATTTTTAAACAGGAGTCAGCAAACTTTTAACACCAAGAGCCATTTTGTTCAAAGTTCCCTCCCCTTATTAAAGAGTTGCAAGAGAAGAGGTATCCTCTACCCCACTAAAGTGCCTCAAGGAAAAAAAATCCCCCATCCCATTAAAGACCCACAGAGGAAAGAGGTATGTCCCTCTCTCCCCATTAAAGATCTGCAAGGAATGATGGTGAAAATATGTTCATGAAAAATACAAATTTATGTGTGGCTGTGGATATATTTGAGCATTTATTTTAGTAATAGAACATAATAGAATCTTTCTACAACCTAACGAAATAAAAATTTTCTTAAAAATAAAAACAAAAAAATTATTTTGGTAGTTTGATTTATTCACAAATATATAATATTTAAATATTTATCATATGCAATAATTACTATTCTATAGTAAGATTGAATTAAAGAAACAAGATTGTAATGCACATTTTTGATTTCCTAGAGTCATTGAAATGTTTTTTTTTTTTTTTACAAATTACAAAAGGAAATAAGAAATGTGTTCATATTAACATGATAAAAAGAGACACAAGATTGGTATTAAAGAGTTACATTTGGCTGGTTAACCACTGTTTGCCTATCCTTGCTCTAGAAAATCTGATTTGTAAATTATATTTATGGTATTATCAATATTACATATTTAATAGTCATTGCTTATTTACATGATTCTTAAAGTTAATAGAATATATAAATAATTTATTAAAATAATATAAAAACTCTGTCAGATATTGAAAATTATTCTACACGAATAAAGCGTGATAAACAGGGCAGCCAAAATTCAAAAAACATTAATTATAAACAACAATTTGCCAAGCACTTTCTGTACTGTATACCGAAAGGGCTTTGCAAATTGTTGTTTATAATTAATGTTTTTTTGAATTTTGATTGCTCTGTTTATCATGCTTTTTTTGTGTAGAATAATTTTAAATAATCTATATTTATAAATATGTGAGTAAAATTAGATTTATATAGAATGAAAAATGAAGTAGTATTTGCATACATACAAAATGTTATAAATCTCTGAAGAAGACTGCTAACCATTTGAAATGCCAGCCATTACTAAAATTTTATGCTTCTCAAAAAAATTAATATGGAAAAGTGATATTTTACTTTATAATGAATCAAAATAGGGGATTTGAATACAGACTTTCAAAGCCATCTACTCCATCTCATACAACCAATACACATGACTACCAACTGAAGAGTGGTGGTTCAGTGCAAAATACATATATTGGAGATCATTTATCTTTTTCACATGTATGTGGTTATATGTATCAGTTGTATGAGATGGAGTTGATGGCTGAAGAAGCTTGGAAGTTTGTGTTCAAATCCCCTATATTACATCTAGATTTCAGGTATATAAAATATACTTGTATTTAAAATATGTATAATGAATCGTAAATGCAATATTAATAGAGTGAAGTATTGTTTGAATTGTAAGTTTTCATGTAATTTAGTTATTGTCCATTCAAAAATCAGTTGCTTTTCATTGAACTGCTGAAAATGGAAAAAAAAAAGTTAGGCTTATTTTTTAACTATCTCTGAAAATATTAATTATAATTTGTTAGTAAATTGTTTGAATTAGAAATAAACCATTCTTTCTATCTCAGACCAGAAGGCAGTTATATTTATTAAATCATAAGTAATTTAGAAATAATAGTTTTTTTAAAAAAATAATAAAGGGAAATGGTTTTAGTATTTTAATATTTCAATATCATTATGCTATTCTTTGGTCTATTCCATTATTTCTTAGTAATTCTATATTATTTCTAAATATTATTGCAGTATATGTAGGATGATTCCATAATCATCATTCCCTTGACTTAGGGATTTGAGTGTATGTAAAACTTGGAAATTTTTTACTTAACTGAAAATTTTAAAGCCAGCTTAAGATTTTTCTTTTCAAGTAGCAATTCATTTAATTACAGCTATCCATTCAATCATAAGTTGGAAAATGGGTATCTAACTACTTATTAGTTGGAAGTTGAAAGGAATGAAAATGTAAATTTTTCTCCATCTAGAAATTAGTAGTTTGGTGAATATTGTCTTCATTATTTTTCTGTAGAGAAATCTGAAGAAATTTTTGCCCAGAAAGTGGTCTATTTTATGCATCTTTTAACTATGTATAGGATAATATTATACAAATTTGCCAAATTTTGCACACACATATGAATAGTTTTTGTGATTGTTGTTTATTAAAAGACATTTCAATTTGAAACAGGTAATTGAATATTTATCATCTTCAAGTGGATAAATTTATGTAAGTAACTTCTAAAAGTGTCTTAATGATGGAAATAAAATAGTGCTGTTTTTGTCTTTGAAAATAGTTGTATGCATATTTATTAACTATTTTACAATATGATCTGATGTCTGTGAAAAGGCTTTTCATTGATTTGATCTGTTTGTAACAAGCTTATGTTGATATATTTCAAATAACTTCTACACAAACACTGCAAGGTCAATTTGAACAATTGTTTATTATTCAAAAACGTCTTTTATCCGAGTAAAATTTCAAAAATGATCTTTTAACTTTTACAATAAATTAATTCATTTATACATACATTAGAAAAATTAAAGAAAAAAATTGTTAATACCTGTAAATTAATAAGCCTAACTACAATGAGCTGCCTTTTTTTTTCTATCTTAGCAGAGTTTGCAATGAGATTGTATAAAATTGCGTTTTGACAACTGAAAAACTCATAAATTCAAAAAATCCTGATATTAGAATTTTGGATTAAAAATCTTTTACCTATATTAAATTGACAAATATTAGACTTATAGTAAATTAATTTGATTAAACATTGTTATGAATTTTTAATATATTTTCATCAAATACCCTTTTTTGGAGATTGTTTTGAATATTTCAATAAATGGTCCAGTTTACGATATATATTATTATATTTAATGTTTTCATGGTTGTACAATATAGATAAATTATTACTTTTTTGGCCAAACTGTATGTTATTTTCCATTACAAACCGATATTTTGACGAACTAGCATCCGCCATTACCTTGACAATAGCGGATGCTAGTTCCTCGAAATATCGGTTTGTAATGGAAAATAACACATGGTTTGGCCCCAAAAGTAATAATTTATATATATATTTATTAAATACTGTATTGTTATAATTTTCTTTGATAATATTGTACATTATTTGTGCTATTAGAATCTTTTTTTTCTTTCACACGTGTAATATTTGTATATAAATTATTTGATTGAATGAAAGATGAGTGAAAGTTGTCATCTTCTTAACTCACTTCACTAATAATTATTGCTAATGTTTACAAATAAATAATATTCTTTCTTTCATCATTACTGTATTTTTTTCTTTTATGTTACTGTTTTCATTCACTCATTTCAGTTAGTATTGGGCCTCGATGTTGTGAATCTATCCTCATCTTTCTGCACAAGGTGTTAAAAGCAGATAGAAACCAGCCATTACCTTGCATGAGAATGGTGTAGTGAAAATTACACTACAGAAATATTATTTGATATTGTATAATCTCTAGTCTAATGAATGACTATTAAAAATTATTAATATACTTTCATTAAATGATTTGCATCAAAATCGTGAGGGCAGCACATTTGACACATCAATTAAACTGTAGTAGTTTGCTATCTATATACATATATTGAACAATGATAAAAATTTGTGTAAGAGATTGTGGTCTGGGCCAACTGATGAGTGCTGGTTCAACATGAAATGTCTCTGGTCATATTTTTATGATTATATCTTTCCCCAAGATGTTAAAAGTGGATATAAACTAGTTGCTACCTTACATGAGAATGGCATAGTGAAAATTGCACTACATAAGTATTATTTATTATTGGATAATCTGTAGTCTAATGAATGACTAATAAACATTATTAATGTGTAATGGGAATCTGTGTTTTTGTAATCACATTTTTATCAAGTAAGCACCACAGTTATGAGTCAATCCTCCCCCTCTCCCCTTTGTTTACAAGTGACTACTAGTGATGGTGATGATAAAATTAAGCATTTATTTAACTTATGCTCTCATCCTTATTTAGTAGTTTATTATTATTCTCTGTCATATATAAGTATTGAGTTATAGATGGTCACCAGGTGGCACTATTCACGATGTGCAAAAAGTTAATAATGGATCAGTATTATTAAACTTGACATTACAAGGGAGTTAATAAACTTCATAATAAATTATATTAAGGCTATAAAGCAAACGATGATAAAAAATTGATCATGACAATCATCTTTTGATCGTATTACCTATTGTCTAATTATCTCAACCCGCTTTCTTCTGAGAATTTAACGTACCGTCATTAATGAAAGAATATTTTTTATTTCCAAACAACTATTGCATTTATCCTTTTTATTGTTATATATTATAAAGAAAGTCAACATTGATATAATGAATCACTTCAATAAATTTTCTTTATTGTCAAATTTAAGAAAAATATTAGCTGCACATACAATAACACCTATAGACAAATGGGAGAGGGAGAAGCGAAGCTGTCTTAGTCATTTCCTTTGATGTTGTACATTTATTATTATAAAGCTAAATGTTTACTTAAATATGATTTGTCAATCTGTTTCACAGGTTTATTATGGATGATATACAATCTCTATCGATCTTAATATAATTTATTATTTCTAAACATATAATCAATCAAATTTATTGTTTTACAAGTCTTCTGAGAATAACAAACGTAATTAAATTTCATAATTTATTGATCCAATAAAAATAATGAAATAATTTTTAAAAATTGATTCAATTTTTTTTAAAAATTAAAACAAAAATTATTACAATTCTCTCATTAAAATAAAGATGTAACCGTAAAAGATATTGCTCTGGAATTCGTAAAAAGTTCGAGCACGCAAATGATAGAACTAGTCTGCAATTCATGGACTATGATCTCCAGAATCTGCCACTCTGCCACAGCACTGAATCACACAGAACAATATGTATTAATAGTCAAGACTTTACTTATACATAAAAGAAATTACATGACTAATAACAGTTAAGATGTCATTTTATGCATATAAGAAATACATTAAGGAGGATAAGTCAAGATATCATTTATGCAATATAAAGAATCACATGAGAAATGATCATCACATGTTTTTTATAAGTAAAAGAAACACATAAAACTCTGTGTTATAAAGTGATGCATTTGAATTAATCATATAATTTTGCCATAGTTTGCATAAACTAAGCACATAATTGAAATAAACTCATTTTTGACAGTGGTTCTGCCGCCTATGCTAAGCTTTAGTAATGAATAGATGTTAGATGGTAATGCTTATTAAATCAGTATTCAATTCTGCTTTATTTGTAGTATTGCAAGAATAATTTCTGGCTTATGGTTTTCATTATTCAGGAATGTCAGATATCGATCTAGGACAGCATTCAATTGGTATTTAATAAACATTATATCAAAAAAATATGTAAATATTGTTGAAATGTCAAGAACATTTGTGGTTTGAAATAAGGTTGGGTAAATAAAAATGGATGGTGGCTATAATTTATATAGCCACTGGAGATGGTCAAATTATAATGGAGTGGAACAGTAGCATATATGAATGTCTAGTTAAGGCTATACAAAGTTTTAAAGAAAAGGGGAATGAATGGACATATTGAAGAAATTAATGTAGATAATAAAAATGGACAGCTTTTAAAGAAATTTTGTCTGAGAGTAAATTTGAGTATTGGAAATTTATAAAATATTTATGAGGGACAATACACATGGTCTAGAAATAATATATTTCACACAATAGATTATGTATTGGTAGAGAAAGAGGGAATGAATAAAGTAAGGAAAATTAAGGTCTTTGATAATGAAGAGAAAGTATGTACTAGTGATCATAACTTTATTGTAATTGAAATGATTAGTAATGTGATGGGGAATAGAAATAAAAGTAGAAATAATAGTGAAAGATGTGGATGGAGAGTGAATGATAAGAGTAAATTGGAAGAAAAAATCATGGAAGAGTTGGTTGGGGATGAGTATAAGGACTGGTGTAATGAAATAGAAAAAGTGGCAAATAAGCTTTTAGGTGAGAATATTCAGAAGAATAAGTGTAATAAAAAATGAGAATTAGTAAAAGTGTAAAAAAGAGGAAACAAGCATGCAGATAATATAAGTGTGCTATTAAGAATAAGGAAAGTGAAAAAGTTATTAATGCTAAATCGGAAAAGTACTTAGAAAATAAGAAGTTGGCTAAAATAGATAATTATAGAGAGAGAATGAAATTGAATAGTAAATTGTTGGAGGATATTAATAAAAGTGGAAGAGATGGTAGTAAAAAATTTTGGAATTACATTAAAAGGAGAAATGTAGAGGAGAGAGAGAGATATGATGAGGGAATAGAGTGTAGCTCTAGAGAAGATTTAGAGAGAATCTTAAATAAATATGTAATGGATATAGAAAAGATATTAGATGTGAAGGATAGAGTGATAGAAAACATGAAAGCATATAGTAATGGGAATATTAGGTTTACAAAAAATGAACTGAATGAGGTAGAGAAGAAATTGAAAAGTGGAAAGGCAAGAGGTTTAGATGAATGGTCAGCAGAGATGGTAATGAATTTCGGATATAAGGCAAAAGTAAAGTTATTATCCTGTTTTAATAAGATGGCACAGAATAGAGCTTTTCCGAATAGTTGGAGTAATACAAGAGTAAGATTATTATTTAAAGGAAAGGGTAAGGATCATAGAAAGTTAAATAATTATAGACCAATAGCAGTAACATCAGTTTTATATAAAGTTTTTTTATATATGGTGGCTAGAAGAGTTGTAAAATGGATGGAAGGGAATAATGTAGTGGGGGAAATGCAAGGAGGTTTCAGATTAGATAGGCAGTAGAAGATAGTTTATTTGTAGTTACATAACTTATGGATATGAGTAGGAATTCAGGTAGACAGTTATATATGAGTTTTACAGATATAGAGAAGGTATATGATAGAGTAAATAGAAATAGATTATGGATAAGTTTAGAAAATTTTGAAATGGATAAAGCTTTAGTGGATATTATTAAGAAATTATATGAAAATAATTACTATATATATATATATATCAATTACGGAATATAGAATCAGTTAAAGTTAAAAATGGGGTGGGACTAAGGCAAGGATGCAATACGTATAGTGATTTTTGCCTGTTTTTATTTTGTTTTTGTTGTATTTGAGTGAAATGGAAAGAGCAATAAAAAGATTAGGAAGAGGGATAGAGATACTGTTAATATGTGACAAGGGAGTATATACTTTGTTGGGTCTTTTTTTTGCAGATGATGTCTTTTTGTATGCAGAAAGAAGATATGGAAGTTATGCTGAGCACAGGTGCAAGGGTGGATAAAGAGATGGGGATTAAATTTAGTGAAGAAAAATCAAATATAATGATGGTTAATATTGGGGAAAGAGAAGATGTGGAATTTTTATTGGGAGATATAAAGTTAAGTATGATGAATAGATATAGTTATTTGGGAATTATTTTAAGTAATCAGAAAAAAATTTTGTATGAATGGGAGAAAAAATTGCTAAATGAAGCAAAGAAAAGAAACGGATTGATAAAGAAATTAACAGTGTTTTCATATAATAAATATGATGTAGCTAGAATTATATGGAAGGTAGTTGCAGTAGCAGAGTTAACATATGGTAATGATGCATTATGTGTTAGTAAAGGGGTATTAGATTATTTAGAAAAAGTACAAAGGGAAGTAGGAAGACATGCATTGGATGCAGATGTATGGATAGCAAGGGAGGCAATTCAAGGAGAAATGGGATGGTCAAGTTTTTATATGAGAGATGCAAAAAGTAAAATGTTTGGTAGATTGCAGTTTATGGATAATAAAAGAATAGCCAAAATAGTATTTAATTGGGTTATGAGTAAAGGGCAGGCAACAAGATGGTTGAGAAAGGTAATGTGATATGTAAAAGATTTGTATAAAGAATTTATATCAGTATATCTGTACAAAAGATGGGATGATTGTGTTAGGAGGATTGTTGAGCATTATAGTGGTAAGGAATGGGATAAAAGAATAGATTTATTAAGAAAGAATAAGGAGGGAGAGAGATGGAGAACTAATATGGAGAGTAAAAAGAGTTTAACAATATATAAAAGTAAACAGAATATTGGGTGCGAGTTAATATATGATAATAATAAGCAAAGTAGTTTATTGTTTAAGGCTCAAATGGGATCTTTAACAACAAGAGAATATACCTGTAAATGGGAAAATATGGGTGATTTAGTCTGTAAATTGTGTAAGGAAGGAATAGAAAATATTAGGCATCTGTTAATTGAAAACAGAAAGGGTACAAATAATGAAGTTATGGAAGAATAAATATGAAAAAAGTGATTATACAGAAAGTGGATTATTGATTTTTATGCTGGGTTTGGGAAAAAATAAGGGGGATTTAGATATAAAGGCCATAGAGTTGACAAAGATTATGGTGTGGAAATGGGATGGAGCAGAATATGGGAAAACATAGGGTGGGGAATGGAAAATAAAGTTGTCTAACAGGTTTCTCTGGGTATAATTGCTGAGAGATTCCTAACTCCACTTAAGGAGAAGACACAGTACATCGCATCTCATCACATCAAAAGTTTTTTCCTAAAAAGCATAATTAATACATTGTACAGGCTTAAACCTGCATTTATATATGTAATATAAGCGGGATTCGAACTCAGACTTTCACACGACCCACTACTCTCAGTGCCATCTCATATTGCTGACCCACCTGATCACACACATGTTGAAAAGATAAATAATCACCAATATACGTATTTCATGCTAAACCAGCAATCATCAGTTGGTCCAGATTACTATATATAATCAGTTCTCAGCTTTATATTAAGATAGCCAATCTTCATAGTTTAATGGACAGGCTTCAAACTATTTTAACTCGCAACTCTTCAGCCTTCCATTTCATTGAAAATCTGAAGATGGAACGTTCAAAGCCCTTATTAGTGCCAAGGTTGTCATCTTACCCATGTTGACATATTAGTCATTCTGACCCCTCATGTACAGGAGAATAATCCATTTATACATACATATGTGAGGGATGGGCAGACTTATTACGCACTATTTATATAAATTAATACATTGTACAGGCTTAAACCTGCATTTATATATGTAATATAGGCAGGATTCGATCTCAGACTTTCACACGACCCACTACTGTCGGTGCCATCTCATATTGCTGACCTAACTGATCACACACATGTTGAAAAGATAAATAATCACCAATATACGTATTTCATGCTAAACCAGCAATCATCAGTTAGTCCAGATTACTATCCTCACACATATGTATAATCAGTTCTCAGCTTTATATTAAGATAGCCAATCTTCATACTTTAATGGACAGGCTTCAAACTATTTTAACTCGCAACTCTTCAGCCTTCCATTTCATTGAAAATCTGAAGATGGAATGTTCAAAGCTCTTATTAGTGCCAAGGTTGTACAATGTATTAATTTATATAAATAGTGCATAATAGGTCTGCCCATCCATCACATATGTATGTATAAATGGATTATTCTCCTGTACATGAGGGGTCAGAATGACTAATATGTCAACATGGGTAGGATGACAACCTTGGCACTAATAAGGGCTTTGAACGTTCCATCTTCAGATTTTCAATGAAATGGAAGGCTGAAGAGTTGCGAGTTAAAATAGTTTGAAGCCTGTCCATTAAAGTATGAAGATTGGCTATCTTAAAAAGTATAATGTAAACTGGAAGTGTAATTTATTTTTGCTTTTATGCAATTAAAATGGTATAATGTATATATGAAAAAAACAAGCATGTGATTTGTTTTGCAGGAAGTCAAGTGATTTTCAAGCACCAAAAGCCGATTCACAATTCAGAAATATTTAACTGTGTAAATCCATTCTTTCCATTCTGCCAAACAACATAGATCAAATAAATATAAATCAATCAGAATATTTGTACATTAATTAAAAATTGTAAAAGAATGTTATAAAATGAGAGTTAATAGCTTTTAACAAACTTTTCCGAATATCCCTACCCCCAGATCAATTTGTAGCTGTTGAATGTCATCAGTGAGGTATTAGGATACTCAGATATTTGATGTATAAATACCAGCTCAAATCCTAGTGTCTCATTGATGACAGTCAACAGCTAGAAACTGGTCTGGGGATAAGGATATTCGGAAAAGCTTGTTAAGAGCTATTAACACTCATTATATAACATTTATAGTACAAGCTTATTAAATCAACCCATGTTATGTATGACTTGATTTCCTTGCAATTATAAAAGAAAGATTATCATTGTTTTATATATAGTTTATATTTGGTAATTTAAACTGTAAATTAAATCAGCTTACATCTATAAATTTAAATTGAAATCTATATAAGTTGGAATAATGTACTGAATATATATTATACACTAGCACAGTAATAATAACAGTGATGATGAATGTTTGACTAAATTTTATTTAAAAAAAAAAACATTAGCGATAAAACACAAAAGTAAAGTTGCATAAAAATGTTCTGAATTTTTTATATAATTATAAAACAATGTAACTTGATTTTATATTAATTGGTAGCTTCTATAGTTACAAATGTTATTATTATTAGATATTTCTGGTATTATCACACACAAAAAAATCATTATAAGATATATACACATATTTTTATTATTATGTTTACATGTGATGAGATACGGAAATGTTTACATTGTTTATAAAGTATATATACTTAATATATACTTAAAATGTCCACTACACATTTTTTTTTATATGTCAAAGCATCGCCCAGGGAGCGAACCCGGGACAACTGCTTGGAAAACAGCTATGCTAGCCCACTAGGCCACAAATGCTTAGTCCAAGAACCTTCATTTTACCAGGTCGATTAATACAATATGATAATTTTCAAACTAATAAATGATTAGTAAAAATTGTATTGTCAAAGTTTGAGTGCATAAAATTTGACATTTATAAATCACATGAGTCAAACATTTTTCACTCTTTGTTGATATTAGAACTTTTGTTGGCCACATTGTCTTATTAGCACTTTTTATATGAGGTCTTTGTATGTGCAGCTTGTATGTGTTATATCAATTGAAATGTGACTGAGATGTGAGAAGCAATGACTGTCTCACTTATGATTTTTGTGAAAGAAACTTCATTTTTTGTCATCTAAGGGTATGTTTGGTGCTATTTATTGAAGACTCTGTGTACATTACAAAGAATTGTTTTATTATCAAAAAGTCTGTGTGAATGAATAGAGAAGTTCACGAAAGGTCATCAACTATCAGTCATCACCTGGAAAATTGACACATATTTTTCTGGGATTTTCAAGGGTCAGTATTGAAACATTGTCATGAAAAAAGTGCAACAATCAACAATACTTATCACAATGAGATGTTTATTAAAGGCTGAAGTCTAAAATTCAGACAAAATGCATCTTATGTTGATGCATGACAATGCATATCTGCACAGCACTGCACATATCATAAAATTTAATTTCAAGATGTTGTAGCATCATTTCTATAATCCTGATCATGCTCCATAGGATTACCACTTGCTTGGTTCCCTATGAAGTCCTATAAGGACAAATACTAACATCTATAAAGATGTGAAGACAAATGTGCATTTGTGGCTCACATTTCATCCTAAAACATTTTTTAATGAGGATTATGAAAGTTTGGTGGCAATATTGAAAAGTAGGGAGTATATGTTGAAAAATAATGTATTTGTCTTTTTTTTAAAAGTTGGTTGAAATAAATCCTACAGCCAGAATATAGATAATTTTTGACTCACCCTCATGTAAAAAAAGCAAGTATTGAACCATAAAACTCTAACATAATTCTTTCTTTATATTTTTTTCTGGATGATGATTGTAAAACATTGCAATCATAATATTAGGCAAAAACTCTCCATACAGTATTGCCACTCAGTGCAAGCCAGAGTAATCAATGGATGCTGTTTTAATAACAGTTATAAGCAAGCATAAGAAATGATGGTCATGTGATGCTATTCAATCATAATATTGTTTTAACTTAATTACAATCCCAGAATTCTTATAACTAATAATATTTACTAAGGCTGTAACCTCAGGAATATGCATCTGAAAAAATGCGAAGGTAGGGTCCTCTACAGGTCTTAACCACAAGCTTACACCTTGGAAGAAAAGAGGGGAACCCTTCTTTACTTCAAGCTACTTTTATATATAATAGGTGAAGCTGAAGCGGTTAGATCTAAGAGCAAGAAGCTATTCAATACTTCACTGATTAAGTACACAATTCTTATTATACATTATTACTTGTGAAATCTTTTGATTTACAATGACTCAATGGAAAGATCTTATAGTAAGAAATCTATTACAATAATTTAAAGTTGTAATTACACCTGGGTCTAGTTTTATGCGGTAGATAGGTTCCTCAGAAAATGCGCACAAAAGAAATCGCACAAAAATAGACTTACCTTACCTTGAAAAATGGGGGATACGTACTGTAATTTTCCAAAAATTGCATAAAAGCAAAGCAACAATGTATAATTACTTTAAAATTTGCATAAAAAAAAAATAAGAATGTAAAATATGACTGATAAAAAATTTCATATTTGAAAAAAATTGATACAAGACAAACTTTTTTTACTTTTTTTTTTATTAACTACAGTATTTAATTTTATTCAAAACAATATATTTGTATGCATAATTTACATTTTTTTCATACATGTACGGTATTTTAATTATTATCGCTATTTGAGACATCAGATTCATCATGATGTGATGTGAGGTACTGTAGCTTCTCCTTAAACAAAGTCAAGAGGAAATACAACTAAAACATTTTCCAATCGCTGTTGATACTTCCATTTTGCTAAGCGATCTAAAATTGATATTTTTGTTTCCAAAAAAATTCCTTTTCTTGGGTGTTTTTTTCTCTCCATTAGAGTAAACTAAAAGTTTAAAACAAAAATAAGAACTTAGACTTACAATAATAAAAGGACATCGACTCACCACTGTTGAGCAAAATGTAATTAAAACTAACAAAAATTAAATTCTTATTTTGGTCTTTAATTTTTTAATTTTCAATTCCGTTTAAAAATCAAATTTCATCGCTTCAAATCACATTAATTTAAGATCACGTTACGTAATTTTTAAATTGTTGATTACAATTAAAAATCAGATTTTAATTGTCAAGTTTAATTGTGTCTACGGCTGTTACTCTCCTTTTAAAAATAAACTTGTGGACACTAAATGATTAATTGATTATGTACTCTTTTTATAAAAAGCAAAAATAGAACGTGATTTAAAATGCAAAAATAACAACATACATAGTGTAGGCATCTATAACGTTTGAACAGATTTACATTATACATGTAATCTTGTAAAATTTAATGTGTGTATATAAAAAGGGGAAATCCTGATTTTAAGTGAATTATGAACTTCTTTATTGCATAAATCTATTACAGTACTATTATAAAGTGCTTAAATATTGAAATTATTAGAAGGAAATCAAGCTCCAATAATGCGCTATTACTTTAAATATGACGTGAGTGCGCGAAATTTATAATATTTAAAGTAATAGCGCATTATCGGCACTCCACCTCTGATCTAATAATTTTTATCGCATAAAAGAAAAACGTATACAAAGATATTAAGAAGAAACATGAATCGCATAACTCCAAAATCGCATTAAATAAATCTGCATAAAATGAGACCCAGGTGTATAAATTTATTTTAAACGCACATTATTATATTAAGTAATATTTACTAAGGCTGTAACCTCAGGAATATGTGTCTGAAAAAATGCGAAGGTAGGTTGAAGTAAAGAAGGGTTCCCCTCTTTTCTTCCAAGGCATAAGCTTGTGGTTAAGACCTGTAGATGTCCCTACCTTCGCATTTTTTCAGATGCATATTTCTGAGGTTACAGCCTTAGTAAATATTACTTAATATAATGTGCATTTAAAATAAATTTATAACTAATAATGTAAAATAGGAAAACAAATATAACAAATATAATAACAATGCTATAAAGATGATCTAAATATTGATAAGTGAAAATAGATTAAATGACACTACAATAATTCACAAATCAGATTCCCAAAGAATTATTTTTAACAAACTTGTGCATGCTTTATTGTATCACTGCCAGTCATGAAACAATTGAATCTGAATAAAATATTGCAACAATAATTCACAAGTCAGATCCTTCTATCATTAGTTGCTCTATGAATAAGATTATATTTTAAGCGTTACTTATTGAATAATCCTAATTTATTTAATATCTTATTAGAATTATTATAATTTATTAGTAAAGGTATATAGATAATTAATGCTTTTATTAGGAAGTATCATGGTTTTTAGGGTCATGTGACCATTAGGTTCATTACAATGGCAGTTACTGAAGGTAGTATACAATATTCCAGAGAACAAATACAGCAATATTTATTTTAACAATGATTATGAAATACACGAACCAGTCATGGAATGATAATAACGGAGATTAGCGATAATTTTTAAAATTAAAAATAGAAAGAGATATTCATTAACAAACAGATGTGATGTTTACAAGAAATGTGTAATAAATTCTGCATTAGAAATTATATTTCACTCTATTTACTGTATTGCAGTGCCATCTATCATATGCTTAAATAATTAAATGACACTAAATATTAGGGCCCATATCCAAATATTAAAATGACATTTTTGCTATTGGCTTTTCTCGTTGGTGAGCATTGCACTGCATCAATTTAATCAGCGTCTTTTTAAATACTAATCAAGATAATAATCAGAGATTTAAACATCCTTTGTCAAGTATCCATTGACTACTCAAGTTTTATAATAAGTGATTTTAGCATTAACAAAATAATGTGAATTGCTAGTTCTAATGCAGACATTGAATTTCAATTCAAAGAAAGTTGTGTGATGTTTTGTTTACTATATAAAATTCTTTTTAAAATCTAAATAGAAAAAGTGACTTATATCTTTAGAATAATAAACTCGATGTTACTAAGTTAATCAGAATAACTTAAATGAATCTATACAATTTGTTTTTAATTCATAACTTATACCAAAGTTTAATATCAATACAAAAAAATAAAATACAGATATTCAATATTTACACCAATAAAAGGATAAAAGTGCAAACTTTATCAGGTGACCAGACTATCCTATCTTATTAGGATTAATACATATTTTTACATACCATGATGTATCTAAATAAAGAATAATGACTTCAACTATTTTAATTTAGGAAGAAGCCAATGGAAATATTAATCAAACTATTTTCGATTATGAATTGAGAAAGAAAGCTGTATTTGTAGACTTATTGCTAAATTGTCTACCAAAATAGGAAAGTCAACAATCATCTAAATATATTATGTAATCCTCAGCTTCTAGAGAAATTTTGCTGAAATTATCCTGACTTATGGTATAAATTTTGAAAATGATCTATGTAATAACTTGCATGGAATTTTAATTCTACCATTACTCGCTTCAGTGATGAAGAGGTATTAAGGAATTGATTGAGTAAATTGAAAAAATACTTGCTACTGGTCTCTGATATAACACATGGTATATTAATGTAAGGGAACAATAGACATAGTGATTGATATAGTGTGCTTTTTATTGAGTAATGTCAGACTTATCAATCTTTTCAACAGTTATCTGAAGAAATGACATGCAGTACAGTTTTCCATCTGACTATTCAATAAATGTTTAGTGATAATTAAGTCTCTGTAGATTAAAAAAAAGTTTCTGATATTATAAATTTAATTTAAAAATAGCAGTTTTAATATTAAAGAAAATTAAAGAGCATATCTAAATATTATGATTGGATTTTTATCAGTACTAATATACTAGCATATGGTCTTCCCATTAGTAGGAGCTATATAAAACGCATGAATGATCCCAGAAATAACAAGTCAATAAAAAAATAGCATGTTAATTGTTAGTATATATGAAATAAGTTCAAGAAAATAATATATTAGCAATGTAAATAATTTATTTAGTAAAAAGATTCTAAATTATTTAACAAAGAAATATATTGATAAGAAATAAAATGTATACATAAACACAAATCCAAAAATTAGATTCCAAACATAAAACCATTCATGGGAGGAAGTCTGTCACACAAAAGCAAACACAAAATTTTTATATTGAATAAAATAAAGCAAAAGCTAGTTAAATCCATTAATAATCCTAACTGAATGAGTTTTTTTTTATATATAAAAAATATAGAATGCTTTATTCAGAAATTTGGTTACAACACATGAAAACAGTTAAACATAGAATATATTACATGATAATCAGGGAGATGAAAGTTTAATATTAATATCTTGCTTGACACCAGCTAAAAGAACTAACATGAAGCACATTGGCAAGGAACGATTCTGGAAAATTAGTATCTTGTTGATAGGTGACCATGCTTGCATGTCTTATAATGTTCAATGATAGATCTAATCCTTTGTCCATGCTTTGTATGGTTGAATTGACCCTTCATATTGGAGGTTACTTCCATAAAACTCAGGGTCTGGGCAATAATCATGAGGAGCAAGGTAAGTCATCACAAAGGGATGCATGCCATTCAGCCTCAAATCACTCTCCAGGGTGGATCCTATAAAAGTGGAATATTTTTTGGGGGGATGTTTCTTCTCTTCTCCCACATGGAGACCCCACACCAGCCACAATGCTTTCTCATCATTACAAATTAATTGGTGATACAATTTATCAGACAATATGTAAATGCAAATAACATGATGAAAAGAACTTTTACTGGTGATAGAAAAAATAGTTCTGTGATTTCAGTGGGGAAAGTGAATATGGTAAACTATTATCATGATGTTTAATGTTATAACATTATGCAGTAGTAAAGGGTAAAAATAGTGAAGTATAAAACTTATGAGTGTCTGCAATTTAAAAAATACATGCTTTGGTCTGTATTCATTTTATAACATGTACGTTTTGCACCATTTCCTAATTATATTAACTTTTTTTCCTTGTTGTTGTTTTAATTGCTGCCAGTGCTTTTATTTTTGGTATTGCATTTATTATGGATTGTGTTTCTGCATATTTTCTTTAAATTTATATATATATATAGTTAAAAAATTTATATTTTATTAAATGAATTATTTTCATTGTTAAATGTATTATTTTCTTAATTTCTTCAATTGAAGAAAATGTAGACATTAAATTTTTTATTGATTAGTTATTTTTTAGATCATCTGTAAATCTTATGTAGCTCCAATTAGTAGATAGACCATACATTATACAGGTCTCTTGTATCAATAAAAAAATTCAATCAAAAATTTAAATTTTTTGTAGAAATAAATTAGGAGGGAATGAACAAACGAGCTTTATATTTCAATATTTTTGTATATATATGTTTGAAAGTAAGTCTTGTGCAAGTTTTTAAAACTTTCTTAAAGAATCATGAATTATATATATGTTCAAACCCTCAATAATTTAAGATTTGTTGAGACTATTTGTAATTAATAATTTTAAAAAAAACTTATCAAAATTAAAATTGTATCAAAAATGATAATTTTTTATATGAAATTATTTTTTTTTAAGCTAAACTACTAAAGCTTCTATGAGACAGCTTAAATAATAAAATAAGATTTTAGATGTTATGTAGTAACCAACTTCTGAGTTTGAAACAAGTACTATTTAAGATGCATGGTACTAATTTTTGAGGAAATTTGTTCATCATCTTTGACACTTTCATGAGCATCATTAATCACAAATGAAAATTATGAACTTCAATAAGTATTTACAATAACAAATGCTAGAATGTAGTAATTGATAAAAATCACACATAGTTTTAAAAATTACAGAAGATGACATACCATTTCTTATATATGGAAATGGATTTATATTCAAAAAATCTTGGTTATCATAGACTTTTTTAAATTAAACTTCATTCAGTTCATATAATTCAAACACAAAATATCAATCTTCATTTTCTTTAAAATAAAACTTTGTTTTTATAAAAAATCATACACTTCAAGAATTTAACATGATCTCTTTCAAGGGCTTAATAGCCTGTTGGTCAACAGTATGTCTTTCAGTGCATTCTGATGTGATAATATGTATTGCTATCATTTTTGGCTTTTCTTCACTATTTGTTTCTATATATAATGCATATTTGTTGGTTTGTATTTATTTAACAGTAGAAATAGGAATTAAAATGATTAATTTTTTTAAAAATCTGAAGATGTCAGTATTGTACAGATATCTTAAAAATTTCAAAATTCAAAAGAGCTGAAAATGCTACTGATTGGTTGTATCATAATATGAAGAAATCCACATCAACACTAATTGGTAGATTATTTATTGTCAGACTTTGAGAATGAGCTTTTTTGTTTTGTTATTTCAAAAAGAAAAATTGTAATTTTTAGTAATTTTTTTTACATATCATACCATTTACAACTTTCATAAACACTTTAACAATACTATTTTTTATATCAAAACTTTATTCTAACAGTTTTGACTGTCCTGCAGTCATCATCAAAAACTGTTAGAATAAAATTTTGATATAAAAATAGTATTGTTAAAGTGTTTAAGAAAGTTGTAAATGATATGATATGTAAAAGTAGAAATCAATACATAAGAAAAGAAAGAAAATTTCTTTACATATTTATGTGAATATATATATGTAAAATATATATTTAAAACCCCAAAAATATATGATTACAAAAGAATTTTATTTGAAAATATTTTAAGAATATAAACTAAAATAAAATTATCAATATGATAAATGGAAGTTGAGATGGATTTGCTGAAAAAGAAATGCTTTCACAAATGAGTGAAATTTTAAAATTTAATTCCATTAATTTTTGATATCAAAACAAATTTGTTTTGATTTTAAAAATGAAATTCAAATAAGAAATAATTGGTTCAATATTTTTTTATAAATTGACAAGAACCATCAAATAATAAAAAAGATTCATTGTTCTCATTATGGATTTTACTTTATTATTTTATTGTTATAATTTGCAAACTGTAAAGATTAGGTTTTAGAATGTTTTTGCATTTGTAAACTTATATTTGTAATAAATAATATAAAGTTTATCAAATTATGTTATGGAATAAAGATTTAATTGTAAAAATAAAATTTGTAAATATAATTGAATCTGTCACTAGGTCTTTTGATAAAGAGTGAGAAGTTAAGTAAAAATTTATTTGCATACCAACTAAGTCTAAATATATTACTATATTCACAAGATGAAAAGGAACCATTTTAATAAATTTTTAAAACAACCTCCCACTGTCTAATTATTAATGTTAACTATTTAATTAGATTCAAAAATAATATTTTAATGGGAGAAAGTGGACATTCTTTGCAAATTTATTAAAAATACACCATGAGGAATATATCTAGTGAATTATAATTAGCTTATTCATTCAGTGTACTGAATATTTCTTATGTAAGTAAATAGAGGGATTTAAACAGGATTTTTTAGTCTATATTCATCATTCACTCCATCTCAAACTGATACACATGAGTATATACATCCAAAAAAGGTAGATGATCCCCAATAAACATATTTCATGCAGAACTAGCACTTATCAGTTGGGCCAGATCATAATCTCCCATATATATATATATATATACACACACAATCACGGTTCAGTGCTTTATATTAAGATAAGTTTTTTAAACTGTAATAGTCAGGCTTCAATCTTCTCATCTCTTCAACTATTCAACTATTCAGTTCATTGAAAAACCAGTGATGGAATGCTGAAAGCTCTTGGTGGTTGACACTGCAGTCACATCCATGTAGACATTACATCAATCTTTCAAATTGCCTTGGAAATGGGTTACATCTATAAGTTCAGCCCATCCTCTCCTTTAATATATGTGGATATGTAATGGTCTGATAATATGAGGGGTTATATTAATATAATATCTACATGTATGTGACTACAGTTTCAAATCCATCAAGGGCTTTGAGTGTTCCATCAGTGGTTTTTGATGAAATGGATAGTTGAATAGTTGAAGGGATGAGAAGATTGAAGCCTGTTCATTAAAGTTTAAGGAATTACTATTTTGATATAAGCCAATCACTGATTGTATATATGTGTGGGAGATTAGGATCTGGTCTAACTGATGAGTGCTGGTTCTGCATGTAATATGTATATTGGGAATCATCTATCTTTGTCACATATATGTGATCATGTGTATTGGTTATTTGAGATGGAGTGGAGGATGAATATAGATGGAAAAATCCTAAGTTCAAATCTCACTACTTACTAATGAATTATAATAATTGGACTTACTTGATCTGTGAATAATTTTATATTCTAAGTATTACATATTTATAATAGCTGATATTTATTTATAGCTTTATTAAATTTATTACAATAGTATAAATATACTATAAAATATACAAAAAAGTGAAAAATATATATATCACAATGTCTTTGACATACATAATATCTAAACAATTTTCTTTTTAAATTTTCAGACATTTTATGACATATTTGTATTAATATTTTGTTTTAAAATTTTCACTATCAGTTTTTTTTTTTACAACTCCAAGTGATTGTTTTAGTTGTATTTACAATATTTTATTTTTACAACTAAGTCTTTATTCTATATCATACTTTGATATTTTTTTTACATTATTTATTACAAGTTTATGAATAGAAAACATTCTAAAAAACCATATTTCAACGTTGAAAATATATAAAAAATTACTTGGAGAAATATTTAATCGGAGCAATCCCTTTTTTTATTGGATGGTTGGCATACTACCAGTTAATAAATACTGAATGAATTATTTTTGATTTAAACTCTAACTTCTAAAATGTCATATTATGTCAAGACATCATGAAACAAGAAAATTCTGTTTTAAAATTTAAAATTGCACTTACAAATATTGAAAATATGAACAAATATCTGTTGTGGCATTTGTGAAAGGTTTTTTTTTTTCAGTATTAACTTTTGCTTTCATATAATTACTAATAATTATATATTGATCTATTTACATCATCTAATATTAAATTTGGGGTGCGATTTAGAAAAATTCAAACTTTAAACTTTTTTGATACATTCAGACCAGCAACACTTGAAAAAGGAATGAGAATAATACCACTCAAAAGGTGGGTTATATACTAATTTATGTGTTATTACCAACAGTTGAATTTTTCTAAAATACATTTAACATTCAATATTAGATCATGGAAACAGTCCAATATATAATTATGTCTAAAATGCCATGATCACAAATTCTTCAGATGAATATTACTGTAATTACTGTTTCTAACAAAACATCACATGATCAACATTTCCTATGCATATACAAGCTATTATTAACAATAGCAAACTCTCCATGAAGTAGTGCATCCATTGATTACTAAGGCTTGTACTAGGTGACACTACTGTATGGAGGGTTTGTTACTGATAATTACAGTTTCTCTTAACTCATCTTTTTAAAAATAAACCTTTTTAAATAAATGTTGACTGTAGTCATAAAAATATGCATAAATACATAAATAAACCAAGAGAATGTGTTTTTCTTTTTGTAATAACAAAAGAAAAAGATTATGAGTATCACCTATATCTTGAAGCCTACAGTTGTACAAAGAATCTACCACTCATCTGCATTGTTTGTTTCTTTGCATTGGAGGCTTTATCTGATATTGATATCTTCAGATTTTAAATTAACAAATCAATGTAAATATCAGTTCCAGTTTCTGCTGTTTAATGAATGCATAGCATTAGATAACCACAAGAAAATGAAGAATAGTCACAGCACTGCAAAAACAAAGTAATGAGCTCATCAACTTAAATCTCTGATGATGATCATATTAAATGATTGAAATTCTAGAATGTTTTTGTATTGTTTATAATATTGATTCAGAAAAAATAAACAACAAAAATTCTAACAATTGTTTCACCTTTTCACAAATGATTGTTTCCCTGCTGCTCTCACCTGCCATTTGCTTTTGATTAACCTATACAAAGAAAAAAAATCGATTAATTCAGTAATACTACAATGTAGACTGCTCAAGCTATAATTCCTTTTACCATCTGTAAACTTTTCAATATACAATTATAGAGAAAAATATGACTTTTACTATGATACCAATAAAATGTGAATTAAATTAATTCTTCAACTTGCAGATATATTTTTTGCTTCATCTATCAGTTATTTGTCATTCAATGTTTGATTTTAGTACTAACTTTTTTTCGATATTAGAATTCAATAACTTGAACTTGGATTAATTAGAAATATGTTTCAAATAAAAACATTCTAGAAAATGATATTTAACTGTTTCAAATATAGAAAAAAAAGATATATGTTATGAGGATATTAATTTTTTTATTGGTTACTTGAACTTCATTTATAAAATCCTGAATGAATTATTATTCAGTCATTGTAAAGCTATGGAATTCTGTTTTAAAATCTGAAATTGCATTTATAATTATTAAAATATCACAAAAGTTCCATACTATGGTGTTTCATGAAGTGTTGCTAATTGTGGGCTTCTTTTTACCAGCTCTATGTACTTCTTAACTTGAATTTTTTAAAATAAAATAGTCAAATATATTAAGTGCAATCATAAAAATATATCTTTTTAAATAATTATTATACAAATTTTTTATAAAAATAGCTATTAATATTTAAATAAATTATGGAAAATATATAACTTTTTTATTCATTACTTAGGATAAGAAGAATGAGATTCCAAGTAATCTCATAAGTGAAACTTAACAAATGTAATTTAAAGTGATCATGTAACATCTCACACTCTTATTTCCACACACTTAAGATTTGCCCATACATAAACGTTTGGGTTGGAAAGAATGGGTGGATTCATTCCATTCTTTCTAAAATATTATATCTCATGTCTGGAAAAATGAGTATTCATTTATATAATCTCTTTAAAGTGCATATGCATTGGCTTAATCGCTAATGAGGAACAATGTTAAGAGGAAGATTAAGGAGGCATGTTACATCACCAGCGATGCCATGTCAATCAATAGAAAAGACACGTGCTTCGCAATCTCAAAAAGGTGGATGTTATAATTTGCATGCATTTGCATAGAATCAACAGCATGTAAAAAGGACTATGATTATGGAGCTGTAGGTGCTCCAAAAGTGCTAAGTCCATAAATAGAGGCTCACTAATAACAAACTTATAGCTTCACCTCAGCTATTAATCTTAGCTTAACAGTAAATAAACATAGCACTATATAAAATAATATCTCATTATATAAGTGATCTTAGAAACTAAGAACAGAGAATTACTAATTAGCAACTTTGGAGTTCATTTGCAGTATTTTCTCTGTAGGATCACATCAATGCCAAACCAAAAAAAATAGCATTACAGGTAATCACAGAAATGAAAAAGGATAACTAAAATCACGCCTACCATATCCCTGCAAAATATTTTAGCTATGTTAGTGGATGAGCTAATAATTGCCATTTAGCTGACTGCCATTTGTTTCATTTTGATTTTTTTGCTGAAATTTCATTTTGAATTTTTTTTCAATCTTAATCAGCTTTCAAATTCTAACTTTATGACATATTGCTAAAATTATTACAGTATATGCACCTAGAAGATTTATTATTAAAAGGAGGTTGCCTTGACAACAGTTTGAGATTGTTGATTGATATTGAGTTTGTCTAAGTGTTGACTGTTTTTAATGATTAAAGAAATATATATAACAAAAAAATTTAACTGGCTGTCAATATTTTTCATTCTTTCTTTTTTTTTACTGGATTTTTTAAAAACTCCTAATCACCTTTAAAGTTTCAGTTTTATAGCATTTAGTACAGTATTTGCATCTCCAAGAACATTACAAAAGTGTATACAGTATAGCATGTTTTAGCTCTAAACGTAGAAAGAGGTAATTGAAGTGAATTCATAACTAAATTTTACATGGCAAAATTTTGGCTTTTCGAGTGTTGATTGTATGTATTTATTATATTAGTCATAACTTAATGAAATATTCTATTTATTATTCTCTCTAATAGTCTTTGCTATAACAGACTCCACTATAAATAAATCCACATTGTCCTATTAAAAACTTTTATTATTCCACATGCTTTTCTATTTATAAATAACAATAAATTATAAAGATTACAGAAAACATCTTCTAGTCTTTTTTTCCTACTGGAAAAATTTATTATTGCTTATAATGACCAGCTAGGTTTGACTCATACATCTGTTATAATAATAATTGTTTTTGCCTGTGAAAATAGAAGTAAATTATTTTTTCTATAATTTTTGTAATTTATTTGAATGTGTTTGTAAATAGGTATGTTGTGTTATTATTTATTGTTGTTTTCTTATATATATATTATTATTATTATTTATTGTTGTTGTTGTTTTTTAATAAATGCAATAATTAAAAATAGCAGAAGTCATATGTTTCAAAATTAATTAAGACGCAGTTGTTTACAAAAGAATTGAGCACTTTTTTTTTATTGATTAAAATTTATTTCATAACTTTTTTTTTTGTTTAATAAAATAAATATTTGTCTTCTCATAATGGAAAACTAATCAATTAGCAAAGCAATTGAAGGAAAATGTTAATAAAAATATCTTATTTCAGTCATAAAATATTGTTTTCAACAAGAAATTTGTTGTTTTTTGGGGGTGGGAAGGCGGATTTACAAATAATTGTTTTACAAACTTACTTCACTTTGTTTTGAATAACTTTATATTAATATCTGTTTTATTGAATGTATATAAACATTGATCAGAACGTAGGATGTGTTATTAAAAAATAAAAGGCTAAAGAAAGCGGCTCCAAAACAAAGCTACTTTTAACAATGCATAATAAATAAAAATAAACTCTTTCACCTTAGATTCTTTATTAAAAGTGGTCAAAATACTTTTAAAAAATAATTATAACATACACCAAATCTTTTAAAAACCATGCATAAGTGAAAAAGAAAAGACTGACGCATCTCTTTGTCATATCCACAGTCAAGGCTTTAAATCCAAGCTTAGATACTCTAGATTTCTAAACAGGTTTAGATTTATTTTTGTTCTTTTCAGATAGCAGTCACCAAAGCCAGTCTGGACAGACATCAAATTCTGTCACAATCCTATTGAAATAAATAAACAAACATTCCTTAAAATCATCATTTTTACCATATCTTCTGCTATACCACCTACTTCTCTCGATTTTCCATATCTCAGTTCTTTTAATTTAACCCTTATTTATCTTTATAAGATAAAAACTTTTAACTATTTGTTTGATTTATTTGTAACCATATTTATTCAACATTTTAAAGTATATACCTATCTTATTTCACTTAATTAATTCAATATTTTAATTTTTAAAAAAAATTTTTAAACATGATCCCAAATTTTTTTTCTGCTTTTTAATTTTCTCTGCAGATTTTTTCTATTAACCATTCTTTTATGTGACTATTTTTTTGTATATATTTCTTCTTTATGTTTATTTGATATCCTTTTCGAAAATAGTTGTTTTTCATATTTTTACTTTTTATAATTGATTGTTATTTGTAACTTTTTTTCTATTCATATTTATTTTATTTTCATTTCTCTGCAGATTGTTTTACTTTTTGATTACCAATTGCCTTAATTATCCCTTCTCTCACATTAATTCTGATATATTTTCCACATCTCTTAAAAAAAATTTCAATTTCTCTAATTTTAGATGTCATATCTATCTGAGCATTGAACTCCCCCTCAACACTGAAAAATAAAAAAAATCATAACACAGAGATTAAATTCTCCATACAGTAGTACCACTCATTGCAAGCCAGAGTAATTAATGGATACAAAAAGGTTTATGCATAAAACCCCTTATCTAGTGCCTACTCCTCCAATAACCCCAGAGTAGTTTCTAATTTATGGCTTTCATCAGTGAGGAGTCTTATATCTGATATCTTAGGATTTAATGCAACCCTCTAGAAGCCAGCTTTGAGTCCAAAATGAAAACAATAATGTTTTTAATTCAAACTCATTGGCTTGTATAGTTGTTCTGAACTCTAGTGTCTTTGGTTCTTTAATAACCACAGTAACCATAATCCTATTGGGGAAGATTGTATTAAACCATTAAACATCACATGATCCACATTTTTTATATGTACACAAGCTGTTTACACAGAGGCTTAAAGTAGCACCATTCATTGCAAGTCAGAGTAATCAATGGATGCAAGAAGATTTGTACATAAAATTCCTATTTAGCGCTTACACATCCAGTATCCCCAGACTAGTTTCTGGCTTATGGCCTTCATCAGTGAAGAGCTTTGGATCTGAAAACACTTCACTCAGATCTTAAGATCTAATGCAAATCTCCAGCAGCTACCTTTAATCTTATTAGCTAATTATAAAGCTTTGAATCCAAAATGAAAACACAATAACGTTTTCAATTCAAGCTTGTATAGTCATGTAGATCTGAACTCTGTTCAGCATTCATACTTTTTAGAGTCTTTGGTTCTTTAATAACCACAGTCACTATAATCTTATTGGACAGAATTGGTATTAAACCACTAAACATCATGTGATTACTATTCTTTATGCTTATACAAGCTGTTTGCATAGAGGCTCAACTCTCCATACAGTAATGCCACTCAGTGCAAGCTAGAGTAATCAAAGCATTCATTGATTACTCTGGCTTGCACTGAGTGGTTCTACTTTATTGAGAGCTTAGTCTCTGTGTATTCAGTTTGTGTAAGCCTAAAGAATGCTTATCATGTGATATCATGACAGTATTATATGTAAAAGTTGGGTGTTACTTCAGGTTTGTTTATAGTGAAAACATTTAACAACAAATCAAAAAAAAAGTATATGATATTTTAAATAATCAAGATAAATTTAGGTTTAGTATATAAAAAAAGTAACAAAAGTAGGATTTCATAATTATTAATTATTTAAGTTTGGTTGAACAATGTAAAGAAATGATAGGATCATCCTGCTAATATTTAAATAACATTTATTTGTAATAGTTGTAAACTTTTCTTGAAAAAATATAATTCATAGCTATGAGTATGACTATTAATTAGCTGAAAGCATGCTCAGCATACTATGTTGATGTATTTAACATTTTTATTTTAAAGTATTAAGCAACCATTTCTTAGTATAAGTGTTGTATGTATTATTTATATTGAATTAACATTTAATAGAAATTAGTTATTTTTATCATTTAAAATTACTGTAAATTCTAGGAATATAGTGATATTTTTTCAGTTGTTCAGAGGTTTGCTATCTGGCATTAATGAGTGAGTGCGTGCATGTTAATCAAAATAAAATTATTAGTTTAGATGACCGTTTCTAGTCTTGGTAAATAAATTTCATACTTTAACAATGGACAACATATGCATGACATTTTTAAAGAAAGACCTATTGACTGTTCAATTTTTTCAAATACAAATTTGTTACTGTATTGATGACCTTCACTTACATCTATTAATCTTTTTTTCTCCACTACTACCTTTTACAATTTATATGGAATTATATTATTTCATAATATCAGCAAAACAAAATAATTTAAATATGGTCAATTGTACTTCAGAGAAGAGTCCAGGTTCTATTTAATAACATATTTACTTATTTGTTTTTCTGATATCTAAGACTTTTTCATTTTTTTCCAAAACTAAGATTCAAAAGCATTCCTCAGTGCCAGTGTGCATTTATGATCTAATGAATTTTTTCATTCAAACTACTAACATGATAGTTAAAACAACATTAGAGTTATGTGATGAATTATGGATTTCATGCCAATTATACCAAAAGATATAATCATACTGGTTTCAAATCTATACAACTTTACAAGGAAGTTGGCTTAGATTGACAATATTAATATATTTTTTAATTTGGGCTGGTATCTTGGTAGTGAAACAACCAAAGTAAAGATGACTGCCAGAGGAAAGGTTTATTAGATCCAAAAGGTTGAAGTGCATTGCTTCCAAAACCAAAGATCCTCACTGATAAAAGCCTTAAGTTGGAAACTTGTCTGAAGATGATAATATGGCACTGGATAGGAATTTACTAAACAATATTGTCTGGAATATATTATAAAGGCATGAAGTAAGTGGCACAATTGTGATGAAATAATAATCTATTGAACAGTCTTATATAAGCTGGAGTCATGTGATATTTTACTGTTTTGAACCAATCACGGCTAAAGGATTACAATACCTATAATTACTAAAAAATAAGGACATTATAATTACTAAAAAATAAGGACATTATAATATATATGGATACTGAACTGATTTCATAGATTTATAAGTATACAAGAAAGTCTATTTAAATTGAAAATATTAATATTTTTTTATATTGGACTGATATATTAATAGTAAAACAAAGAAGTAAAAGGTAATTACTAGAAGAAAAGTGCATTAAGTTCAAAAGATTACAATGTGCTATTCCCAGATTCAAAGCTCCTCACTAATGAAACCATAAGCTAAAAATAGTTTAGGATAATAAAGAGAACAGCATTGGATAGAGGTTTATTAAACACTAAAATTTGGTATCTATTAATTGTTAATGCTTACAGTAGGTGGTACAATTATGGTGAGAGAAAAATAATTTTGGCTTATGTAAGCTGATGTCATATGATAACCTGATTTTAAATAATTTCAAGAAGAAATAGAAAATTTTGAATGAAATTAAACAACTAAGTAAATCATAGTAGATGAAATGATAATCAAAAATCAGAATCCTAAAAAGATAAAGAATAATATTATAGCAATAAGGACATTGAAAATAAAAACAGGCTTGGAAAAACAAGAGCTATATTTACAGGTCTTCATGAAATTGAGAGACATGAAAAATAATGAATGATAGGTTATAATGAAAATAACAAATAACTGTATAAAAAGGAATATAAAGAAATATTCCACAATCTCCCAAGACATATTTAATGAAGAATCTTCAATAAAAGAAGAGATCAAAAATTGTTTAAAAATCATTTTTGTATTTAAAGTGTGTGTGGTAAAATAGACGTTTTCAATATGTCTAAAATATTATGTATGGGGTAGAGAAGAAGGAAGAATTTAACTTAATAGTATTCTTTATAGCTGTATGTTGAAATATTTCTGTTGTATAATTGAATTGTTAACTGTTTTAGAACGTTTCAGATGTTATTCAACTTTTTCAAATACATCTAGTGTTAATACAAATACACAGGTTAATATAGAACACTTAAATGTATTTGGAATTTTTTAAAAAACAGTAACAGTTCACCTAGATGAATAGTCCAATATATAAATAAAAGGCCATCATCAAAAAGGAAAAAAGTTTAATGATAACATGTGATTTATTTAATAAGAATGGATAATATTAATCTTTAAATTAAGTTTGAAGTTTATGACTGGGTTAAAAATGATATTATAATCTCCAGCCTGAGAAACTAAAGGAGTGAAAATAAATGGAGATTATTTAAGTTATTTAGATTTTGCAGATGATGTAGTTGTTTTTGCAAATAATGCTTCAGAGCTGCAGAAAATGTTGCAGGAGTTATTAGATGAAAGTAGGAAAGTAGGACTAAAGATAAATGTTAAAAAAACTAAAGTAATGTTTAATTGATTTGCTCAAAATATGAAAATAAAGATTGATTATGATGAATTAGAAGAAGTTAACAGTTACAAATACCTTGGTCAGATTATTAATACAGATGGAAACATAATGGAGGAAATTAATCATAGCATTAAACTTGGTTGGAGTGCTTTTGGTAGAAATAACTTGATACTAAAAGGAAATATGCCTATGTGTTAGAAAAGGAAGGTTTTTAACAAATGTGTTTTACCAGTTCTTACTTATGGATCTGATGCTTGGCCACTTAATAGAAGAGCAATACAGAGACTTCAGACCACTGAAAGAAGTATGGAGAGATGTATGTTGGGAGTAACAAGAAGAGATTGAAAATGCAATGTATGGGTAAGAGAACAAACAGGGGTTACTGACCTCATTGAAAAAATTAAAAGATTGAAGTGGAGTTGGGCTGGGCATATTGCTAGAAGAGATGATAATAGATGGACAATTGAAATTTTAAACCGGATTCCAAGAGATTGTAAAAGACCCAGAAAGAGACCACATGTGAGATGGATGGATGAAATAAGAAAGTGTGCAGGGGTGATATGGAGTACAGAAGCTAAATATCAGAGAAGATGGATTAAACTTGGAGCGACCTTCATCCTGCAGTGGATTGATAATGGTTGATAATAATAATAATAATAATAATAATAATAATATATATATATATAATGATATTATAGTTAATTAAAACTCTTGGAAATTAAACATCTACAAATAAGCAGTTCAATCTAAAGTTTAATATAAAGTTATATATTCAACTAAATGTTGAGGCCATTCATATAGAGATGGTCTTTATAATTTAAATTTACCTTTGATTAATGCTTAGCATACTTTCGATATGTAAAATATCATAATCATAACATCATTACTTCTTTAGAGATCCAACCTTTTAAGTACACTTGATAAATATTTTAATATTAAACAACATGAAAAATTGTTTTATTTGATATTCAAAAATATTTAAATTCATTTAAATAGTCCACTTCTTTGAGAGGAGAATGCTTGTGTCATTTCTTTTTATTGAGAATTGATTTTTAGCTATTGCCCAAGCCTCTTTAATTTTTCTCTTTCTGATTTCTCTTTTAGTACATACATTTTCAGCTTTTGACAAGTCAGATTTATGGCCAGATTTTTGCTCATGGACTTTAAATATTGAGAAATATAACACCCTTATGTGCTCTGTTGTATAGGTATTTATGATGAGTTATTTTCATTGAGATATTATTTCTTGATTTCCCATAATATGCAAACTTATACATAGTTTGGTTGCATTGGATTTTGTAGATGATTTGGTGAGCTGATTCTGTGAGCAGTTTACCCCTTTGAATTGTTAAGCAGTATGTTTAATGAGGGAGGAGATTGAAAGCTTATGTTACATTTATATGAGCATTTTTTTTTTAATTTTTGTGTGAGTTTTGGATATATGGAAGACTAATCCATTTTTTAAATCTCCATAAGTTGAGGCTGTAGAGTTTTTTTTAATTTTGTTGTAAAATGTATTAACTGTAATAAGAATTTTGTTATGATTATATCTTAGACTTTGTAAGTCTTTGACATACATGTCTATGTTATTTTTCTTGTTGTAAGTCTCAGCTTTGCACAATTTATGATTCCTGTATAAAAAGTCTTTCAGCTCAGTGTATTTGAGTGACATAAGTGTTGAAGGCTTGGGGTGGACCACTCCTTTCATGTTTATTAGTTTTAATATCATTCTGTAGTTCATAAAATAAAGGTTTTTGAAGATTCAGATCAAAGCATTTAATTCCTTGATGTTTATCTTCCTTTTCTATAGTCTGAATTAAAAATGATGCTTGTTCTAATTCTTGATGATTCTTATAGCAGTTTAGTGGATTATTTGCAGCTTATTTCTCACTAAAATTGAAAGTACAATTATTTCTAAGTTTTTGTCTTCAAACAGAAAATACACTGTATATTATGTATGTGGTAGATACCCTAATTTGTTCAACAGAAACACAAATTATATGAATTTGTCAAGAATTAGAACAAGCATCATCTTCAACTTGGACCATAGAAAAGGAAGACAGAGATCAAAGAATTAAATTCTTAGATCTTTATGTTAAAAGGCATCTTAATTTGATATTAAAACCAATAAACATAAGAGGAGTGAAACACTCCACGTCTTTAACACCTATATCACACAAATATGCCAGATTGAAAGTTTCTTTTTTATCCAGAAATCATAAATTGTGTAAATTTGTGACTGACAAGAAAAAGTAACATAGATGTGTATGTCAAAGACTTACAAAATATAGGATGTAATCATAACAAAATTCTTAATACCATTAATAGATCTTGCAACAAAATAAGACTCTACAGCCTCAACTTCTGGATTGGTCTTCTGTATATCCCCAAAGTCACACAAAAATTAAGTAGAATATGCTCAGATAAATATAATGTAAACTTTCAAATTACCCCCCCCCCTCATTAAACAAATACCAATTCAAAGGATAGCCCATGGAATCAGCTCTTCAAATCATCTACAAAATCCAATGCAACCAACCTATGTGTAAGTTAGCATATTATGGGTAATCAAGAGCTAATCTCTCAATAAGACTAGTTCAGTATAAATATCTATACAAAAGAATATATAAGAGTGTTTAATATTTCTCAATATTTATGAACCACAGCAAAAATTTGGTCATAAATTTGATTTGTCAAAAGGCAGGAGTAATATGCATTGAGGACAGAAAAAACACAAGCATTCCCATCTAAAAGAAATGGACTATTTAAATGGATATAAATATTTTTGAAACCAAATAAAACAATTTTAAATTTGTTTAATATTAAAATATTTATCAGTTGTATTTAAAAGCTTGGATTTCTAA
This sequence comes from Epiperipatus broadwayi, assembly GCA_028023455.1. Classification (NCBI taxonomy): domain Eukaryota; kingdom Metazoa; phylum Onychophora; class Udeonychophora; order Euonychophora; family Peripatidae; genus Epiperipatus; species Epiperipatus broadwayi. The sequence continues at coordinate 15,308,358 of JAQFVV010006200.1, read as the reverse complement.
AGAAGTAATAATGCTATGATTATGTTATTACACATATCAAAAGCATGCAAAGCATTAATAAAAGCTAAGTTTAAATTATAAAGACTATCTTTTCTGCATGAATGCCCAGAACATTTAGTTGAATATTACAATTATCCAGAAAAGAGAAAAATAATGTTATATATAAATATGTATGATGAAGAGAAAAGAAAATATCTTCATTTATCGGTAGATTATTTTTTCCGTTTTTTTTTTCATGTGTCAAAGCATCGGTCGGGAAGTGAACCCACAAACCTGGGACAACTGCTTGTAAGGCAGCTGTGCTGACCACTCGACCACCAATGCTTGACTAGATTATTTTTTCCATTTTGCTTTTGCTTTCAATTAAATATAGGATGACCATTCAAATAAAAGACTTTATGAAATAAATTGTTAAAAAAGAAAAAATGAAGTCAAGTGTTGGTGGCCTAGTGGTTATCACAGCTGCCTTCCAAGCAGCTGGCCCGGGTTCACTTCCCATTCAATGCTTTGACATATGAAAAAAAAAAAATGAAGGAAGCACAAATAGTTATTTTGCCTATATCCAAAAAATTTCTCATAATTTAAAAACAAAACAACAACAACAACAAAAAACAACTAATAATATTTAAATTATGCCTAAAAGGTTGTAAAATATTGTAATAATTTGTTTACAATGTGTGTTTAAGAAAAGTTTTCTATATTACAATAATGTAAATACATTACAATATTATATATATCATGAATAATTTTACTTAAAAAACTTGAAAACTAAATAATCTTTATATTGCAATTAATTTTCATAAAATACAGCTAAATGTAAAATAGCTTATAAAGAGATAAACCTGAATTAGACTAAGATGTTATTAATTAAGGTGTAAATATATTAATTTGAAAACAACATATCATTTTAGACGAATATGTTTTTTTTTTTGTTTCAGTTCAATTGCATCACTAGAGTAATTCCAATTTATCTTATAAATATATGATTTATTAAAATTGTTAAATAAATTCTCCAAAATGTAAAATTATTACCATATGTACTTCCTTCTTTCGACTGTACACCATTTGCTCATAAATATGATTGGGTAATTAGTAATCAACTAAGCTTGTATTCTATGATAGAATTAGTTCATTTTGGTTAAGACTATGTTACCTTTACATAACTTGATGTATCACGGCATTGTCAGATAATCATTCCATAATTTTCGTTACTATATATATATGTGTGTGTGTGTAAATTTACACACTTTATCACGAAATTGATCAACTATTTATATATACAATGGTGTATTGATTTACATTATTATAAACAATTATCAATAATGTACATTAAATTTGCTATATAGGATTAAATTTTCTTTCTTTTTTTTCTCTATATGTCAAAGCATTGACCGGGAAGCAAACCCGGGCTGGCTGCATGGAAGGCAGCTATGCTAACCACTAAGCCATCAACGCTTGGTTAAATTTTTTTTCTTAACATGTTTCAAAGGATGTTTGAATTATTTCTTATTCTTTAAAATAATTACATAAATTTCTATTTTAAACATTATACAACATTATATATTTACTTTTGAATCACACTTTAGTTATGAGTATTAATGAGAATTTTTTGTTATATTAGATTATGCTTATTAAAGAGTCAATTTAAATGATAACATATTATAATTAGTTCTGATTATTTAGATTTGAAGACACTTACTTGTACAGGGACATTTCTACAATCTTCTCATATCTCTTGTATAGTGCGTAATTTTGGATGCATTCTTTAAATTTTATGAATCTTGCTATTGTCTCAATGAATATCACAATATATTTTAACATTATTTGAAATTCTGGGATATCTATGTCTTTTCCTATACAGAATGTTTTCAGTATTAAAAATGAAAAACTTGTAAATTCCCTTCATGCAATACTAGCCAGATTTGTTAATGATGTTGAATTCAATTTCTTAAGAATAATCTATCCCATCTCAAATTATGCTCTTATGTTTACTACATAAAGAAACAAAAATGTTAGTAATTTGACTTATGGATACTGATATGTAAGTATGCTTAACAATTAAGCTAAATATATTATTCAGAGTTATTAATATAAATTTAGGTTAGCATTTGCCATATACTGTCTACAATTTAGCATGGAATATTATTTTTTAATTAACATATAATTTGAGATTGATTGAAATTCTTTAAAAGTAACATTAATTACAGATATTTATATGTAATCTTAATTTTACATCTTCACATTTCCCATTGCATATCTGACAGAAGACAGGTCTCACACATTGACCCAATTACTTATCCAAGTCTTCTTGTCTTTATTTCTGTGTTTAAAACATTCAGAATTATTTCTTTCTTAAAATAAATATTATTTTTATCTTTTACTTTTTGTATTTATAATCCTTTACATATTTTTCTAACATATATTTCTTAAATTCTCTTCCAATTAATAATATAATAAAGATCACATGACTACCTCCTCTTATGCTTGTGTATAACTGTTGTTAAAACAGGCAACATTTACTATATATATTGCCACACACAGCAAGCTAGAGTAATCAATGGATGCCAGAAGGCTTGTGCATAAAATCCCCATCTAGTGCCTACTCATCCAATATCCCCAGACTAGTTTCTGGCTTATGGCCTTTATCAATGAGGAGCCTTGGATCTGAGAGCACTGCATCTAGATCTTAGGATCTAGTGCAACCCTCCAGCAACCACCTTTTATCTCCATTTAACTACAAAACTATGTCTTAAATTGAAAACACCTTAATGTTTTCAATCCAAGCCCATTAGCTTAAATAATCATATAGTGGTGGCTATGGCTATTAAAGAACCAAAGACATCAAAATGTACAGGTACTGAACTGGGTTCAGACCCATATGACTATATAAGCTAATGGGCTTGGATTGAAAACATTAAGGTGTTTCCAATTTAAGACTCATAGTTTTGTAGTTAAATGGAGATAAAAGGTGGTTGCTGGAGGGTTGCATTAGATCCTAAGATCTAGGTGCAGTGTTCTCAGATCCAAGGCTCCTCACTGACAAAAGCCATTTTCCAGAAACTAGTCTGGGGATATTGGATGAGTAAGCACTAGATGGGGATTTTATGCACAAACCTTCTGGCATCCATTGATTACTTTAGCTTGCTGTGTGTGGCAATATATATAGTGAGTTTTGCCTGTTTTAATTAATAATATACTCAATAAATTATATTTTTATATAGATTTTAAGTTTTCTTATATTATTAATAATATTGTTCATTTTGTTGTATTATTTTCATTCTCCTCAAAACTCAGATCTTCTTTAAGATTGCAGGTTCTCTTCTTTCTATAAAGAAATATCAACAAATAAAAAATCCTTCTCCTTTTTCTTTTCAAAAACTTTATTTTTTTATCTCAATACTGAACATATATATATACATTTACATAAATGCACATAGAGAGCGTACCAATAGCTCAAACAAGCTCGTAATTAACAAGTGTGGTTATGAGAAATATTTAAAATCTCTATCCAGAACACTCTTATCTCCAGACCATGGTTTCGAGCTTATGGCCCACGTCAGTGGAGAGCTAGAATATTCGGACACTAGACCTAAAATATCAACTCAAAAAACCAGCACTTATTTCAAATGTATATTTAAGAAGTAACTCTGAATTTTTCGGACATGAAAATGTCTTTAAATCCAGCTATCTAACTTAAAATTCAGAGTTTCTTCTTAAATATGTTTGAAATAAGTGCTGGTTTTTTTTTTTTTTTGAGTTGATATTTTATGTCTAGTGTCCGAATATTCTAGCTCTCCACTGACGTGGGCCATAAGCTCAAAACCATGGTCTGGAGATAAGAGTGTTCTGGATAGAGATTTTAAATATTTCTCATAACTGCACTTGTTAATTACGAGCTTGTTTGAGCTATTGGTATGCTCTCTATGTGCATTTTTGTAACTACAAGCTCATTAAAAGTAATGTCACGTTATATATGACTTGCTTTTTAAATTATTATACATTTATATAATACAAAACTCCAATGTTTCAACTGTTTTTATCTCATACAGTCATTTTCAAGGATCTGCAACAACAATATTAAATACATATCAATAAATAAACTTCAATTACATAAAAACTTCCTCTTACATTAACATAACAAGTAACAAACATATTATTTATTGATATGTATTTAATATTGTTGTTGCAGATCCTTGAAAATGACTGTATGAGATAAAAACAGTTGAAACGTTGGAGTTTTGTATTATATAAATGTATATATATGTTCAGTATTGAGATAAAAAAATAAAGTTTTTGAAAAGAAAAAGGAGAAGGATTTTTTATTTGTTGATATTATTGTAGAACATATATATTTTAAAAGAAAAAGTGGACGTACCTTTGCTGTGTTATTTATTATATATGATTCTATAAAAAAATGTGCAGTGATTTTTGTACACATTTTTAAAGTACTATAGAAAACATAAAAGACTGCTTATATTTTGCATTGGGTATCTTCTCTTTCATTTAAATGTATTAATTTTCTAAATTCGATTGCTTCTGGAAATGTTTAAACAACAGTTTTTTTTTTTCTAAATTTATATTGACAGAAAAGTTTTTTTTTGTTGTTATTATTATAAAATTCAATGTATAATATTAAAAATGTCTACTTTTGATATCTCTCTTAAAATTATTTATGATAATTTGTTAATATTTAAATATTGATATATTAATAATAAACCTTATTAAAATTATTGAAGAAAACTGCAGTTTTCAAATTAAATATTAATGATGCATACAATTGCTTAACTGACAATAAAAGAAATTACTATTAATAAAGCTGTTAGAAATTAAACAGTCTCTTTGGTGACGTGAAATTCTATCGTAATGAATCACGAACCTATAATACAATATATACTTAGTATATATAGAATAGACAGGGTATGAGCACAGACTTTCACATGACCCACCACTCTCCACACTATCTCATAACACTGATACACCCGAACACACATATGTTGAAAAGATAAATAATCACCAATATACGTATTTCATGCTAAACCAGCAATCATCAGTTGGTTTATATAGATAAACGGCATTTCTCCATTGATAATGCTCAGTTTTTTTAATACATTTAAAGTTAATAAAACTGATCTCCCCCCCCCCCTCTTTTAGGATGATGATTTAAAATACACGTGTTTAAATGTACAATGTGAATATTTTGCCCCAAAAGTTCCCATAATAGCAGCTTTTTAATTTTTTTGTGTGTCAAAGCGTCGGCCGGGAAGCGAACTCCAGGACAACCGCTTGTAAGGCAGCTATGCTAACCACTCGGCCACCAACTTATTTTTAATTAACTTTTTTTGTTTAATTTTTTTTTCCAATTGCTAGACAAATGAATGGACTAGCAATAAGAACAATAATTGTGGAATGCAAAGCATTTATTGCTCTTCGTTGAAGGAATTGTGCTACAACTTGATCTATGAGTATATAATTCTTTCTTGTACAACTGTACTTACGATTTAATGTCTTAGTAAATATATCTTTGTTAAAAATAAATTCTTTGGGCGAGAGATTGTTATATTATTAATAATCCAGTTGTAGACTTCAAACTCAATTAAAGGTTAATATGTCTATTATTTTAAACTCCAATCACGGATATATTATTTCTAATTTTTTTTTCACATATGTAGTATTAAATATATATATATATAAATACAGTTAAAGTTCATTTAAGGAGAAGTAAAAGTTTTACATATATATATATTATGATTACTGCGCTTTAAATCAATTTTAATTTTATATATTATTTAATCAGGATAATTCTTTTGTATTAAATATGTATGGAAATCTACATCTCTTGAAACCAATGAATAACGAGCGACATTATTTGCTTTTTTCTGATATCTTTATTCATTTGTCTAAATAGATATAATATTTATCTGAACATTTTTAAATGTTACAAGTTGTTTTTGAAAATAACCTGAAGTTTTTATTTTATTTTAGCGCATTTTTATTTTAATCAGCCTAACTGCCCCCACCCCATTTAAGAGTTGTACTTTTTTTTTTGTAATCAAACACTTTAATGCCTCCCACCGTATTTTTTTTTTAAAAAAAATCCCCTAATTTAAATAGAAGGATTTGAACTTAGGATTTTCAGTCGCTATTCGTCCTCCATTCCATCTCAAACAACCGATACATGTGACCCCACACATGTGAAAAAGATAAATGATCCCCAATATATGTAGTTCGTGCAAAACTAGCACTCATCAGTTGGACCAAAATATAATCTTCCATATATACACATTCAGTGTTCAGCTTATAATTTTTTCACTTTTCCAGCAATTTAATCGTCCATTTCATTGAAAAACTAACGATGCATTGCTCAAAGCCCATGGTGTAGTCATATCCATGTAGACATTATGCTAATCTAACACATATTATTGACCATTATGCATCCATTTATATTAATAGGAGAGGGATGGGCTGGATTTATACTATGATATAATTTATTTCTAAGGCAATATATAATTAATCTTTTTATTCACTATGCTGAATATTTACTATTGTTTGTAGTCGGAATTAAATAATAATAATAATAATAATAATAATAATAATAATAATAATAATAATAATAATAATAATGTTTATTTTTAATTGACTAACATGGTTTGGTAGAGTGGCCGACTCTGGGGTCCAACTCCATCATTTCCGATGCTTGATTGTCTTACGAACTCCTAAAAAATAAACCATTCGATTATTTATCAATATAAGTGTTCTCCTTCCCCATCCATTCATTCTTCATTTAAATTTAGCAAAGCTTGTACAATATTAGTTTTATTTAAATACAAATATATTGTCAATACTAAATTTTTAAATGTAATTAGAGGGGATTTGAACACAAACTTTCAAACTTCCTTCAGCTATTCACTCCATCTTATACAACTGATACACATGACCACATGTTCTCCAATCACTTGATCCAGATCATCATCTCCCATATATATATATATATATATATAATCAATGCTAAGTTTATATTAAGATAGCAAATCTTCAAACTTTAATGGATAGGCTTCAGTCTTTTCCATCCTACAACTCTTCAGCCATCCATATTTTGAAAATCTAATGATGGAGCATTCAAAGCCCTTATTGATGCAGGTCCATTAAAGTTTGAAAATAAATTGGGCACTGATTATATGTATAGGAGATGATGATCTGGACTAACTGATGAATGCTGGTTCAGCATAAAATACTGTCTATCTACATATTTATATAACTATCTTCCCACATATTTATTTATCTATCTAACCACCCACTTACTTACTCATTTATCTGTCTGTTCTCCATTTATATATTTGCTTAATTAATTATTTTTATGATATAGTTGTCTATCAGTGCCAAGTATTCTAAAATTGTAAAAAAAAATGTATATAATTTTCAATGTATTTATATAGCTAATAAGTTGATTATGGGCATCTACCCATAAATGTTTATTTGTAGATAATGATATTTTCTTATAATGTATGATAAACCATCTTTTATATATTTTAAGTTTTATGATTTGTAAGACTAATCTGTGATAGTGTGTGTAAATACATGTTTATGAAAAATGTGTTGACTTTATATAATGCAAGATCGAAACAATTAGGGAGAAATGGACATTGTTAGATTATTGGTAACTTTAGAGTTATAATTTGAAAATAAAAGGAAGAGATTCTTATTATTGTTTTTTTTTTTAAAAAAAAATATTTGTATATATACATTATGAGAAAAAAAGCGGATTTTTTTTTATATGTCAAATGTTGACCGGGAAGCGAACCCGGGCCAGCTGCTCGGAAGGCAGCTATGCTAACTGCTAGCCACCAACGCTTGACAAGAAAAAGAGGATTGTAATAAGTTTAATCATTTTATGCACATATATTTATTTTACTAATTATATTTAATGTATGTATTTTAATAATTATATTTATTGTAATGTAATGTAAATAATGTCCATGGGTGGAGCTGTTGTAGGGTAATTGATCATGTGATTGTGTAAAAAGAAACACTTTGAAAAGGTTCCATTATGAAATGAAAGTCGGTTTGATGTATTAAATATTTTTATTTATTTATAGTGAGTTGTCTGTTTAAATTTTGTTTTAAATTTTAACATTGAAATTTGATCATTATAAAGCTGTTTAATTATCAAATTTATATATAATTAATTAGAAATAAAAATTTAGTTTACATATGTTAATAAAGTATTACTGATCCATCCATCTTTGTGTTTAACTATCTTGTATAAAATCTTTTTGGTAGAAATAATTGAATATATAAAAGAAATATGGCTATGTGAATGAAAAGGAAGATTTTTAATGAATATATATATATTTCTGCAGTTAATTTCTTAACAATAAAATTTTCTGTCGCACTTTATTAACATTTATTTATTAATGAAATACTTATTAATCAATTTCACTATAAAATGAACTTGTTTTATCCTACGAGTTTTCTTTCACAGTTTTCAAAACAATGAGAGGCCTGGTTTTTGGAAATAGAAAAATGTAACATAAAAAAATAGAAAGGAAAAGAAACTGTTGTATGAAAATACTAACTTTCAAGAAGGTATAGAACAAGAAGATAATCAGAAAATGTCAAGGAGCAGAGGAAATTGATTAATAGCCAATGAGAATTGGAGTTTAAAGTTATTTTGAATTTGTATATGGTTTCTATTTAAAGAATAAAAATATATAATCCATTTGTTTATATCTTTTTATAATAAATAATTTATATAATTTTTATAAATCTTGCTTATCTATTATTTCATTTAAGTTGGAAAAATTTATTATTTTTGCAAAATTTGTGTTCTTACTCTTATAGATATTTCTCTATCAATGCATAACAAAACTAAATTTAAAAAACTTTTTAGAAAAGGCAGATGGAATACGAATATTTTTTTAAATTTTTGGTAAAAGTAAAGTAAAATTTTAACAAAATTTACTGTACCAACAAAACATCACATGACCCCCAATGTACTGAATATTTTCAAGTAGAAATTTATTTCTCTTCACTTCTATTACCTAGTGTAAGTTTTGAATAATCAATACATGCCATGTAGTAGCACTTAATAAATACCTAATCAGTGCTGAGTTTTCTACATTCTCGGACTAGTTTCTTTTCACTGACAAAGACCATAAGCTAGAAACACTAGTCTGGAAATATTAATAAGACATACTGGATAGGGTTTTATTAAACTCTGTCATCTGGCTTTTATTGATTTCTCAAGCCCATACTGCTGGCAGAACTGGAATAGAAAAAAATAGATTTTTTAAATTAAATTTATTATTGAATGATGATTAAAATTTTAATACTTTGTTCCTAGTTTTATTTTTGAGAATTTTTTTAAGATATTTGCTTTTTGTTTAATTTGATTTTGATAGAAATTAGAGCCAGATTAGATAAATAGACAGTATGTAAGCATGCAGATCTTGATCTATCTCACTATCTTGCTGAATCTTCCAGTTTTACTTTTCAGTTTAGCTATTATTGTTATGCCATCTTTCAAACTGATTTGCTCAAACAGTTGCTTGTTTAAGACAGTCTCCTAGATCTAATTCTGGTAATGGCATATATTTGCTTCTCTATATATGCACACTTACATTAAAAATTTGAAACAGTAACTTTGTTAATAAGTACAAAAATATTTTATCTTCATTTTATTTTGCATAATCAGATCTTTTGTTTTAAAAACAGGCAAAACTCTCCATACAGTAGTGCCACTCAGTGCAAACCGGAGTAACTATATAGAGAGTTTTGCTTTTAATAACTTATGAGCAAGCATAAGAAATGGCAATCAGGTGATCTACATATTCATTGTTCATTTGTGAATGTTGTAATTGATTTTTTTTAAAGTCCTAAATAGTTGAGTGGAGCATAAAGTATTAAAGTTTCATAAATTGCTGTTTGCCTTTGTCAAGTTTCTGTCCTTTAACTATAACTTTTAAGTCACAAATCACCCAAATACTAATGTATTGTTTTTTTTTTTAATAACTCAGCATTAATACCACTTTAATAGACAGATGATTGAAGCAAATGATGATTATGTTTTTCTGAATACATTGTATGTTATACATCTTAGTACCATAATCAGTAGTTTCAAGATTAATAAACAAAGCAAAACTCTCCATACAGTAGTGCCACCCTGTGCCAACCAGAGTAATCAATGGATGCCAGAAAGCACAGAGTAGCACTACTGTATGGAGAGTTTGGCCTTGTTTATTAACAATTATGTGCTAGTGTAAGAGATAATGATTTTGTGATGTTGAGTGGTTTAGTTTCAAGATTATTTGCATCGTCTCAGTTTTAGCATATAGATTAGTTGTTTTAAAGTAAGTAATTGTACTTTCACAATTATGATTTCGATTATATCCTTTAAAATTTATGTTTCCATGTGTTCATTATACCAGCTATTTGTAACTGTGTATGGTCACTTTAGCTCAAGGGAAGAAAAAATATAGAGAAAAACAAAATAACCCATGAAACAATTTTCCAAACATATATACTACATGATAACACTAATGCCAATTTATTGTTTATGATATATATGCAACTATTAAAATATTGGATTATTAAAGAGTTGAAAAGACAAATTATTATCTATAGTCATCATTTACTATCACCAAACTTGGCTCTCTATTTTTTTAATTGCATCAATATTTTTGTGCAGACAATATGCCCACTTTTATATTTAATGAAATAAGTAAACTTAGTGTGTAAATATTACTCAAAATGTTTTTTAGATATTTATGCTATTTTACCCCATTAAAATAAAAATTTATAGAATGTTAAATTTGATGATATTTATAGAAAGTTTTATTTTCCTTTTGTTTTTATATTATACTTTATGAAAGAATTCCTTAATTTTGACTTTTATATTAATTCTGTACTTATATATATTATCGTTAATTGTTATCCAACATCGTTAAATAAATAAATATTCATATGGCTAATTGTTCAGGAAGTCATGTGATATTTGAGCTCACTAGTGACAGATTGAAGATTTAACAGTTTTATTCACGTAATCTGAGTCATTTTTTTTTAAAAAAAAACATCATTAAAAAGTTAAAATTGAATCAAATTTTTCCCAAGTTATAATATAAATTTTTCTAAAACATGATAATAAAAGAGAAGAAAGGGAGAGTATCAAGTAATTAAAACGATTTTAGAAATATATACATATTAAATATGTGTTATAAAAATGAAGATGGTCATTTTTCTTAAAATATTTAATTTTAAATATTACTTAGTTCATACAGAGGGGAAAATATAAAGCAAAAACTATATTTGCTTACACATGATTTTTTTCAGGTGATATCTTGAAATACCATGTTCTACCAGCGAATGAAATGATTCACAGAAGTCTATGCAAAACATTTGTATCACATCTTCTGTTTTATTTAATATAATTTCATCAATATGAATAGCATTTCTAATAATGATCTGTCATCTGTTTGATTTTTCAGTGTGCTTCAAAGCCATTCATTTTTGCAGTCATTGGATCAATTAATTTTATCATTGATTATTCTTATCTTTCATCATCTTACTTTCCAAAAATAAATGAAAATTTAGTCAATTTACCCTCTTTGAATTTTCTTGTACATATATAATTTATGAAGTACTAATAAAGTAACAGACTTAAATAAAATTTGATTTTTATTAATTTTTTATTATAATATTATTGCATCTTCTGAATGGCAGATATCCATTTATTTCTATATAAATAAATTGATAAATTTTCCTAATAAATATTTGTAGCCAATCAAATCTTTCAGATTTAATATGCATTCATTGATCACCACAATATTTTCCAGACCATTCTCTCTAACTATACATGTATTTTACCAGAAATACTTAGATGATTTAGAGATTTGGAGCACCAGAATATCTGCACAGAAGAGAGTCTTTATATATCTTTTTTACAATCATTTTGATTTGTCTCCTGTGCTCCTTTGGTTAATATGCTGGTGAAATATTTATATTGTTCTCATGATTAGCTATGTAATTTTATGTGTTATATTGCTCAGTGAAAGAATTTTATTTATTTTTAATTAACATTTTGTTTTTAACTGATTATTGCATTCACTGTCTCCGAACCCACTAATTAACTTACCCATAGTTCTAAATTAGAAATTAATCAAACAAAATGAAACTTTAATTTTCTATTTTGCATTGCAATCATTTTTTCTTCTTCTTGACATCTAAAATATTGCACAAGCAAACATATAGTCTGAAATTATAGATAAGCAATATAATATCAAATTACATCACTTGCATTAAGTTTTCAACTTTTGTCCAAAAAGAATGAAAAGAGTTTAATAATTTTGCAATAACTTAATAAGGATAGAACATTACAAAACATTTTTTTATATTCTTTTTCTTTATTTTAAATTTTGGTATGGGTTTTCATCAAATATAAAATATAATATATTTACATTCATTAATGGTAAAATAACATCAACAAATTAAAAAAATCCTTCTTCTTTTCAAAAACTTTGTTTTATATTAATATATTAATACTGAATATATATATATAATATAATACAATCTCCAATGTTTCAATTGTTTTATATTCTTACAATCATTTTAAAGAATCTGCAACAACAAGAAGAAATACATATTTATAAATAAAACCTTAATTACATAAAACTTTCATCTTATATTAACATAAACAGTAACAAATATATTAATTATACATAATTATATTTTAACATAAACAATAACAAACATAAATATTTATTTCTTGTTGTTGTTGCAGATCCTTGAAAATGACTAAGAATATAAAACAGTTGAAACATTGGAGGATTGTATTATATATATGTTCAGTATTAATATAAAAAAATAAAGTTTTTGAAAAGAAAAGGGAGAAGGATTTTTTAATTTGTTGATGTTATTGGAGAACATATATATTTTAAAGAAAAAAGTGATTGTATATTTGTATGATAATGGTAAAATCTGAAAAAGTTATGATTATTTATTATATATATATGTAAATATTGTTCACTAGGTAGTATTATTTGGATCACTTTTGGTGATGTCTTGATTAATAATATATAATTTTAAATTTGTAATGTAAACATGTCACTGTACATATGTTAAAAGTATCTATATATTATCATTTGTGCACTTAAAACGTAAGTCATATATAGCATTCATTGTTATTTATATAGCATTGGAACTAATTGTCATTGATATGAGGGTTTTACTGTAATAATGTTTAGTACAATGGAGATTATTTAAGTCATTTACATTTTGTAGATGATGTAGTTGTTTTAGCAAATAATGCTTTAGAGCTGCAGGAAATGTTGCAGGAGTTATCAGATGAAAGTAGAAAAGTAGGACTAAAGATAAATGTTAAAAAGACTAAAGTAATGTTTAATGAATTTTCTCAAAAGATGAAAATAAAGATTGATTATGATGAGTTAGAAGTAGTTAACAGCTACAAATATCTTGGTCAGATTATTAGTACTGATGGAAACATAATGGATGAAATTAATCATAAAATTAAATGTGGTTGGAGTGCTTTTGGTAGAATTAACTTGATACTAAAAGGAAATATGCCTATGTGTTTGAAAAGAAAGGTTTTTAATAAATGTGTTCTACTAATTCTTACTTATGGATCTGAGACTTAGACACTTAATAGAAGAACAATACAGAGACTTCAGGCCACAGAAGAGATCAAAAACACAATATATGGGTAAGAGAACAAACAGGTGTTTTTGACCTCATTGAAAAAATTAAAAGACTGGAGTGGAGTTGGGCTGGACATATTGCTAGAAGAAATGATAATAGATGGATAATTGAAATCTTAAACTAAATTCCAAGAGATTGTAAAAGACCCAGAAAGAGATCACATGTGAGATGGATGGATGAAATAAGAAAGTGTGCAGGGGTGATGTGGAGAAGAGAAGCTAAAGATCGGAGATGGATTGAACTTGGAGAGACTTCATCCTGCAATGGATTGATAATGGTTGATGATGATGATAGCAGTGTTAAATAAGTATGTTATGAAAAATGTGTACATAAATATATACTTTTTAAAAAAAATAGTCATATGATTAACTTCATACATAAATAATAGAATGGTTATTTGCTTGGGAGATCAATATGAATGATATTTGGGAATTAAAATTTTTCTTCTGTAAGTAATAATTTATTCATAACTAATTTTATATTTTTAATTACAAATTAAATATGTAATACTACTTTGGTCCCTGAGTAATAAAAAAATTTGGAAAATATTTTTAGATGCCTAGACCTACCTTTAAAAATAAAAATCAGAAATTGATGATTTTCTATGGATGTGAAAACTTTACTCAATAAACAAAGAGTGGAGAAGCTATTGATGATTTTTAACTATAATGCTGTCGATAAACTTTTTAAGAAGTTTATAGACAGCAAGAAAATAAGTGAGATCTGAATTTTTTGCTTGAAGCACAACTAACCGGTTGTGAGATAATCTGATTTATTAGAAAGTTATATAATATTTGAAAATAATTGTGGCATTGAACCATTTAAAAAAATCATTCTGGAGAAATTCCATTTATGTGTTTGACAAAACTAAGTAATTGGATTTATAAGTAATTATTATACAGTATAAGTAAACATTCAAATATTTATTTTCGTTATAAATCTTGCTTTGTTGCATGAAACAGAATTTTTTCACTTTCATTTATATCTATCAACATAATTTTCTCTATGTTTTGGCCATATTTTATAATCATTTTTAAAATTCATTCCTTTTATCTGTTATTTTCATTTTAATTTACATAATTAAAATGAAAGTGAAAATAACTGGAAAAAGGAATAAATCTTGAAAATGACTCGGTTAGTGTCACAACATAGTTGAATCTCTATGTTGACGCATGTGCAGATGAATAATTTTTGGTTCATACAATAAAACAGATTTATAAAGAAAATGACTTATTTGGAAGACAATATGGAAGATAATTTGCATATTGGAATTAATGATCCAATTTTTGAAAGAAATGGAAATATATATTTACTGAAATTTTTATATTGTAATTAAAAATAAAGATTTACTATAATTAATTCTGATTATTAATAATGAAAATCAATTTCAATAGTATGTCTCAGATATCAAATTTTATTTTATTTGAATAAAAATTTTGTGCTTTATAAATAACAGAAGATACAGAAATCTTAAATTCTCTAGAAAGAAGTTATTAAAGATTAAGTTTTTTCTTTATTTAAAAATTAATTATTAGGAAAATAATTTTGAAATTATAAATTTGAGAAATTTTAGAAAAACAAAAACTTGTTTATTTTTGGATTAAAGTAGATATATCTGTTCTATTTGCATTACTCTAATTTTATTTATTAATGGATTTACTTTATTTCAAAGAATTAAATACTCTTTCAAATTTTGATTATCTAACTGAAGACTATAATTGCATAGTAATTAAGTTTTTTTTGTCTAATGTAAAATACTATTATGAATGAGAATATTCAAACGTCCATTCCTATTTTATTAATAAAGTAGGATATAAGATGATATGTAATAGTTAATTCTGAATTATAAAGTATGACAATACAAGTTTCACAGGGACTTTAGGATGTGCCTATTACTTAATATTTTATATATTAATTAAATGCTCTACCTGATGGAAATGGTGAATAAGTTTTTTAAAAAAACTTCATGCTTTTAAGTCAAAATGCTTCAGACTGACTTATATATATAGAAATTTAAGTAAAGAAGGTGGAACCATCTTTTTCTTATGAAATCTGTGTCTTATGTTGTGACTTCAAAGCTACCTATGCAGTCATCATTACATCTGATTGGCTGTTATATAAGCATTCTAAATGCACATGTGAGAAGATTTCAGCCCTTCACTTTAATTACAAATTGTTTGTTCTTAATAAATAATATTTACACACATTACTGTCAATTTCATAAGTTCTGAAAATATTTCTTCATTGTAAATTGAAAGATTTTGTGTTATTGATTTAGAAATAATATGTAGTGAGTTAAATGTGAAGATGTTTTAAAAAAAAGCTTCACACTTTTAAATCAAAATGCTTCAGACTGGCTTATATATATATATATATATATATATATATAAATTTAAGTAAAGAAGAATATATATATATATAGAAATTTAAGTAAAGAAGAAGGTGGAACTACCTTTTTCTTATAAAATATCTGTCTTGTGTTGCAACTTGAGAACTACCTATACAGTCATAAGTACATCTGATTGGCTGTTATATAAGCATTCTAAATGTGCATGCGAGAAGGTTTCAGCCTTTCACTTTAATAAATATTGTTGAATATTAAAACTTAAATATTGACATAACATATAACATATCTGAAAATATGTACAGAAAATTCTGTACACATCAAAAGAACCAATACCAAAGTTAAAGTAATAAAAAGAATTAATTTCAAAAATGATGGTATTATTGTCGTGGAAGAAGAAGAAAAAATGTTATAGACACAGATGTCAAGAGTAGTAATGAGATCAATAAAGATATGGTAGTTGATAGTAAAGAATTACAACCAATCTTTGAAAAATAACTAAAAAGAAAAGGCCCATTACACTCAAAAAAATCAATAACTTCAATGAATTATGATGTAACAATGCTAATTACAGCCCTTCTTGCAATGAAAATGAGAGAAAAATTAATTTATAATCTCAAATCATCCACAAGTGAAATGAGCACAAAAAATAAACCTCAAATAAATGCCAAAACATTTTCAAAACTAAATCATTGGTATAAAGTATTGAAGACTCTTCAAATGTTGATATTTTCCATTATATATTTTTGATTCAAGTGTCTAAAAAATCCTATGGCTGTAGATAAAGTAAGCCTAGTCAATAAAATCAACTGTTTGCCTCCTATCTCAAAATATTTTTTTTTAACAGTAGTATTTTAAAGATAGAAGACAAAATTAAAGTGAAAAACCTTATTAGTATTTTAAATGGAAGTAAAATTTAGTATGTAGCAAAAGACTACAATCCTGTTGTTTCAGGAAGAATAATCTATTCATCTATGTGGTTTGATAAACTTTACCAATATTGATTTTGGTCCTTGAATTAAAATGAACAAAAAAATCAAAATACACAGTGACCATTCAAATAAATAGTTTTGATTTCTGTTTCAAAGTGGGGAAAAATAAAACAGTGGATAATGTACTACACATTATTATGGATTTATTCCCATCTACAATGCAGCATAAATGGATATTAACTAGCTAATTTAAATGCTATAGAACAGGTCATATAGCATCTCATTATCCCACGAATGAATATCATACTTAAAGAATGGGCATAACTGCCTTTGTTCTATGCCCCTAAACCATCTTGGTTTGAAGTCATGATCAAAGGAAATATTATTATTAAGTCACCCATTAAGAGCTGTGATGACTTGATATAGGAGGGATCAATTTTACAGAAGAACTGTAGCAATTTGATAAATTCTGTCTAATGATTCTAATTTTAATAAAAGTGAAATGAAAATCACAACAAGACAAAAAATTGAATAAAGTCAAACTATTAACTAACTTAATATCAACTATCTGATAAAAGTCAGAAAAATTAACAAACCTCCCTAGCACCTCAAATACTTCATTATATGAAATATCCTTTAAGGGTGAAAAGTAATCATTCTCAAAATAATAACCAGGTAACAATATTGAAAAAAAAAACCAGATACAGCATAAAAAACAAAAAGAGTGCTACAACCTAGAAGAGGAGGCAAAATGTAAAATCTTTAAAAAAGATTCTAGCAACTTGAATGATTGATAAAACTTTCATGAGATCATAAATTTCCACATCCCACATAATGACCAATACAAAATTTGCAATCTTAATGAAAGGGGATTAAGCACCTAGCATATAGTCCATAAATTCATAACGTTTTTTTAATTAGAGTATTGTTTGATGTATTGACAATTACTGAAACATAATTCAGGGAAAGTATAAATGTAATTATTCTTAAAATGGTATCTAACTATTGGTATATCATCCCTTTATTAAGTAATTTCCTTGCAAGAGGAGTCACGATATTAATCAATAAAATTAAAATACCTGGATCAGTTAACAATAGTGGAAACATAGGAAAATAATTTATCACTAGATATTTTTTAACAAGAAAATTCTGGTTAACCTGTTTTTACTCATCTCAAAGAGGAAAAGACATTGGTAAAATAATTAACCAAATACAATAAGTCACGTCCATGTGTAGTATAATGATGGGTAATTTTTAACTGTCAAACATAACACTTTCTTAAGGAATTAAATCATTATCTACTGTCACATAATAGATATATCTCAGTAATATATTTACCAAAAAGTGCATATTCATTTTCAAATAGCAGTTCATCCACTCTAATTGATCACATCGTCTTTTTTACCTAGTTGATGGCTAAACTGTAGTCTTTATTACATTAATGTTCTTTATAGAACATATAGTGGAATATAAATATAAAATTTATCACGTAAGAAAAAAAAATAATTTAATGTACTAATGATTTGTCAAAAATTATAGTAAATTGCTTTTAATTTAAAAGTCTTATTAAATATATTTGCAATTAACAAATTTATAAGATTTTTACAACCCACCAATCAAATCATTTACGAATGATCAGAAAATCATATTCTATTTAATCATGCAAAATATTTTATGGAAGAAATTTCAGACATATTAAAAAAGATCTCTACATTAGTTAATAGTAGTCAAAAAATTAATACATTAAAAAATCAATATAATAAATTATATAAGATAGTTCAAGAAAAAGACGTATAGATACAAATTCAGATTTATAATTGAGCACAATGATATACCTAGAGTTATTGATGCGTATATGTTATATATATATATGTCTTATAAAATCGGAAATACCAAATAAATGCATTTGCAAGATGAATTGATATCTGGACAATGGAAATACATATACTTATATTTTACCTGAATAACCAATGGAAATACATACACTTATATTTTACCTGAATAACTAATGGATATAAATGTGCTTATATTATGGATTCAAACCTGGATTTGGATAACAATGAATAGAAATATACTTATTATACTTTGACTCACCTAAAATTAACTGGAATAATAGAAATGCTCTTTTCTGTAAAGAATATCTTCATACATGAGTTAATTTAAGCCACATTACATGTGACAACTACCTAAAAGACTACAGATCAGAATTAAGTGAAACTCTGAATTAAATAAAATGCTATCAGTTATCTTCATTATTATCTCTGTTGTCTTCATATATTGTACTCCTCTCTGTGAATTAACTAAATAACTAAAGATGTAAATTGTTAAAGAACTATTGAAAGAAGGACTTTATTATACAACAAATTACATTCTTTAAGTGCTATTATTGGAAGAATACCAAAGAAACACAATGGACCATAAATGAGATATTTGTTTGAATTAAGTGAAATGCTGAATTAAATGTTATCAGTTATCTTCATTATTATCTGTTGTCTTCATATATTGCACTCCTCTCTGTGAATTAACTAAATAACTAAAGATGTAAATTGTTAAAGAACTTGCATTCTTTAATTCATATCATACTATTATTGGATGTACACCAAGAGACAAGATAAATTAAAATGAATCTTCACATGGATATGAATGAACTTTATTGGAAGGATTTGCAAATGAATTATTGATAAATAAAGTGCTTCTAAACTTCTCATAATTGAACTGAAAATAATCTTTACATGGATAAGAAGAAACTTTATTAGAAGGACTTGCAAATGAATTGTTGTTAAATAAAATTGTTGTTACTTAAAATTAATTTTAGTTATCCAGTTGTTCATGTTGCATCACTTGTTATTCATTGCACTGGTTCACAAGAATTTCATGCCTCCTGAGCTATGTCTGGCACAATTAGACCTAGGTAAGTCAGGTTGTAATGAGATGGAAATCTAGTGGTGCTGTTTGGGAAACCAAACACAGAAATTTCTAGATGCTTCCAGTCTCTCTGGTGCTACATCCTATGATGAGCAGGAAATATTGTTGTAGGGGGGTGACATCTGTATTGGGGAAAGCCAATCTATGGTTCCTTCCTACAATATGCTCATCAGGAAATTGTTACAACTAAGGTAATAAAGGTTTTGTGTGGGGGTCTGGTTACAATATATATTGCTTATAATAACTCCCCTCATATACACTTCAATGCAATTTTTTTAATGATTTCTTTATTGTAAGCAATATATATATATATATATATATATATATATATATATATATATATATATATATATATATATATATATATATATATATATATATATATATATATATATATATATATGTATGTGAAGAAATGAAAAGAATGTAAAAGGAGAAAAATAAGAATATTTTGAATAATAATGGTTACAGTATCTTAAATAACATTTCTTAATTCAATAATAGAAGTGGCTGTCTTTTAATATAATAAAGTACTCAAGAGTTATAAAAACTAATTAACAAGAAATAAAATATATTAATGTCTTTATTAAATGCTAATGTTTAATCTGTAACATATTACTTACTCAATTTGATATGTATAAATTGTATATAGTGAAATAAACCCATTAAAAAAAATCTTAGTTAAATAATGAATTAATATAGAGATAGCTTTAATACCACCATTCATTTGGCCCTGTAATTTATTAATTAGCATAAATGTTTATATTCATGTGAGATATGTTACATATTTAGACTTAACATATTCTTATATTTCAACTATAGATTGCAGGCACTGAAAAAACAAACAAATTGATAAAAATGCATCCTGGGTACTATTATTGGAAGAGTTCTTTTACTATCTATATGGTTGAAATGTGAGAATAAACTGTTAATGTAAAAAAAAAAAAACTTATGGAGTATAAAAACTGAAAAGGGTTTTTAAAAAATGAGATTGTCTAGCACTAATACAAAAATATTCAGTAATTTCCTCATATCCAATTACTTAGTTTCAAGCTTTCCTGTAAGTACTAAAATTATGGCAGCAGCACACTTTATATATATATATATTGTGCCAGGCATTATCAAATGACCTTGCACAAAGTATGGATTAAGCACAACAAATATATAAATGTGCTATATTGATAATGGAGTGGTCTGAGCATTAAAATACCCCCACATACACCAATTTAAATAATATGAAATTGACATGGAAAATATTGTAAAATAAGCTCATGTATTTTTTTTTATTTTTCTATTTTGTATATTTTTTATATCACTTTATGTATTGGGCTTTTCTCTGAAAAATTCAAATAGAGAAAGGCAAACTTATTAAACAAGTGAATCAAATGTTGGAACATAGTAGTAAAATAAATAATTAAAGCAATTGTTCCAACATACTTGTACATTTTTCATTTTGTTAATTACTGCCTCTAAAAACTAATTTTATTCTATAAACAAAGAATGTTAATTGCTTTTGCAAAAATCTGACCAAAAGCAAAATGTTTGATAAGGCTATAATTAAAATGTTATTATTTTTTTTTAAAATAGAAATTCTTTTGAAATGAATAGCTGTAATCAAGTGGTCTGAGCATTCAAGATGGATGTCAAACTTAAAATGTAGAATTTAATCGGAAAAATATAAAGGAATGTTTGCAATCTAAGTGATAAGCTAGATTAAAAGGATTGGCTGATTCATTCTTCTCAGAGGGATATCTGAATTGGTTCTTATTAGTGGGATGGATAGTGCTGTGGGATTCAGTCTTTCGTTGGCAGCCATTCTGGGCAAGTCATTCTTTTCGTTGCTCCAGAATTCTCCAAGCGATCAGCTACTTAGAGAGTCATTTATGAATAGTACTATTAGTGACATTCGTTAGAACAAATCCTTTATACAGTTCTTTTAAGAACTCTTGTCTTTGTGGATTCGAATAACTATTGGAGACAGCCTAGGAAAATTTATTAAATAATCCTCGTTACTATTTAGATATATATATAAAAAAGAGGATATGAAGCAATATACTAGAGATTCCGGCAAAATGACCGTGGGGTAGACAACTAGCCAGTGCACCGCCCTTTCTCTGTCCTAAGCCGCCCAGATGTGACCACGCCAATTCCAACCGCCCAGGAGGATGACCAGTGCCGCCTTACTAAATGGAAGAAATCGTCACCACACAGCCAGTTAACTTGAAGCCCACTCAGCCCAGAGGAGAAGAATGAAGACGCAGATATAAGTTTATTTTAAGATATTTATTAACATTGAAATAATTAACTTTTCTATTTCTGATTAGATATATATTTTTTTTGTTATTATTATTTATCATTTAAAAATGAGAGAGTCTCTCGCATATGTATAAATTGACGGTTATTGCGGTCATAAATGGTAAAGCTTTTACTTAAATCCTTTGAGTGAATGTTTCTATTTCAAATTAGTATTTTCAACAAAGATTGCAATGAGATTTTTTTTTGTTGTTGTTGTTGCTATTCGTTTTGCTGTTGTTGTTATTCCTGAAATTCGTCAAATATAAATATGCATGTATATATATATGTATGCGTACATACGCTTATTATATTCGGTAAATATGATATCTCATGCTGAATATCAAAAAAAAAAAAATGTATTTAACCGTATATCCTTTTTAAGTTATTTTTTTTGTGACTGCTACACCTCACGATGAGTGTAAGAAGGGATTGATTTATTATAGATTCCCTATAAGCAAGTACTCTAATAACTTTATATTTAAAATAATAGTAGGTGTATAATTGGGCTGCACGTATATACATGTATAGAAATTTATCTTTGGCAAAACGGAAATAGATACAGTACCTTATGGTGAGTACGATATGGTATCTGAGCCAATGCAACATATTGACTTGTTGAAAATATGAAATTAGTGATATATTTCATTGTGCAAATATGCATAGTTTTTATTATTATATTTCCTATCAATAAAAAGGTTTTAAAGTTATCAGTAAAAGCGTATGCCTGTATGACCGAAAATCTCATATCTGTATATCAAATCACACAACTTAAAATTTATTTCTATTGGGTAAAAAGAGCTCAGACCACTTCCATTACTTATAAACATTGTCAATAGTTTTAGGGAATTATTATTGTTCTTATTTAAATTTGGATTTTATCTATTTAAACGCTTTGAAAATCTATATATATTGGGATAATTAATTATTTAGTATTTTGTTATTATATCATCATTTATATGAAACGGTAATGGGTATTTGGGACTAAATAAATATTTAATCACATTATTAAACTTGTTTCGTTTTTATAGTATTAGTTATATCGATAAAATGTGTTCTTTCCTTATCAACCACATACCTGTAATAATCATTTAACTTACCCATTTGAAGACCCTAGATGTAGAGTGACTTGAGCTAGCCACATGGGATATCGCTCTACCAGGGTGTTAAATCTTATTCTTATGCTCCGCTGAACATATGGTATTGCACACCCTTCTAAGAGGGTGAAAAATTCATTTTTTGATTCTTTTCTAGAAGTGGCGCGCAAAGGTCTATTTTGTAAATAGATTTTTCAAAGGTGTGTACTTGCCATTGTTCTAAATATTCGGGCATTAAAATAAGAGATCAACTAAAGGGTGTTTTAACTGGAAGATTCCTGTCAACCCACTCTTTCTATCAGTTTAGCCGGAAGTACTGATATATATGAGTATAGAAATCGGCTAAATTGATATCCATTTCTTTACCTGTTAGATCTTGGTCACTTCATGCTCAGTGCAAGATTAGGAAAAGAATTCTGCAGGGAGTATGGTCCGGTACAATATATATATATATATATATATTGTGCCCTTATCTATAGGTCATAATAAGGTAGAATGGTCAATTGCTAAAAAAATTTTAAATTTTAAAATACGTTTGTGTAATATATTGATAATTGTATGATCGATTAGATTTTATAGTACAATTTAAGGCTGAAAAATACCTGGTATGTAAAAGTGTAATGGATTATTAAAAAAAAAAAAAAAACAGTTAAATAAAGCTTAATTATATCCTTGCTTATGGTTGTAAAAGCTGGCCATATAAAATAATACAGCTATAAATAGTTAAAAGTATATTAACAATCCAATTGTAATGTTTTAAAACTAATAAATTAAATAAACGCTATATGTAATATTATAATTATAATTAATATTCAAATTTAATCTAATATATTTTAAGATAAACTTTGGGATGATGAGAATTATATTTAGTTCTACATTTTTTAAATTATTTTCCAAATTTTTATAAAATATATCAGTTTTGGTAATTTAGACAGAGACGTAAATTAAAAAAAAAATAATCTGATAAAGTTAGTAATCATGTGACTGTATATTATATACCTTCACACACACGCTTGTTAGAATATAATAATAAAGTTTGTGAATTATAAAACTAAATGTAATTGCTATCTATCGTTAAAGTAAAAGTTGAAATATTAAATGTTATTTTAATAATTGTTTTAAAGTTTAAATGATTTTGATAAAACTATAATTGAGTTTAAAAATACTATTCTAAGTAATATTTTAAAACATGACATCATAAATTCTTTGTTTTAAAAAGTTTAATTTATTATAAAACTAAAAATGTGTAAATTTGTTCGCGCTAAAAAAAAATCATTAACCAATCAATGGAGGTATTTTAGCAGACGAAAAATAGGAATTAGACGGAGCAAAAAGAAGGAATGTGTAAGTAAAGGAAGGAGGAACATATTTTTTTAGCTGTATAAGATCGTAAGCTAGAAAAGTGTTATAATTTAAAAATTTTTGTATTTAAAAGTTTTGTTTTAAAATATAATATTTTGAACTGCCTTTAAATGGAAGGCTAATTTAAAAGATTTCTTACCAGGATTTTTATTCAAGTTTAGCCGAAACCTTGCAGTAAAATGGAAATACTACAGAAAAAAATACCTAAAAGTATTGATAAAGTAAAAATAATTGTAAAGTGCCTTGAATACAGTTTATTTGTGATCAACCAGAAAATCATTAGAACTCAGATAAATATAATTTGGACATTATACAGAAAACTTAAAAGAAAAGTTATTTGCTGTCAGGAAAAATTATGACGCACAATTTTAAAAGGCTACTCCGAAGTTTTTTTTTATTCTTCTCTATGGAAAAATTAAGATGCGTATATCATAAAGAAAAAATTATGTAAAAGTTATAATGGAGAAAGAATGTTTGTCTTTTTAAAGGAAACATTACAAAGTATATAGTACCAGAATTTTAAAAGAAGGAAAAAAGTTACAGAATAATAATATGAAAGAGCTATTGTGTTTTTATGGAAAAGGAACCGAAAAACTTTCTCTAAGAAGAATTAAAAATATTATAAAGTGTTCATTAGAGAAATGCTTAATAAAGATAAAGATTTGGAAAATATAAATCTAATTTACTTAATGAAATGAATCCATGGAAACAGAAAAGTTTTATTGAATATTTAAATCAAAGTACTGAGAAGATGCATCGTAAAAGTCGCACGGGAGAAAATATTAGCAAGAAATATTAGAAGAGAATATTTAGAAGTTTTCTTTACGGGATTAACTAATATCATAATTAATAATTGTATTAAATATTATAAAAACCAAGGATTATCATTCATGAATGTTTATTGAACGAAGTAATATTTGTTTTACCTTAAAATTGAACAAGCAGGGAGAGGAACATTAAGTGAATGGAAAAGAAATGATAAACAATTTTTTTTTTGGCTTTAGTATGAACGGTTTTCAGGAAAATTTGATGAAGGAGTACAGTAAATATAGTTTGAATATTTTTTACTAATTTATTTTAAAATATAAAATGTTATGTGAGATTAGGGAAAACATAAAACATAAATTTAGTAATATTAAAATTTAAATATAATAGCTTGATAAAATTATAGAAATAGTGTTTAAAATAAAGTGTATGGATGTGAATCTTATATCTACAAGGATCAAATGGATGGTGAAGCCCACGGAACGCGATCGAGGAGATAAAGGTCGTTTGGTAATTTTAATAGTTATTTATAAT
This sequence comes from Epiperipatus broadwayi, assembly GCA_028023455.1. Taxonomy (NCBI): domain Eukaryota; kingdom Metazoa; phylum Onychophora; class Udeonychophora; order Euonychophora; family Peripatidae; genus Epiperipatus; species Epiperipatus broadwayi. The sequence goes on along the minus strand of JAQFVV010006200.1, from coordinate 15,282,400 downwards.
GCATAATGTATTTTTTTTAGATCATCTATTGACCTAAGAATGAAGTGTGAAAGTCTTAATTATATGTACACATTTTATGCAACATTTTAACATATAATGAGATAGGAGTAATTTGGAATATGCATGCAACAATTTATTTAAAGTATATTAATAATATAATTTAACAGAACAATTGTGTGATTCTTTTGAACTTTCATGTGATAAAGTATTCAGATATTTAAATAGTTTGTATATGATTAAATATATGGAGGAAAGTAGTAAAAAGATTTTCTTATAGAACAGTGGAATAGTTTTAAAATATCAATGAATTTTATTATTGTTAGTAATGCAGATATGTATTTGTCAATGTACAGTATAGAAAAAATCTTGAGAAATAAGATCGGATAGTGACTTGGAAGTACTAGTGGAGAGGAAACCAAGATGATGTGTTTTTTTTTTAGAAATAGGAAAATATAAGGGATTTGGATCATATTTAGTTTTGTGTGATTTAGTATAGTTAACTAAGCCCTATGACTGAACATCTATGGTTTGGACAGTGTTTTGCATATCTTTAAACTTTTGATGTTAGAATAAAGCTGAAGAAATAGCTTTAGCATCGTTCCTATGATAGAGGTTGGTAGACAGGTAAAGGTCACTCCTCTATAGTGTCTTTTAATTCACTGTGCCATGATTGTCAAGGTATATGATGAGTAATATTCTAGTTGTATTTTGATCCTATGCATCTATCTTCGCTATCCTTATTTCATGAATCTGCATCGGTCAGAAAGATATTTTCAAAGAAATAATGAATAAAATAGAACTGAAGATATGTTATCGTTTATGTAAGAATAGTTTATTTGCTTGAATGTATAGAATTGTGTAACTTTAAAATTGAAAGTCCAAAATATCATAAAGAGAGAAAGAATCATATAATACATTGTAAAATTAATTCAGAAATGAATATAAGATTTTGAAAAGAAATCTAAACCAAGTATTTTAAAAGTGATAATAAAATTTGAATGTTTTTTTTTTTTTAAATATTAATGTTGGAGGGAATGAGTATTGCATATTTATCAAGAGAAAATTCAATAAGGTATAATAAACATATACTTGTGCATGGTATATTAATAGTTATAATTATATCATCTGAAGTAAGGCTTGAATGAGAATATTAGGATTAATAAACATCGGATAATGAATAATAAAAACCTAATACCGAATGTAGAATAGTGTTTTGACTTTGTAAGATTCCATACAACCAATATGAAACTAAATTTTATTATTTTGTAGAATTTTATTACGAATGTAAATTTTTGTAAAAAATGTAATTTTAATAATATTAGGGATGAAAAGTGTTTGTGATAATCATATAAGAAATGCATTTTGTAATAAGCTAACCATAATAATAAATCAAGTAATAATACTGTATTTTCTTAAGTGTTAAAAAAAAAAAAAAAGATTTAACTAGGAAAAGTAAATAATATTTTGATTTCATTTTATAAACTAATAAACTAAGTTGAGATATGAAAGTAAGGGATATCCAATGTATATAGTGTAAAAATATTGTTAATTTATTTAGGTTGTTAATAAACTTTGTTTTAAATTTGTTTTAAAGTTTTTGTGTCCGAGTTGTTATTTCTCCACATGGATGCATGAAATCACGATACATTTATAATTGAAACAGACATATAAATTTTGCACAAAAGGTAAACATAAAAGTGTTATAAGAATTTTGAGAATTTATTGGTATGTTAAAATTAAAAGATAATAATTTTATATTATTTATTGGTCATAAGTCGGTTGCCACAATATTACATTAAATTATATGCTAATGTTGCCACACGTATTCTGTTGTCAGATTATTAAAATACTACCACGTACGTATTTATTTATTTCATTTTAGGAAGAAATAAGATTATATTATATTATTATTGTTATTATTATTTTTTATTATTATTAGTTTCTGTGTAGTAGATTATGACATAAAATTCCCTTTTCATATTTTACTACCGTAATTTTAAATCAGTTAGAATACAATTTATGAACCTGAGATTTTATTTTATTTTACTTCATTTTATTTAATTGAGCTAGATTCTTGTTATAAAGAAGATTAAGATATGATTATTATTCTAATCGTAGTGAATAGAGCTCAGAAAGTCGTAAGAATACTATGAGTTAGTTATTTGGTATAGTAAAAAGGGGGAATAGTGTTCTTATGCCATTGAGGTAGTATCGTGTGGATAATGGCTCAATGTAGTCTATCTCGTTCCCTGTATTGTCACTCCATGTTTCATGAAAATAGTAAATATTTGTTAATTCATTTTAAAATTGAACCGTATTTGTATTTTAAAATTAGAGCTAGTAATCATTTTAATTAATGCTGAATATTTCATTTATTTATTTGTTAACTGAGCTAGAACCCGTAATATTCGTAATAAACAATATATTTTGGGGTGAGAATGCACGGGGGGAGGTTAGAATATATATCTTTTAATATACATATATATAGTATGAGCATGTAGATATAGCATGTATACAACCATGTGCAGTTAAATTATCTTGACAAATTATTAAAGCATTAATACAAACCATTAACAACAAAAAATAATAGAATACTGTATTTATTTTTAATACTTATAGTACAAATATTTTAACATATATATATAAACTAACTAAAGAAAATATATACAAAAACAAATAATAAAATATAAAAAAACAATTACTTTTGACTAAAATTAATTTAATATTTTAATCAGAGGACTGGTTTTCCTCAGAAAGAAAAAAATATATTTTTCTTTCTGATGAAAACCAGTCCTCTGGTTGAAATATTAATGTAATTTTATACACAAATCATTTTTTTTTTGTATTTTATTATGTATATATTCTACTGATAGAATTTTTAAAATTAATCATCATCAGCAGCCATTTGCAAAAGAATATGGCCATTTCAATTCCAAGAAAAATAATAATAATAACAACAGTACACTAATAATATTAATAATATTAAGCCATAAAACATCACATGATATTCTTTATGTTTACCCAAGCTGTTTTTCACAGAGACAAAACTCTCCATACAGTAGTGGCATTCAGTGCAAGCCAGAGTAATCAATGGATGCAGGAAGGTTTGTGCATAAAATCCCTATCTAGTGCCTACTTATCCAATATTCCCAGACTAATTTCTGGCTTGTGGATTTCATCAGTGACGAACCTTGGATCTGAGAGCACTGCATCTAGATCTTAGGATCTAATGCAACCCTCCAGCAATCACCTTTTACTTTTTTAGCTAACTATAAAGCTTTGAGTCCAAAAAGCTGGAGGATTGCATTAGATTTTAAGATCCAAGTCTCCTCACTGATGATAGCCAAAAGCTAGAAACTAGTCTGGGGATATTGGATGAATAGACACTAGATATGGATTTTATGCACAGTTTTATAGTTAACTAAATAAGTAAAAGGTGGCTACTGGAGGGTTGCATTAGATCCTAAGATTTAGATGCAGTGCTCTCAGATCTAAGGCCTCTCACTGATGAAGCCCACAAGCTAGAAACTAGTCTGGGAATATTGAATGAGCAGGCACTAGATAGGAGTTTGATGTACAAACCTTTCTGAATCCATTAATTACTTTGGCTTGCACTGAGTGGTCCTACTGTATGGAGAGTTTTGCCCTCTGTGGATATTAATAATAATGTAGAGATAGGTTGACTATATAAATGACTACATGATTCACAAATATACCCACACATATAACACAATGGTCCATTATTCCATTTATATAATATTTTGCTATACAGTTTTTTAACTTCTGGAGAAAACATATATATATATATTCTGGAGAAAACATATATATATATATATATATATATATCCCTTACCTAATTGTAGCTCTCCATTATATTGGACTATAAACCATATCTTCTTAAGGAAACTATCAATATTGCCATTCTTCAGAATCTTTATAATGTAAACAGGGTCTAGTTTTTTCACAAAAACTATGCATAAGCTCAACATGAAATATTAAGTCATTAAATGTTTCTTCATTTTACATATTGAATCTGATAAAGATGTCATTTTACAATAGTGGATTATATAATATCATATCTATCAAGTGTTGGACTTACAATCATGCCCTTATATTTTTAGGATTAGGATTTTATGGAGTATGCTTGAATGAAAATTTATCAAAGCCTTTATGTTGTTATGTTGATAGGAGTTTAAAGTCTGACTGTCCATACAATAAATTAAGTAAAAATAATAGCTCTAAATACAATAATTTTTGTTTAAGTAGATATATTACTATTTTGAGACATCCTATCTTTTAACTTGTTAAAAACCACAGTAGTACAATGTAGTCTATATTTGTACCTCAACATGTAAGTTCAATTTTTTACTTAAAAAGCAACCAAGATATTTAAATTGGCCAATTCACAACTGATAATCATCCAAGCTAAAGTCAGTTGAAGATTTTTTTTCCATCACTGGCTGATAAAGGATTGATGTTTTTGAACATTAATTAATATTTTACATTTAGAGTAATAAATAGATTATGTCCATTAATATATCTCTTCCTCTCAAAAACAAATAAATAGATAAATAAAACTTTTTAATTTTTTTTTGTTGTACTAAATGATATTAAATTCAAAAACTTTTTAAATTCTTTTTGTCATACTAAATGATATTAAATTCATGAAATTCAAACTACAGTGCTTATCAGAAAAAGGTAGGAATAGGCATTTCTCACCTCTAATCCTAGGAATCAAAAAATTAAATTAAGAAAATTAAAATTATGTTTGTTTATTTATTTTGGAATTGTGAGTTTTGAAATGAGGGATATTGAAATATAAACTTTTAATTTAAAATAATTGATTAATAGTCATTTATTTATTTATAGAATTTGAGAAAATTATTATTAAAAAAAGATTCTTTAATTAGATCATTGTAGGATAAAGATCTTTTCAATAACAATATATCACCCATTCATGTTTTTTTTTTATCTCTATGAATATTTACATTACAATAATAATTCTTTTTATAGCTGCATATGGAGTGGACAATAGGTTTTATAGCATGCTTCATTTGTTTTAGATTTCAATGTGTAAAATCAAAAATTCCTTCAATTAATGAAACACTTTTGTTACCACATAATGCATATATATATATATATATAAATAATTAGTTCAAACCCACACAAATCTGTAATATTTTTAAATAATGTTAATTTGATCAATGCCATTTATAGAATTTTTACAAATTTTCAAGTGACAATGTCTGATGAAATTCACCCAGTTTCAACTGGACATATATTTCTATCAATAACTGATGTCATCAGTAGCCTGGAAACTAGAAAAACTCATTAAACATAGCAATGTTTCAATCATAATGCAAATTAATGTTAAATATATATAACTTTTATACATTTACTACTATCATTTCACACATATATATATATATATATATATATATATATATATATATTCGTAACCATACTTATTTATGAGTGGTTGCTAATGAATGAATGATGTATATGATGGAAAGTGGATAATTTTATATAGTCCATAGTTCTTTAATTGCTTGTTACTGATTCTTTTTTCAATAATCAATAATTAGCACTTTTTTATTTAAATGCTATATTTTTGATAAAAATTAAAATTGCCAAAGGCTTTTAGAATATTTTTTTTGTAAGTTGGTAATTATAATATTTAGATATTATGTATCTTTTTTTAGAATTATCATATTAATCTTTTAATTAATTTTAAAAATTCATTTTAGATTTTTTTTTTTAAATTGAATTTTATCTTGAAAAGTAAAAAAAAAAATTTGTATATTTTTCAATTAGATTTATAAATTTTTTGATATCATGTTTATAATTTGTTGCATTTTAAGTTTTTTACATGAAATTTTTCTCTTTTTTTGTTCATTTGTCTTGCTTTGTATTCTTGTTATGATTATCTATCTTCTTTTCTCTTTATCATGCTTTGTATCTTTATTATGATTATCTTTGTTTTGCTTTATATCTTTTCTATCATTATTTGATTCTAGGATGGTCTTTACATTAATGTGTTCTTATTATCTCTCTTTTGTTGCATGTTTTTTCTACTAATGTATAATCCTATGGCTTTGAATTTTCAACTAGTATAAGTACCTTTTAAACTAATCTATGCCTTTCTTTCTCTACTTTCACTCGCTTGCTAAAAAATATTTTACAGGGCTTTCAGAAAAGTGATCTCACTCTCACAGTAGATTATTATGAATCAGTAATGAATTAATCAGACATAGTCAAGAATGAACAAAGTAAAAAAAACATTTCTAATTTTGCCTTGCATCTTGATGTGGTGTATTATGGAAATTTCATTTGGTTCAGCCCATCCCCTACCCATTAAAGGATTAATTAATGCTACTTTATATTTTGTTAAGCAGCAAGTTTTTATTCTGTCTATAAATTTTGCTGGAACTCTAAATTGAATTTTTAATTTTATCTGATAACTATTTGCATTCTGTACTTTAAGGGATGCTTTGTTTAACTGTGGAGTAATTTTATTACCCTTGGTTAATAATTCTCATTTTTCTAATGCCAGTGCGACAAGGAAAACTCTGATTTCATTATTACTGTTTCATTGAAATGAAATATTTATATAATTTATTCTTATCATTGCTTTTATTTACAGCTTTAGACATAGTCTCTTATGATACTCCCTGATTCAGCAATTCTTACAGCATTCCAATTTTCCTTTGTAGTTGCAAGCCAAATGACTCTACTATACACAACAATAGTGTTTGGGTTCTTTTTTATTTGCATTTTCTGCATCTACTTGTGATTTTGCCTTTATAGAATTCTGGATATCTGTTTGCTGAGATTTCGAATTGACTAGACTCTGGAGCTTTTTAGACTAACTTGTGAGTTACTGCACTCTTAATTGCCTTGTTGTAATTTAATTTAGTGGTGGCATACCATTGTTTACTCAATGTATCATCATGCATTATTGTAATATATTTTCCAGAACTTCCTCCATGAAATCATTATATATATAGTTTTCAGTAATATCTTTAATAGTCAAGCATCTTAAGTGTTGGATTTTCCTCCCAGGACGTTTCCTCCTTGACTTAGCATCTATTCTGAAAATACAGATGAATCAAATGTATAGTGGATCATGGATTTAAAAAATCCATGTATTTTGTCTATAATTTCACAGTAGATTTTGAATTTTGATTTTTTATCTTTTTACAAGTGATTTATATATAACAGCCATTTTTTTAAGCCACCATCCACAATAAGTTCATTATTTTAATATTTGTGATTTTTCAATATAAATATAATGGATTTTCAGCTCAGCTGCTTATATTAAAGTTGGATATATTCATTTGAGTGACTGATGCCATTTTGGTAGTTTCTGTATGTTTCAATTTATTGCTGGGTTTTTTTTTTTAGCTTTTAAATATTCATTTAATTGTTTGTAACCTTGCTCAGTTAGTACTAGCATTACTCTTAGGGATCTTCTATGAGCTGTTTTAAATGATAATTTCAAAAATTTATCTAGTTCCCAAATTTCTGTACAGACTTATAATCTTGGCCTGATGAATTACAAAAATATTTGCTTACCAGATTTATGTATAGTTTTGGCCTAGCAAGCTGTGCCCATCTTGACTTGCCAAAATATCACTTACATTAGCCTTGACTTATTAAACTGTACTTCTTATTATGGTCCTGGCCTATAAGATTGCACACCATTTATTTTAGTCTTAGTCTATCTAACTACATCGCTTATTTGCTATATATGGAATTGACTGAGGAAATAATTAATTTCTTTTTACTAATTATTGCTCAAATGTTCTGCACATAAATAATTTATATCCCAAACTATAGATTATATGTTGAAAGTATACTCGGTACAATAATATTATTAAATTTTTTTATATTCAAACCCTAACTGTGAGTAATATTTTACATCATATAATATACATATCTAGTTATTATTAGAATGATTAATTGTAAAGTTGTTTTCAATTTCCATTAATCCTGAAATCATATGGTTTGTACAATGCAAACCACATCAGGAAAGAATAGTTTTTTTTGCAATCATTCTTGATCAATGACTTCTCTTGCTCTCTAAGAGAACTCTTTTTATATTGGAGACTTCACTTCTCTAATGTTTATTTGACTTGCGTTGTCATTCTTTCATTAAGAAGAAATTAGTTTAATCTCCTCGATAAACAACCAGTATAACTTTGGTATAAAGTTTTTCACTAATTAATCCGGTTAATTTAGTTAATTAGTTTTTTTTTTGCATAATTATTAAATTACCCATATATCTAGAAATTTATTTCTTATTATATAAGATTATTGATATACGCTAGCACGCACATACATCATCAGAAATGGTATAAATTTTGGAAAATGTTTTTCGTTTCCTTATCTATTTTTATCACAGTCCTCTGTAGCTTAGTGCTCTTAATTAGAGTTTATTTTGCGCTTCAAGAAAGATACTACATTGCTGGTTTTACTGACAACGATTAATTTCTTGTATAAATAAGATTAGACCCGGAAAAATTATAAAAATATATACATTATATTACTATTATTGAAAATAAACCATGAAAAGTTATACAACTAAATAAGGAAACTAAAATTTGCGGTAAAAATCCACCAACGTTAACAAATTCTGTGAAATTTGATTCTTAACACAAAAGATTCCGAAACTATCACTTTTAAAGTAGATAAATTTATTTTTAAAAAGATGTTTATTTAAACAAAAATTAGTCTTAATATTTGCAAATAACTTGATTACATGTTTATATATTTAATGAATTTCAACCTACATTGGAGATAATCTTTTGAGTTTCATAATTATTATTTAATTTTAAAATATGACGTTTTTGTAAATAATAAATTATCCTGTACTTTAAATACAATTTCCTAAAAAAAAGTTCATTTCGAAAGATGACATAGAAGAGAAAATACTTCATAAACCAAAATTTTTAAAGTTTGTACGGACATATTTTCTAAAATATAGATGAATTGGTTAATTTTAAATGATTTGTTTGTTTTAAGAAATAGAGAGAGATTTAAGTACTTGACTGTTTAATGTATTTTTTATTTTTTTCCCAAAATATAAATTTATTATTGCTAATATTGTTACATGTTGATTAGTAGGGTGTTAGAAAAAAGGGGTTAATTCTTTGTTTCTATGGTTGTGTATCTGTATTGAAGATCCTGAGTGTGTTTTGTTGCTTGTTGTGATGATATTTTTTTGCTTTAATAAACATCAATTTTAGAATATTACATTGCTATCGATAATTTCTAACGATAAAAACTTATTTACTGCTTAGGTATTTGATTCCAGAGTCCGTTGCTGCTAGACATTTCCTCCCCCACCCCCGACTAATAGTTTCATCAAATACCAGTAATTATATTTGCAATGAAATATTGTTTCCACAGTGCGTGAATAGAGGGCTCTATTTGCATAATCTAAATTCATGGGCAGTACTTAATACTATATTCTGTAATAATAGCCATTGTAAACACACACACATATATATATATAGTTTTGTAAAAACATTTTAACACACACATGTATATAATATTTTTGCATATGAGGCGATTGCACTGAAACTTTGCATATTATTTAAATACAGCATTGAGAGATATTTTTGCTCTGAATATGTTTACAGAATATTTCGTAAGGAAAAGTTTTCAATTATATATATATAGTATGTGCATACGACTTACACATATATAAACTAACCAATCCAATGCTTCAATGCAAATGTGAATATCTGAGCAACCACCTTTTTATACCCTGCTGAATGTCAGTGCACTAGCCTCTTTATCAAATTGATGGTACGTGTACAATTATTATTTATATATGATATCTCAATTCTTTATCTTTATAGAGAAAGCCTGTTTTTCGTACAATTAAGGCTTTTTCTACACAACCGAGCATTAAACTTTAGCTGGCATTGTTTACTCCAGAGATTGGCTTGAGGTTCTGACTTATTAATAGCATTTGTTAAATTCTCTCTTTAAAGAAGAGAAATAGCATATGTAAATGATCATTTTACATGAACAGTCATTCAGATAATGAGGCTGGTACACTGATATTAATTAACATGTAGTGAGTAGGTCATTTTAATATGTTTATATCAAAGCAGCAGTAAAGATAATTAATCAAAAATAAAGTACTGTACATTACTGCATTGTTGCAATGAGTGCATAAATGCAGACATGGATTTTATATAAACAAGAAATAGTTTCAGTGCAGTTTGAAATTTAAAAATGACTCACTGTTAGTCTGCTTTCCAATAGGTTTTAATTGCCTATTCAATGAGGTTTATTTAAACTTCTATGAATTAAAAAATTTTAATCTTTTTTTTTCACTTAAAGGTCAATCCTTAGTGTCTATAAAATTATCTTAGACTGTAGAGAAAGGTGTATATCCACTTTTTTCATTAATAAAATGTTGCCATGACAACAGCTTGAAGATACGTGTGGGTTGTTTTTATTTATTTATGGATATATGTAGATAATTACTTATGATTTTTCTTGTTGTATATGTAGACATGTGTGTTTATAGTGTTAGAAGTATTAAAAAAATACACACACAAACAAAATGCCAATATAAACCAAAATAATTAACAAAAAAATAAAGTACTTCATAATAAACAGACAGTATATCTAATAAAAACTGAATCAAATTTTTAAAAGAAAATAGATTAAAGATTGCACATTAATATTAAAGTTATCATGCCATTTACAGCTTTTTAGACACTTTATCAATACTTTTATTTGTATTAAACTAACAGTTTCGACTGTCCTGCAGTCATCATCAGAGCTACAATATTCAAATATATGATTATACAATTATTACACTTATCCACATATATTTGAATATTGTAGCTCTGATGATGACTGCAGGACAGTCGAAACTGCTAGTTTAATACAAATAAAAGTATTGATAAAGTGTCTAAAAAGGTGTAAATGGTATGATATGTTCTAATAGAAATCAATACATAGGAAAAGAAGAAGTAGAAAATTATAATATTAAAGTTATTGGTAATATCTTAAAAAGTATTAAAAACTTTAAGACAGTAACAAAAAATAAAGTTATTAACCCTTTCCTTCTTGTTGTTATAAAAATTGATAAAAATGCAAGAGATACAATATCTAAGTGATATTAAATTACTACTTGTAATTTTAAATATACATTTTTTTGTCCAGATAATAATAATCATTTACTTTGAGAAAAAAATAATTTATTTTTATTCTTTATTTTGCACACACACATGTATATATATATTAAATTATGTTAAGTGCATCAGTGGATTTTGAGAGAATGGATATAATAATTTTCACTGTTCATGCATTCATGTTGATCTTCTCTCCAAACTGTAATTGGGTATCTTTTGTTTTGAATAAATTATTTTTAGCCAGATTGATTTATGTAAAATAATCAGCATTTTGATTTGTCAAATTTTAAATATACATTTTTTATACTGTTGGTGCTTTTTTGCTAATTCATTAGTTTCCTAGCTTTTTCTGATTAAAGGTTTTTCTAAATTAATGTAGTAATAATTAAGCCACATTACAGCTTTTATCTATTTTTATAAATCTGTATTATAAAACATTCCTGGACTGTTTAAAAAATATTTGCTATTTTTTGCTCCCTTAATTTAGTGATGTAAATATTACATAATAGTTTATTACAAAGTTATAAGCATGTTGAGGTGCTGGAAAGAGAAGCTATAATAAATATCTATATGAATCGATAAAATAATTGATAGCTGAGTGCTTCCAAGGCATTTTGCCTCATATTCATAGCTGTAAAAAACAAATAGTGCAGAGTAGAATGTAAATGACAATATGCGAATTATATTTAAATTATTTACTTAGCCCAACATTTGGAAATATCAAATGAAGTGTCACGTCTGTTAATAGAGTTGTTGTTGCTAGTAATAAAGTACACTTTCTTTGATTTTTTATTTACAATCTTCTCAATGCATACTAGCCTAGGGTTGGAGGGTTCAAATATGTGACCAGTCCTTTTTGAGTATTCCAAAAATATTGATGAATTGTCATTATTTTCTGTGCTTTTTTATATGTGTATTTGTGTTGAGTGGTTCTATTGTTAATAATGGCTTTGGTTTTACCATAGTAAATAACATAGTATTCAGGTTGCAGGCATGAGATTCTATGAACAACATTGGGAGTTTGATCAAGATAAACTTTGTCTTTAGAATTATTAATAAGACAGTTAGTGCTGGGAGGTGTGCAAAAGCTGATTTTAAATTTGGTAGATAAAGATTTCACTAGTTGGTTAGAAATTTTAGAGATGTAAAGGAGGTTAATGTGTGGAAGGTTGAGGTCTCTAATATTGTCTTTAATTTTCTTGTGAAATTGTTTAATTTTGTTAGTAATTGTCTTGTACTTGAAACCTGCTTTTAATAAATCGTTGGTGTAGTGAAAGATGTTATCTTTCTTGTCAGATTCAAATTTGCACAAATGTAAGTTTCTAAATAAGAAGGCATTTAAGCCAGCAAATTTAGGAGAGTTCAGATAATTGGAATTAGGGTGGATGAAGCCTCTGATTTCAAGAGGCTTTATGATCATCAAATAATTTATGCTAAATCCAGATATATTATAACTATTATTTTTAATACGTATTGGATATGTTTGTCTTCTGCATATTTGTCTTTACATAGTTTAAAAAATTTTGGAGTTATGTATTCAAGAGTTAAATGATCTCTGGATTATAGCTCAATTCAGATGATAGCGCTCAAATATCATTTGATTTCCTGAGTGATGAACCAATTGATTATTTTATTATGGTGTATATTTTTATATTACTGTAGTAAAGAAAAAAAATTATGATGATACAAGCACTAATCTATTACTGATTTCTTCCATTATTTATTTCCCTTAAAGTATTGATAGAGTTAGCAATTAAAATTGGTATTTATTAGAATCAATTACAGCAAGTATTTTTTTAAATAAAATCAGTCAATTAACATTTTCATTGCTATTTTCAGAAAAAAAAAAGTATTGAATCAACTAGTGTAATATTCAAACTAAGAAAGACAATAGTAGAAACAGATCACTCATATTAGTTAATTTTATTAATTTACAGAAATTTATTTTTTAAATTTTGTTATAAAGTGCACATTCCCAAATCAAGGTGCTTCAGATTAGCCTATATAAATGAAAAGTTAGGTTAAAGATAAGATTGCTGCTCTTATCTTTATAAAAGTCATTATCTTATGTCATGGTTTGAAAGTTCCCTCTATCAATAAAATAAAGATATTGCTTGACTATTATAAATTTCAAGGTGCATTTTATACAGGTTATAGCCTGCCTTAAAAGTATTTACATATACTTCCTGTGTTCTTAATAAATAATTATAACTCTATACCTGTACTATATTTGCCATTATTGCTTATTCTATATAGAAGGTAATAAGCCTTTCTCAGTAGTGCCATACATAATATTAAATCAGCTATATTAAATACAAGGATAATCTCATTCCTGTTACAAGATAAAGACTTTGAGAAAATAAAAATGACCAGCTTATTTTCAAACCTAAATACACTTATATAAATCAATCTTGAAATGAGAGTGAATATATTAAGTTTTTTACTTTACATCCATTTCTTTTAACAATCTCATTAATACTTATGAAATATTATAATTTGCTTTGGGCTACTATTAGAAGATATTGATCTATGTAATAATTAATAAATTTGACTAGCACAGTGTCAGATTGTAATTCTATTTAAAAGGTAATAAACTTTCCTCACTAGCACCATCATCACAAAACATTATCAATACACCCCAGGATGAAGGTCTCTCCAAGTTCAATCCATCTTCTCCAATCTTTAGCTTCTCTTCTCCACATCATCCTGCACACTTTCTTAATTCATCCATCCATCTCACATGTAGTCTCTTTCTTGGTCTTTTACAATCTCTTGTAATCCAATTTAAGATTTCAAATGTCCACCTATTATCATCTATTATCATCTCTTCTAGCACCATACATAATATTATATCAATGATGTTAAATGTAAGGATACTGTCCTTTCAGCCACAAGATAAAGACTGAGAAAATTAGAATGACTGTCTTATTTTTAAAACTAAATGCACTATATAGGCAATCTAACATCTCTTGAAATGAGAAAATGAATATATTAAATCTTTCACTTTACATTCATTTTTAAAAATAATCTTAATAACAGTTATGAAATATTATAATTTACTTTGTGCTAATATTAGATGTTAATCTGTAATAATCAAATACAGAGTTTAGCATCTTCTAATATTGGCAGAAAGTAAATTATAATATTTCATAATGTTAATAAGATTATTAAAAGAAATGGATGTAAAGTGAAAGATTTAATATATTCACACTTTCATTTCAAGACACTTAAGATTGACCTACATAAGTGCATTTAGTTTGAAAATAAGATGTTCGTTTTTAAACAAGTAAAATTCTTCATATAGTAGTGCCACCTTGTGCCAACCAGAGTAATCAATGGATGCCAGAAGGCTTGTGCATAAGAGATGATCCATCATGTGATGTTCATTTTTATTTTCTCAAAGTCTTTATCTTGTGGCTGGAGCAAGAGTATTATCATATTTAACATTGCTGATTTCTAGTTAGAAAGGTTTATTATTTTTTAAATACAATTACAATCTGACACTGCACTAGTAACATTTATTGATTATCACATTATTGCTTATGTACATTATTACTCATGCTATATTAATCTAGAGCTATGAAATTTTGAAAAACATCCTATTTTGAAGGACATAATTAATAATTTTGTCTGTATTTTAGAAATAGCAAAAATTAATGATATTGTATTTGTAATATTATTTTATTTATATGTTAAATACTGTCTCATATTTTGCAATGCATTAATTGTTAATATATAAGTCATGTATGTAATATATATACTTGATATATAATTATAAAAAATAAAAAAATTACCAAACAAATTAAACACAAATTTAATGCAAATGAAATTTCACTTTATAAAAAAAATATAAATAAATTTATGCGAATAATAAAGATTTAAAATATATAGGCAATCTTCTGGTCAGGTAATCCTGACTTACACAAATCCAGATTTAATTATTTTCTGGAATTCTATAGAAGTGCAAAAAAGCTCAAATATGTGCAGTAGAAGTCAATTCAACCCTCATTTCTTGTCTGTCTCTTATAGTGTGAATATCTCTTCTTCACCTCTATAATGGGAAATATGCACCTAATTGAAGACTAACTTATATAATAATTGGACTCATGCAAACAGTACTTAATATTTTACTTAATCAAAGAGAGATCTGATGTATTTATATATTAGATATATATATATTTCTCTCAAAATGAAAATTACAAAGTCTGTAAATTTATATTATTATTTCTTTTTTTTCTTTAATCATTTTTAAACTTATATCTTGTTCTCTTGTGATTTGATTATGGAAATCCTTTTTTTTACTGGAAAAAATTCTATTACAAATGAAAAGATAAATGAAATATAAATTTAATTAATTTTGATATTTTTTTTTTATCATTCAGATTACTAAAAGCAAATCTCAATAATATACATTTATCGAAAAAAAAAATTATTTGAAAAGATACGTACTATCATCATGAAAAACAGAAGGAATAGGAGGGGGGGTGATCACATGATAGTGCATTAGGACAAAAAAAGAATATTTCAGATGATATTTTAAATATCTTGTAAAGTATGTGACTGCTGATATATTCAATATGAAATTTTTAGATGAAATAAAAATCTATCCCTAGCCCCTTGTTGAAAAAAGCATTTCATACATACAAGGAATGAGACCATGACCCGCATTCTTTATTTGAAATCGGTATTAGATAAAAATGAAGGATTAAAAATAAACAATAATGAAATAGATGGCTGAGTAGTTGGAAGGGTGAGAAGATTGAAGCATGTGCATTAAAGTTTGAGGAATTGCTATCTTAATATACGATAAGCACTGATTGTATATATGTGTGGAAGATCGGGATCTGACCCAACTGATGAGGGCTGATTCTATATGAAATAAATATATTGGGGATCGTGTATTTGTTCACATGTGTGTGGTCATGTGTATTGGTTACTTGACGTAGAGTGGAAGATAAATAGACTGAAAAACCTGAGTTCAAATTCTTCTAATTACATATAAACAGTAATATATTATTTCAATGATTAAAAAAGTATAGATAGCCAATGAAATAATTTTAAAAAGGGTTAATAAATTTTAAATATATCCATAAATAATATGCATTGAAATTTATACATATAATTTATACATTCCTATGTTCTTTGATACCATGGTTAATATTATACCTATCCAACAGAAAGTTTGTCTTAATTATTTACAGAAAAAGAAATATAGAAATTTGAATTTCACATAAATAGTGCATTTTGGCATTGCAATATACAACCAAATCTGTTATAAACAAAGCAAAACTCTCCATACAGTATTGCCACACTGTGCTAACCAGAGTAATCAATGAATGCACAGTGCTCTCAGATCCAAAGCTCCTCACTGACGATGGCCACAAGCCAGAAACTAGTCTGGGGATATTGGATGAGTAGGCATTAGATAGGGATTTTATGCACAAGCCTTCTTGCATTCATTGATTACTCTGGTTAGCACAGAGTGGCAATACTGTATGGAGAGTTTTGCTTTGTTTATAAAGTTATGTGTTAGTATAAGATTGTGATCATGTGATGCTTAATGGTTCAAATCTGTTATAATTTATTGATTGGTTCCAGAATCCCATTCATTATATCGTTTATTTATTTATAGCAATTAGCAAAAAAAGTAATGTATTTAGGTATAATCTGTTCCTGTTTATAACCAATGCTAAAGTTACTATCTAACACAACTATTCAACAACAACACAATATAAATTCATATGTATAAATATTATAATAGTATAAAATTGATTTACTTGTTTAATTTTTTAAATTGTGCTGTACATAAAAATTTGAAATTTCAGTTTTGATGAAATTTAAAACTGAATTTTAAAAAAACATATTTTTTAAAGGTTATATGGATGTGAAAGGTGATCATTTATATTCATTTTGGGTGACTATCCTAAAAGAAGTTCATTAGTTGTAGGGCTTTTATCCATAGATCCATGGTTAATTGCTTTACCCTATATTTAGCAGGACACAACACATCAGTACAGCATCCAATAATCTTCCAAAAGTTTTCCATAACATACACCAACTAGAGAACCCCTTCAGATTTTTAGTAGGAATGTTTCATCTTTTCTTCTTATCATCCTCAACCACAGAAATTGTCCTTTGCACTAATGTTTGTCTCATTTTTGTGAAGCACCTTAGGCTTTTTGAGTAGTAGTTTCTCTCTACATTTCTATTTCTGTACCAACTTTTCTACATCATTCTCATTGATTTTCAAACACATGGAGTTTTCCAAAACTATTTTTTTTTTTCATTTGGCATGCTCTTCCCTATCTTTTGAAATTTACTTGGAGCCATAGCATTAACTTATACTATTTTCCAAACTGAATTCAAATACCTAACAGAAATTGCTTTCATACAGCCACAATTAGTAGCACAGCATTGGCTATATTACAGAGACTCCTCCAGTAATCTAGTTGGAGAATAGGTATTTTATTCAATGTTAAAAAATGAATTTCAGTGAAGTTGTCTTATCTAATAATTTTTCCATCAGGCCAAGAGGATGGACTGGAACATTATCGATAATCAAAAGATTTTTCATTGTACTGTTCTTTTCCTTAAGTTTCTTATAGGCAATTTGGACAAAGAATTTAATAATCCTGCCTAAGAAATGTAGTTAGAATGCTACAAAACTACTCAGTTTTTCCTGAGATTTTAAAAAGCTTTGGAATTTTTTGAATGATACATGAACAGTTGTTTGGTTTTACAATCTCTCAAAGTATTGGACAAAAAAGTAATGATAGTCTTTCATTGGTTTATGATTAGGTAATGTGGTCTTTTACTTCATGACGTATGTTCAGTATCTAGCTTCTATTAACAACTCTCTTTTACTCTAAAGTGGCAGAACTGGAAATGAAGAAATAGATTTGCTACATTTTAAAGTGATAACCACACACACACATTTTTTTGACCAAAATAAGTCATCAGAAGCATTAAAGGTACCTTTTGTTAGTATTTCTATTTGGTAATGATATCATTAAATACCTTCATTATATCAGTTTTAGTTTTCATATATTCAGATGGTTTTTTATTTATATATTTATTCTAACCAGTCAAGTTTTCCAAATTTGCTATACATCTTTTCATAATTATGTTTATTAAATCATGATCTATTATCCAGTATAAAAATTTCCCAGACCTGTATCTTTCATTATATATACATATATTGCAACAACTTCTGATTTAGAAATTTGAAATACCTGAACATCTACAGAAAATATAACTTGACAAGGAATATAACTAATGTAGGTAGGGCATTGTGGAGGGTGGGGTGGAAGGTGTATGCAAGATCAATTGCTAAAAGCTTCAATTTTTTTAAATTATAACAATTTATAATCTAGATATAATAAATCATGTCCGGCTATTATTTCAGATGTTTCAAATGCCTAACTAAATGCATCGTTAATGGAAAAAAAAATAGTTTGGGAAATTTTACGTGGGATGATAGAGCACAATTTAATAAGTAGCTTTGGGAGTATGCATTCTGAAAGATTTCATTGGTTATAAATATATCAGGTACATTAGTTAATTTCTTATTTATTATAAATAAAAGTGAAATAACATTATGGAATAAAACAAAAAATCAAATGGTTCTTGGCCAGGAAGTCATGTGACACGAGCATTAAATGTGAAAACTTGAACTTTGATCTCACTGCATTAAACATTCAGTTTAGTGGAAAATAGTAAATGCATATAAATCGGGTTTATGCTTCATCAGATTCTTTTTTTTATTATGTGTCATAGCATCGGCCGGGAAGCGAACCCACTAACCCAGGACAATTGCTTTTAAGGCAGCTGTGCTGACCTCTCGACCACCAACGCTTGACATCAGATTCTTTTTGAGATAAAAAAAAACGCTCTTTTTTGTTGTTAATAGCTATGGACATATTTTTGAGTACATAAAATAGTATTTTTGTTGTTAATGCTAGAATTGTGAAAAAATCTGAAAGATAAAAGTCACCAGGCAAATTTGGTTATGGAGATAAAGGGGCTATATATCTGTTAAATTTGCAGAGGTAGAAAACTATATTTTTTTTCCTGAGGCAATTAAAGAATTGGATTATATGTAGTCAACAGAAAATATATATTTCAAGTCTGTAACTTAAAAAATTCATGGCAGGAAGTGATCAATTAATGAAATCCATGCTAATGCAAAATTAAAGAAACAAAATTATTAAGAAAAACAGTATAGCAGTTGGTGTTCCTAACTTTTAAAAATTCAGTGAAGAGCTTAAACAGGAACTCACACATAATATAAAAATGTTTAAGGATTTTTAAAATGTTTTGTACTGGAATATAATCATTATGATTCCACAAACAGCAGTAAAAATAGCAGGAGTTAAAAGCGAGCCGACAATATTCTACAGTGTATACAGAAAAGCCTTTAAAATGTCTTAAAAGATTTTGCATATATGGATTTCTAGAAAATGGTATAGAAAGGACTGATAATAATGCAAGAATATACTATTGTGGAATGTGTTAATAAATTCCTTAGAAGAGAAGAAAAACATCAGATATGTTATTTTGGTATTAGAAGAAAAATAATTTCAGCAATAAGAAGAAAGTTTCTGAAAGTAGAATATGACATTACAAAATATGTGAAAGAATTCTACAAAGAATGATATTAGTAATGGAGAATTATATAACTTCAAAAAGTCTATGAACATTGTAAAAATATTATTATTATTATTATTATTATTATTATTATTATTATTATTATTATTATTGTTGTTGTTGTTGTTGCAGTTGTTGTGATGATGATGATGATGTTTCAAAAGGCCTTTATTGTCTTAAAAGAATACAACATTAGTGGTTACATAGTAAATTAACTGCTACAAGTTGATTACAAATTTTAACATTTACATTGTCATTTTTGATAGAATTCTTTCTGGATTTACATGAGCTTAAAACGTAGTTCTTGTCTACATATAATATACTGGATTGTCCATTCTTTATAACTTTGCTGTTTGTCTGAGCAGGGACCAAGTAGCTGAATAAATATCCAGGCTGGTGATCTGCTTGTCTCTAACCTAAATAATAATAATAATATTAATTATTATTATTATTATTATTATTATTATTATTATTATTATTATTATTATTATTATCGTTGTTGTTGTTGTTAAGTATTGTAATTGAATGTGTTTTTAGTATAGGTTGTCATATGATATTAGAACAATAAAAACAATAGTATTAAACTGCAATCCAAAAGTCTTTAGTTTTTAAATCCTACACTTGATTATTGCACTAAACCATGCAGAAACTGATATTGAGTTTTGGTAATCATATAAACGGCTTTTCATCAGAATGACCTAACATCTATTTGATTTTTTGGGTTCTTCAATGGTAAATTTATTAGAGCAATTATTGAGTGCTGGATTGTTTGCTCATAGATATTATAAATGTGACAGATTAGTAATCATAAAAGAAAGATAATAATTAAGAAATCATAAGAATCCCCCCCCCCCCCAAAAAAAAAGAACGTTTGGAGAAACTGATTTCGACTGATTTGCCAAATCTATATTTGGGCATATTGACGCTGATGAGAGATATTCCAGTCAAGAAAGTTATAATTTAAATATATGTATAATTGTAATTAAATCAGATTAAAGAATAAAATCATATCAATAAAAAAAATTAAAACAATTGCAGCGTATTAGTTAAGTAGTAGACTCAAGAGCTTAAAGTCCAGAGATTGCAGCTCAATTTTTGTCAGTCTGATATTCATACTTAATGTGGACTCGGAGTAATAAATCATTTGTTTATATACTGTTGTTCTCAGCATATCACTTGTCTATTCAAGTAGAATATGATCCTCTGACCAACTAACAATATATTCATATTTGAAGGAGATATATTTTCTTCTAAAGAAAAAGTAAAGCAAGTAATTTATACATTAAATTATTTCGGTGTATCATGTTGAGAATTTTATAAATAGGTGTGATGTAATGCAATGCACTATGGCTTCTCCTTTTTCAGAGTCAGAATTTCTGTCACTATGCCCAGAGAAACCTGTTAGCCACCTTACCTTACCTTCATTTTCCATTCCCCTCCCTAAGTTTTTTCCATATTCTTTTCTATTCTGCTCTATCCTATTTCATATTATCTTTGTCCACTCTATGGCCTTTATATTTAAACCCCCTTATCTTTTTCTAAATCCAGCATAAAAACCAATAATTCACTTTTTGTTTAATCACTTTGTTTATATTTATTCTCCCACAACTTCATTATTTGTACTCTTTAAGCATTTACATTGAATTAACAGTTGTATAATATTTTCTATGCCTTCCTTACATAAGTTTAGACTAAATCACCCATATTTCTCCATTTATGTGTATATTCCCTTATTGCTAACTATCCTGTTTGAACCTTAAACTGTAAACTAATTTACTTTCTATTGTCATAGACTATGTCACACCCAAATATGCTGTTTACTTCTATATATTTTTAAAATCTTTTTACTCTCCATACTAGTTCTCCATCCCTACAACTCCCTATTTTTTATTAATGCATTTATTCTTCTATTCCATTTCTTGCCACTATAACACTCAACAATTCTCTAACACAGTCATCCCACCTTTTGTATTAGTCTACTGACATAAAGGCTTTATCCAAATCTTCTGCATACTGTACTACCTTTCTCATCCATCTTTTTACATGTCCTTTAGTCATAACCCAATTAAACACTATTTGGCTATTCTCTTGTATTCACAAATTGCAATCTACCAACATTTTTATTTTGCTTTTTGTATCATATAAAAACTTGACCATCTGATTTCTCCTAGAATTGCCCTTTTTGCCATCCACACATGTACATCTAATGCATATCTTCCTACTTCTCTTTGTATTTTTTTTAATTAATCTATCATCCTTTTACTAACACATAATA
Source organism: Epiperipatus broadwayi (assembly GCA_028023455.1). Classification (NCBI taxonomy): domain Eukaryota; kingdom Metazoa; phylum Onychophora; class Udeonychophora; order Euonychophora; family Peripatidae; genus Epiperipatus; species Epiperipatus broadwayi. The sequence continues at coordinate 15,260,320 of JAQFVV010006200.1, read as the reverse complement.
CATTGTTACCATATAAGTTAATCCTGCTACTCCCACTCTCTTCCATACAATTCTAGCTACATCATATTTATTATATGAAAACACTTAATTTCTTTATCAGTCCCTCTTTTTTTTTGTTGCTTCATTTATCAATTTTTTCTCCCATTCGCCTAACCAATTTCTTTGATTACTTAAGATGATTCCCAATAGTTATACCTATTCACCACATTTAACTTTGTATCCCCCAATAAAAATTCTTTCTCTTCTCTTTACCCAGCATTTATCATCATCAATCCCCATCTCTTAATCTACTCTTGTGCACACCTTCAACATAATTTCCATATTTTTCCTACTTTCTGTGCACAAGAACATATCATCAGCAAATAAAAGACTTGATAATATATACATTCCTTTGTCACTTATTAATGATATCTCTATCCCTCTTCCTAGTCTTTCTATTCTTTCTTCATTTTTATCAAATATAACAAAAAAAAATAGGTGACATAGGGCACCTTTGCCTTAGTTCCACCTCTCTTTTAACTCTAATTCTATATTTCTTAATTGATATATATATAGTAATTCTTTTCATACAATCTCTTAATAATATCCCATATTTACTAAACTTGCCCATAATCTATTTTTATTTACTCTATCATATGCCTTTTCTATATGTGTAAAGATCACATATAACTTCTATCTGTATTCTATTCATATCTATAAGTTGTGTGATTTCAAATAAACTATCTCCTATATGCTATCCAATTGAAAACCTCCTTGCATTTCTCCCACTATATTATTTTCTTTCATCCATTTTGTGATTCTTTCAGCCACCATATATACAAAAACTTTATATAACACTGACATTACTGCTATCAGTCTATAATTGTTTAACTTTCTATGATCCTTACCCTTTTTTTAAATAATAGCCATACTCTTGAATTATTCCAGCTATCTGGCAATTCTCTCTTCTGTGCTATCTTATTAAAACATGGTAATATATTTAATTTTGTCTTATTTCCTAAATTCATCACCATCTCTGCTGCCCATTTGTATAAACTTCTTTAAGATTGTCTCTAATTTATCTCTAGAGCTACACTCTTTTCCCCCCATCTTCTAGTAATACTATTTCTCTCACTCCTACCTTTCTTTTTTTAATATATTTCCAAAAATTTTTATTTCCATCTTTTCCACCTTTATTAATATCCTCCAAAAATTTACTATTTAATTTCATTCTCTATAATTATCTATTTTTAGACAACTTCTTTTTTGTTAATTATTTTTTCCATTTAATATTAACATCTTTTTTACTTTCTTTTACTTTTAATAGCTCATTTATATTCTCTGCATACTTTTTCTCTCTCTTTTTCTATTACTTTTATTCTTCTAAATATTCTCACCTAAAACCCTATTTGCCACTTTTTCTGTTTCACCTTCCAATCCTTATAATCATCCCTAACAAACTTTCCATGATTTCTTCTACTTTTACTTTATATTCTTCTAACTTATTCTTATCATTCATTCTCCATACACATCTCTCACTATCCTTTCTACTTTTATTACTATTTTCAATCACATGACTAACCATTTCTAATATTAAAAATGATCACTACACCCGGGTCTCGTTTTATGCGGATTTATTTAATGCGATTTTGAAATGCAATTCATATTTCTTCTTAATATCTTTGTATGCGGTTTTCTTTTATGCAATAAAAATTATTAGATCAGAAGTCGAGCTTTGATAATGCGCTATTACTTTAAATATTATAAATTTCATGCACTCGCATCATATTTAAAGTAATAGCGCATTATCGGAGTTCGACTTCCATCTAATAATTTCAATATTTTCAGCGCTTTATAATAGTAGTGTAATAGATTTTATGCAATAAAGAAGTTCATAATTCACTTAAAATCAGGATTTCCCCATTTTATATACACATATTAAATTTTACAAGATTATAATGTAAATCTGTTCAAACGTTATAGATGACTATATTATATATATTGCTGTTTTTGCATTTTAAATCACGTTCTATTTTTGCTTTTTATAAAAAGAGTACGTAATCAATTAATTATTTAGTGTCCATAAGTTTATTTTTAAAAGGTGAGTAACAGTGGTGGGAACAATTACATTTGACAATTAAAATCTGATTTTTAATTGTAATTAACAATTTAAAAATTACATAACGTGATCTGAAATTGGTGTGAAACGATGAAATTTGATTTTTAAACGGAATTGAAAATTAAAAAATTAAAGACAAAAATAAGAATTTAATTTTTAATTGTTAGTTTTAATTAAATTTTGCCCAACAGTGGTGAGTCGATATCTTTTTATTATCATAAGTCTAAGTTCTTATTTTTGTTTTAAACTTTTAGTTTATCCTAATGGAGAGGAAAAAACACCCAAGAAAATGAATTTCTTTGGAAACAAAAATTTCAATTTTCGTTAGCAAAATGGAAAGGATGAACAGTGATTGGAAAACATTTTAGTTGTATTTCCTCTTGACTTCATTTAAGGAGAAGCTACAGTACCTCATATCACATCATGATGAATCTGTCTCAAATAGCGATAATAATTAAAATACCGTACATGTATGAAAAAAATGTAAATTATGTATAAAAATATATTGTTTTGAATAAAATTAAATACTGTAGTTAATAAAAAAAGTAAAAAAAGTTTGTTTTGTATCAATTTTTTTCAAATTTGAAATTTTTTATTAGTCATTTTATTTTCTTATTTTTTTAATGCGAATTTTAAAGTAATTTTATGTTGTTTTGCTTTTATGCGATTTCGAAAATTACAGTAACCTATCCCCCATTTTTCAATGTAAGTTAAGTCTATTTTTGTGCAATTTCTTTTGTGCGCATTTTCTGAGAAACCTATCTACCGCATAAAACAAGACTCAGGTGTATTACATACTCTCTTTCATTATTAAATATTTTAATTTTTCATACTTTATTCATTCCCTCTTTCTCTACTAATACATAATCTATTGTGTGAAATATATTATTTCTAGACCATATGTATTGTCACTCACAAATATTTGGTAAATTTCCAATGCTCAAATTCACTCTCTGACAAAATTTTTTTAAAAGCTGTCCATTCTTGTTATTCATGTCATCAATTTCTTCAATATATCCATTCATATCCTTTATAACCATTATGATTCTTCTCCCTTTTTTGAAATTTTGTATATCCTTAATTAGGCATTCATGTATGCAACTGTTAATCTCCAATGGCCATATATATTGTAGCCATCATTTAGTCTTGTTTTTCTAACCTTATCTCAAACCACAAATGTTCTTGACCCTTAACAGTATTTAAATATTTTTTTCACATAACTCATATACCACCACCCCTTTTTTCTTTTTCTTTTTTATTTATACCCTGCCATATCAAGTCTTCCAGTGTAGATTATTCTTATTTTCTTAGTTATGTTTCCACTACTGCTAATATCTCAAGCTCTTCATTTTTACTGCTTTGTTTAATTCCAGCCACTTTTCTAGTCTCCTATCACCTTGCATATTCAAATATCCAATTTCAACAATTTCATTTTTTCTTACTACCCTTTTTATAAATTTTTTTGATTCTTTCTTCTCTATTATATTTGTAATTAGTTTGTTTTTCATTCATTTTACAGACCCATTTCTTCACATCTACATTTATATCCAAATGAGCTACCCTTTGTTATTTTTTACATGCCATCCATTTTTTTCTTTTTGATAATATTGTAATTTAAAACCTTACCCTTCTTTATAAGTTTCCTGAACTATAATATTTTTATAAATCCAAAGAAATTATAATATTTTTATAAATCCAACTCTTTAATGCTTTACTTTCTTGTTTTGCGAAATGCTATCCATCTTTACTATATAACTTTCTTTTACTAATAAAAAAATCCCACACATCCACAAACATAACATTATTTCTCTTGTGTAATTTTTTCAATCTCTCATTTATAAAACATGCTCTATCTAACATGGAGCTATTGTTGAATCTTAGTAGTAATCCAACTATTGCTCTTTCTTTAGTCTCATTCAAATTACTAATCATTTCTTTGTACTCATCCATTACTCTCTCCAATCATTCTGACAAATTATTTGTCCCTACCATAACACAAAACATCTCTATTTTCTTGTTTCTTTACCTTATCTGTAATATCCTTAATTCTAGTTCCAGGCAAACATAATCTTATATGTCTATTTCTATTTTCCTTGCAAATACATCTCCACATCCTCTAATTAGCAAGTCTCCTATCATTACTATCTCATAGTTTACTTTCTCTACTTCATCTGTAACATTCTCTTCCATCTTCTGGATTTTCTTATCTAGTTCTTCCTTATCATTTTTATTCATTAATTTCTTCCTCTGCTCACACTTCATCTCTAATGATTTAAATTTTACTTCCACATCCTTTACCTCTTCCTCTATCTTACTTATTCTTTGGATAACTATCTTTTATTTTGTCATCCATATCTCTTGACACTCTACTAAATGCATACTCTATTCTATCCTTCTTAACTACATTTTTCTCCATTTCTCGTGATTTTTTCTTTAAGCTATCTACACTTTGAACCATTTCTTCACCTCTTTTATCACATTTATACCTGATCTACATAACCATACATATATTACATTCTTCATAGTCTTATTTAAGCATTTCAAATTAAAAAACTCTTATCACATACAGTACATTTTACCAGAGCATGCTAATTTCCTTCTGATTATTATATATACATTGTGGGACACAAATCCAATCCATATTTCCTTATTTTTCAGTTCTCCTATTCTATATTTAAATTTATGATTTTTCTACTACTCTTCAATCATCAGAAGTTGCTAGCTGTATTTAGTAATAATATTATCTATATCACCATATAATTGCAACTGTTAATAGAAAAATAAATTAAGTACAGTACTATAGTTACATAAAAATATTAATAATATCAAATTGATATATGAGACTAAAGATATTTCAGTTAGAATAAGAAGATTTCATGAAAAAAGAAAATAATAAAATACAAGGATTCTGAATTAGAGGCAGGAAGGAAACGTTAAAAAATCAACTAAGTTCTATTTTTAGGGGTGGGTGGGTGAGAGGCATAGTATTATTAGAGAAACTTTTATCTCGTAGCTATAAGATCTTGTTTAATGATGAAAAAATATTTAATAACTAGAGGTATAATAAAGAGTAAATATTTTTTATTTTAAAAATTAATTTTTGAATTTATATTTAATCTCGCGTTATGTAGTTATCAGTAATAACATTTGTGCAAAAGCAAATCTAATATTGTTTTGCGTTCCCAGATGTCGCTATTTTCTTATTTAAAGAGGAAAAAATTCTTAAGATTATGTTTATATTGAACTATTTTAGTTTGAGCTCCCCCCTCCCCCTTGCCAAAACAATAGTATTTTGTTTATAAAATACGAAAATCTACAATAATTGTATACTACAGAAATATATATATTAATAAAGTTTCATTTATATCTATGAAAATCTATTTACTGTGCATATATAAGCATGCCGCTCTTATTTATATTTCCACTTTACCTGCTGTTAACATTATTATTATTTTAATAATTACATTCTAAATTTACTTTAAAATTTTTAAATTCAGATCAGTCATAAGTATAATTGGTTTCTAATCTAATTACAATTTATGATTTTTTTCTTTCGACATGTTCCTGTTATTATTTTTGAAAAGTAAAATAAATATGTTATTTATAATAAAAGCAGAAATAAATAGAAATAAAATTACCAGCAAAATTAAACTGGAAATAAAATATAACATATATACACGTATAATTACCGACTCATTTCAAAAGCAATTGTCCATTACCCTTCATAAAATTGATAGTCCCAAACCTAATATGATTAATCTTTAAAAAAGTCTGTTTGACCCTTTTTTTGTATTATTGAACAATATGAGTATTATATCATATTCATCAATCTTATGAGAACTTGTTTAAATGTTAAGGAGTAATTGCAAATTATGTTTGAATTATGGGTAATTACATGTAGGGAAATATTTTTGTTTTAATTTGTAATTTTTTCTTGAAGTCTTTTTGTTTTTTTTATATATATAGTCATGGTCATAAGAAGGAAAGTTTATAAAATTTTGATTTTCCTAGTATCTTTATTGCTGTAAGTATAGATGTTAAATTTGCTTTAGTGTTCTAATAGTTGTCCACTAACATGTAATTATAATACTCATTAATTCTTGGATGAAAATTTTTCCACCAGCCATAAAACAGCACTCTTTTCCATCTTTTCTAATTTGGTCAACTCATCAAACATTGAAAACTACATTTTAAGATAATCAATCAATATATTTTTCTTCTCTTTTTTTAAAATTAATTTTTGCAGAACATCTTTTTTTTTTCTTTCAGCAAATATATTATTTACTAAAAAAAAATCTAAATATTATTTAACTAGTTTTATCATTGCAATCTATTTTGTTCATTCTCTTTTAAATCCGTAACTCTACAATCCCTCTTCTCTTTTCTTATCTAGTCACATCTCTGCTTCTTTTAAAGCTTTCAAAAGCATTGAACTAATCTTTTTTTTTTTTAAGTTCAAACTTTGGTGGGCCATAAATAACACCCTATCTTTAAATTATTGCAATTCTTATTTTGATATCATTGTCATTAGCAAATATTTATAAATGAACAACGCCATTGTAACCCTTGAAATAAAAAAAAAAAAATTAAAGAGAAAAACTTTTTCCTATAAGATTACCTCGCTATTGAAGGTGTTTTCAACCACAAAGTTCTTCTACATTTTTCTTCTCTATATCTCTGCCCATAATATTTGCATCTGACAAATTATTTTTTCCATGTTGTTTCATAGTTCTTCTTACTATAATTTTCTTGGTGTTTCTCTCTAGTTACTGCCTTTATTTCTCAATGAAATCAACATTGGTTAAAAAGAAATTAGAATCAGAAATGCCATGCATATAATTAAAAGTAGAAATATGGTTGTTGTGTCTATTAGTGCAGAAAGATGATCATTGACATGAAATCCCATGACCATCAGACTTTATATCAATCCAAATAACATTAGAACTGCTGGGTAAAGGAAGTTGGAAAATGTCAGAAATACCACAAAAAGGAGCTGAAAATATAACCAAATCCAGGGTTAAGAATATAATAAGTCAAAAATATATATATTATTTTAATTTTGTTTCCTTACATAAATAGTATGTGCACACACATTATTAGTCATTTCAGTAAGAGATATACTATAATGAATACATAAACAACAGGGAAATCAAATTTATATATATAAAATTACATCCTTGTATTTTTAAAAGTTATTTATATACACGATTTTTGAAATTGATTGCTGTTTTTAAATCAGTGGCTGTCAATTGTGATGTGATGCACTATGGCTTCTCTTTTCCTGTTGGCCATCTTACCATTCCCCACATAAGTTTTTCCCATATTCTTCTCTATCCTGCTTCATCCCATTTCCACATTATTTTTGTCCATTCTATGGCCTTTATATCTACCCCCCCTCCCTTGTCTTTTTCCAAACCCAGCATAAAAACCAAATACCCACTTTCTGTATAGTCACTTTCTTTATATTTATTCTCCCACAACTTCATTATTTGCATCCTTTCTGCTTTTAAACATGTACATTCAATTAGTAGATGCCTAATATTTTCTATGTCTTCCTTTCATAATTTCCAGACTAAATCATCTACATTTCTCCATTAATGTACATATTTGCTTGTTGATAATGATTCTGTTTGAGTCTTAAACAGTAAACTACTTTCCTTGCTACTATGATAAATTAACTTGCACCCACTATTGTGTTTACTTCTATATATATTTAAACTCTTTATACTCTCCATGCATCTATTCTTCTATCCCATTTTTGCCACTATAACACTCAACAATTCTCCTAACACAATCATCCCACCTTTCGTATAAATATAATGACATAAAGTCTTTATCTAAATCTTCTGCATACCATAATATCTTTCTCATCCATCTTGTTGCCTGTCCTTTACTCATAACCCAATTAAATACTATTTTGGTTATTCTCTTATTATCCATAAATTGCAATCTACCAAACATTTTCATTTTACTTTCTGCATCTCTCATATAAAAACTTGATCATCCCATTTCTTGTTGAATTGCCTCCTTTGCCAACCACACATCTGTATTTAATGCATATCTTCCTACTTCTCATTGTACTTTTTCTAAGTAATCTAACACCTCTTTACTTATACATAACACATTGTTACCTTAAGTTAACCCTGTTACTGCTACTCCCTTCCATACAAATCTAGCTACATCATATTTATTATATGAAAATACTGTTACTTTATCAGTCCCTTTTTTCTCATTGCTTCATCAATTTTTTCTCCATTCATCCAAGCAATTTTTCTGATTATTTAAGACAATTTCCAAATAGTTATATTTATTCACCACATTTAACTTTATATCCCTTAATAAAAATTCTTTCTCTTCTCTTTTCCCAGCATTTATCATCATTACTTTTTATTTTACTTCAATAAATTTAATCTCCATATCTTTACCCACCCATGCACATATCTTCAGCATAACTTCCATATCTTCCCTACTTTCTGTTCACAAGAACATATCATCAGCAAATAAAAGGTCTGATAATATATACACTCTCTTGCCATCTATTAATGGTATCTCTCCCTCTCTTCCTAATCTTTCTATTGCTCTCTCCATTTATCTCAAACATAAAAACAAAATAGAGCATCCTTGCCTGATCTCCACCCCACTTTTAAATCTAACTGATTTTATATTTCCTAATTGATACCTATAGTAATTATTTTCATACAATCTCTTAATAAGATCCTCTAAAGCTCCATTAATTCCCAAATGTACTAAACTTATCCATAATATATTTCTATTTATCATATGCCTTCTCTATACTCATATCTATAAGTTGTGTGACTGCAATACACATATCTCATCTAAAACTTTCTTTCATTTCTTCCACTATATTATTTTCTTCCATTTATTTTGCCAATTTTCCAGCTACCATATATGCAAAAATTGATATAACACTGCCATTATCACTATCAGTCTATAATTGTTTAACTTTGTATGATCCTTACCCTTTCATTTAAATAATAACCTTACTCTTGTATTATTCCAGCAATCAGGAAATTCTTCTGTGCTATTTTATTGAAACATGAGAATAGATTTAATTCTGTTCTATTTCCTAAATTCATCACCATCTCTGCTGCTCAATTTTTTGCCTTTCCACTTTTCAATTTCTTCCCTGCCTCATTCAATTCATTTTCTGTAAAGCCAATATTTCCATTACTCTATGCTTTTATGTTTGTTATCACTGTCCTTTACATCTAACATCTTTTTACTCCCATTTTTCCACTTTAATTAATATCCTCCAATAATTTACTATTTAATTTTATTCTCTCTTTATAATTATCAATTTTAGCCAACTTCTTTTATCTTAAATATTTTTCCTATTTAATATTAATTTTTTTTTCACTTTCTTAGTTTTTAATAGCACATTTATATTCTCCGCATGCTTTTTCCCTCTCTTTTACACTTTTATTAATTCTCACTTTTCTATTACTTTTATTTTTCTGAATATTCTTATTGCTATCTTCTGTAATAACTGCTGCCATCAGTTTGATAATGATATATTTATATTTTTGTGTAATCCATTTTCTTCAAATTTTGTTCTATATTTAGACTATATTACCTACAATAAACCTGAGATTTGGCCTAGTTTTATCTGATAGCAAAATGATTTGGTATATTCTTAGATCTGGAGTCTTTTTCATTGCTTATAAGAAAGTAAAGCTGTTAATATACTTTAGTAATAAATATTACATTAAGAATATAATTTTATGATCATCTTGTTCAACACATATTTTAATTGTGTTTTTTTTTTTCTGTTATTATTTTAATGCATTATTGAAAAATATTCAAATATATAAAAATATTAATATCACATGATTTTTTTAGCCTATTCATATGCTTCAAACACTTTTTTTTTACCTTTCATTACAGTCATTAATTGTAAGACTGAATAATAAGTGGACATCAAATAGTATGGTCCTATAACATTACATTCTAAGACTGATTTCTGGTTTTTAATTTTTTCATTATTTCCTTATAATATTTGTACTAATAGTCTGAAATTTAAAAGCACCCTAAGATTTTCTACCCAAAACAAATCATTTGCATAATTATATTGATGTAATACTGGATCAAGTAATAGATATTTTAAAGATTTTGGTTTTATTCCAAATGTAGAACTCGTTATCATTTAGCTAGGAAAATTGATACCAACAACATCACATAATTTTCTATTTATATATTCCCCAAGTGAAGTCTTTAACCTGATTCTAGAGCTGTTTATTATAATATGTAAAATTTAATGAAGTTTTTGAAATCCCCAAATATTAATGTTATGAAAGTGTTTTAATAATATAAGTATGTTTATAAAATATTCATTTTTTTTAAAAATTAATTCAGCTCAATTTATTAATTTCTAGAACAAATGAATGTATAACAAATATTTATATTTTGCCTTATAATAGCGAATATGCTACAGTCTTGTAAGATATCTGCATCTCCTATAAGATATCTACATCTCCGCTTACTAATTGAAAAGAAAATGTTGTGTATCAATGGTATATTTTTCAATATTAATTAAAGAATCAATCTATATATACATGAAACTGACTGTATTTGATTTTTTAAAAACCTATTTATTGTAATTTAATACAAAATTTATATCCAGATGTTGTGATGATAAAGTATGTGGTGATTGCAATAAATTTATTGTTTGCATTATCATTCTCCCTGTCTATTATAGACTTTATGTCTTTATGTATATATTTTTAAAATTTAATACTAGTAAATGGGGGGGGGGATGAAATTATAAATATGCTTTTATCAAATTTATAGCTAGTGGATTATTTATGATTTATTAGAAACAATAACTTTGAAATGGAAAATAAATAAATTAAGAAACGGAAAAACATCTACTAGATCTAATATAAATTCATAAAAAACATAACTGTGTAGTTATTTTCATATAAAATATTTGTGTTTCTAACTTTGCTCTTTTTTTTCTTTTAAAAAAGGAATTTGTAATCTATTGGATTGTTATAATTTGAACAAAGGTCATAAATTGTGTTACCTGCATATCTTCAAATGTTATTTTATCACATGATCACCGTTTCTTATACTTGCTAGTAACTGTTATTAAAACAGGCAAAACCCTCCATACAGTAGTGCCACTCAGTGCAAGCCTTCTGGAATCCATTAATTACTCTGGCTTGCACTAGGTGGCACTACTGTATGGAGAGTTTTGCCTGTTTTAATAAATGTTATTTTATTACTATTTTAATAGCATCAGAAATAAATACTCTGTATCAAGTTATATGCATGTATTATGACTTATTATTTGTTTTTATAAGATGACAAGAAACCATGTCATATTGCTACTCAGAGCAGATAAGAGCCCTTGTTTTTGTTGTTTATCAGTCTTTACAAATTGGGTCAAGGAGGTGACAGGCATGTTAAATTAGCTTCACTCTTTATTCAGTTCCCATGACATAGGCACACATTTATAACTTTATTGTAATATTTAATCATATACATTAATTATATATGCATATATATATATATAATTTAATAGTCTTAACTGATGTAATGCATTTATATATTAAAATACACATATATATAACAAATTTACTAATGCACCTAATAAATATCGGTAATCAATGGAATTTTTTGAATTTGAAGCACTCGCTTTGTTATTATAAATTTTGGGTTATCATTTAATGTAGAGAGAGATTGATTTAGGGAATTTTATGCTAAATGATAGCTGAAGAATATTAATAAGCTATGGAAGAGGTCACCGAGAATCTAGAATATATATATTGGACATTCTGTCAAGAACATGTATAGTTTTAAAAAGAAAAAAAAAAGTTTAAAAAGTATGACAAAGGGAAGATCAAAAGATCAAACAAAATTATTTTTGCTAAGTACTTCTTTTAATAATATACTTAGCTTATTTTAACAGAAAAACAAAAACAAATTGTTAATAAAATATTTTCTTAGTTTCTGTTTGCTAAAAATGTACCTCTTTAAATAAAATGAAGGATATGTAATTGAAATGAAAGAATATGTAAACAGTTTGGTATTAATTAATTAAAGGCTAATTATAAAATGAATTAATTAATGAGTTTGGGAAAACAGTGCAATTGTGTAATAGATATTTGAAAGAGAGGCTCCTTTATTTGCAAGATTTAAATAAATAAATAAATTTGTTCATCTAATTAGTTACTGTTAGATGTGGATATAATTAGTTGCAGTGTTATTTCAGTTAAAGTTAGTTACTCAGGTAGCTACAATATGTGAGTACAACACTAAGCTATTCTTATTGTACCAAAGCCATGTTCTGTTAAAGGAGCCAAAAGATTTGGATTAACTGCTCATGCTTGCTTCTGAAACAATAACTATCCTAATGATCATAATCATGATTTTATCAAGAATCAGTAGAGACTCTTGAAGGTTCATTAATTAATCAAAGCTATTCACAACCACTTACCCACATTAGCAAATTAGTAAATTAGTGTTGGTACATAATTAAGCATAGTTAAAATTGAGCATTAAAAAAATCTATAATATTATATATATACACATGCTCCATAGGTTGTGTAAAAAGAATATTTCAAATTATTCAAGTAAATCAGTTCTTAGCAATATTTAAAGTATACGTTCATTTAAAACTGCCAATTTAACCAGATGTCTCATATTCATTGAGAATTGTTGGGTGTTTCCCTCAGAAAAAATGTGATAATTCCACTGTTTTTGGGACTGTTTTACCATTATTGTAACTGATATTACCATAGGATTGTGGAACTCCTTTTTTTTTATTAAAAATCTGAAGAGGTCACTATTTTGTGGACAGTCAACAAATATCAATAATTTTTATTGTTCTCAAAGGAAAGACTTATTTTAAGGGTGTTTTTTCATCTGGTCTTATTTTTGGAATAAAAAAATATGAAATTTTTTTGCTTCTTTATAAAATATTTCTGATTATTTTTACACACTAAATAAAAAATGCACATAATTAATTTAATTTATTTATGTTTTATTTTTATAAATAGATGTTAATAAACTTGACAATAATATTTGAAAGTCAAGGCATAGATTTGACTTTGCTTTAGTGAGACTCGCCATGTATGATCATCATCTGTGAAAATTGATATGGTGTTAGAATTTTTAGATATTTTAATAATTATAAAGCAAAACTAAGATTTTATATCAGAATTTGATAGAATCACCACAAATCAGCATTCATTTGTTAGCACATAAAAAATCAAGTTAAAATTAAAAAAAAAAAGTTCATTTTCTAAAAGAGTGCTTACTCTAACATCATTGGTGACATTTGTGTTTTTTGTTATTTCCAACTCAGTTTTTAAATATTTATAGATTTTTTTAGAATATTATTTGTTTATAAAATTGAATTAAGAAGAATTCAAATGCAATTTCTTGAGTTTTAGTTATAAAATAAAGATTTTATACAGAAGTGAAAAGTTGAGTAATTTCAAAAACTTCCACCAGGTGTAAAAATAGAAAATGTCAGAATTTAAAATATTTACTTTTAGTAATTTTATTAAAATTTTAATATTTTCTTGTTGTATTCATGCAATCACATTTTTACATCCATAGATGAGATTGTAATTTGTTTTAAGAAAGTTTTTTTATTATTAATTTTTAGTTTTTAAATTTTGATGGTGGGTGTGGATGTGTTGTTAAAAAACATTTCACCTTTCAATTCTTAAATAAAGAAAAGAACAATGATAAGGAAAGGGAAAGAATATTGTAAACCATGTGGTAAATTGATCTTATCTTAATTTTTTATGATTATTTGTTTAATTTGTAAACCATAAATGATTGCTTTAACTTTTATAATTACCTGCCTGTATAACAGTAACCATTTTCTTGTCATTTACTTGTTTTTGCATATTTGATCACATTCTTGTAATTGTAGTTTAACATCTGTCATCATGATAATGCTTCGCTGTCATAAATTTGAAAATTAAAATGCCATTTCAAATGATAATTAATTTATTAAAGTATTATATCAAAGTATCAGAATTTTATGTTTTACTAATGCTAGTTCTGATTATATGTGTATAGAAGGAAATAATATTTTGGGTTTTGATAAATAAGATGTTTCTGTAGTTTAATCAAGAGTAAGAGTTCTCTTAATAAATACGATTGATGGCATGATTCTCTATGTAAAAAACATCTGGCTAAGAATGTCAGAGGTATTTTGCAAAAATTAATATTTATCATATAAATTGGGCCACAATATCTATTATATTTTGTTCTAATATCCCCCTCTTCAAAAAACATATTGTATGTCATGAATAATTTCTTTAGTTTTGTTGATAAACTTTGAATACAACACAAAATATATTGTTTATTGTACTGGATGAATACAAAGACTTTTTAATATATATATATAATACAGATATAAATTAAGATTATAGTATAAACAAAATTTAAAAAAATAATAATGCAATTATTAATAATAAATTGAGAGACATTTACTTATATATATACTACGTATACGCATTCTCTCATTCAAATTCATTCAAAAAATGAAAATGATAAAAAACTTGTATACCTGTATTTTGTATATTTTTTAAGATGAAAAGATTAGTATTTTTATTATTTTTATGGTCATAATATATCACTTATCAATACAGTATGTGTGTGTATTTGGTATTGTATGTTGCAAATCTCATTTGTATGCTTTTTCAACACATTTATATTATATATATTTCCTAATATTTAAGGATATATAACCCTTGATAATAACTATTGAATATGGTCAAAACATAAGGTAAAATTTGTAAAAGTTTTAAATAGTTTTATATGATATTACTAATAGATGGATCATTTTGATAAAGAGGAGAATGAACATACAATGTCATGTGATCTAGTGCAGTGATAGAGTGGTATAATCTGGAGCTCAAGGTCCATTGATCACAGTTCCAATTATCACTTCCGTTCTCAAACTTCTTATGAACTCATCACCAGATGAGGTGTAATACTTAGTTGTATTGAAAAAAAGTATTTGTTGTACATCTGAGCTTGATTCAGGATGCAACCTTAATATCACTTCTCAAACTGCCTTTTTCTATAAGAGCAGAAATAGAAAACATAGATAATCATTTTATATTTGATACCAGGTTGATGAAGAGGTTGTTTTCATGGCTACTATGCATGTTAAGAGTTGGGTTTTCAATTTATATATTATTAAAGATTGCACAATTTTAATAGGATTAAATTCTAATCCATTATGAACACAGCAGCTGTGCTTGCTAATACGGATAGTGATAATTACATATATTAGCAAATAATGATAATGTTGGTGTTTAATATCCATTCATGCAAATAGTGGTGAATTCATAAATATAATTTATAAACCAGATTAAAAAATAAATGTAAATATATTTTGATGTATAACATTGTTTTTAAAATTATATGTCTCCATTAAAAAATAAAAAGAATATAGAAAACAACACAGAAAAGACTGACATTAAAAAAACAAAAATCATATCTTTCAATTTTTTTCCCAATGTAAGCACCATATGAACTCCCATTAAATATTTTGTCCAATTAGCAATTGGACATAAAATGTATATTGATAAATAAATGGCAATAAAATAGACATAGACCAAATCTTAATTTTTATTCTGAAATGTAATAACAAGTATAATGACAAAATATTATTTTTATAGAGCAAACTGAAGTCATTTATTTTCTTTAAGAAGTATAATAACTACTCTTTCTCATTGCATTGCCAAATTTATACCATATAATACTAAGTCACCCATGCACTTTACTACTGTTACACAATGCGTTATTTACCACCCTCTTTTGCAGTTTACAGTTTCAATTGCCCCAGCAATCTTCTTCAGAACTTTTATATCTCCTGGGGCAATTGAAACTGTAAACTGTAAAAGAGGGTGATAAATAAAGCATCGTGTAACAGTAATTTTGATTGCCCCAGCAATCTTCTTCAGAACTTTTATATCTCCTGGGGCAATAAAAACTGTAAAAGAGGGTGGTAAATAAAGCATTGTGTAATAGTAGTAAAGTGCATGGATGATTTACTATTATATGAAGTCATTTATTACTGTGATATCATTGGTTAATAAGTCTATGTTGTGTCTTTTAAATGTCTCAAAATGATAATAAAATGAAATCTCTGTACACACATAAAACCCATATTTTTTTTATTACATATTGAAACATAATGATGTGATTTATTTACTGATTGACCAGAATGATGTTTGTCACCTTTTTGATGAGTTTGAATAGTATCACCAATCTATTTGATTAATCAGCACCTTTCTGCTAGAAGTGATTCATTTGGAGTCCTGATAAATTTAGAAATCATAAAGAATCATTTAATGTAGTTAACCAAATAATTTTTGTGTGATAAAAAAATATTAGCACATGAGAAAATATCATAGAGATTCCTATCTCCATCTAATATATAATGGCTTCTGCATCCACTGTTGCAACATCCACTACTTCACGTATAAGCTATTCAAAAAAAATTGGTAAATTAAGAAAAAATAAAATAACATTCAAAAATCAAAGATAAATTTTTTGCTTATATTGAATATTCTAATATAATAAGGCAATATTTTTTTCTTGCTTGGCCCTTACTAAATCTTAGTATAAAATCTCACACTTTAACAAATCATATGAGCTAATCATTTATATTTTTTTTGTATCTCTACAAATAGTTAGCATCATTTTTTTCAAATGATGAAATCTTAATTATTTAGGTATTTATTTAAAGATTGTATTTAAAATGAAAGGCTGAACACCTCACATGCACTTTTAGAATGTTTGTATGACAGACAATCAGATGTAATGATGACTGTATAGGGAGCTCTTAAGTTGCAACACAAGACAGAGATTTTATAAGAAAAAGGTGGTTCCACCTTTCTCTTTACTTAAATTTCTATATATATATATAAGCCAGTCTGAAGCATTTTGACTTAAGAGTGTGAAGCTTTAAACATCTTCACATTTAACTCACTGATTTAAGCATATGGACACTAAGTAATTATTACAGAAAATTTACGATCTTAACTTTTTTCCATATGCAAATGATCGTCTCTTTTTCCATATGCAAATCTAATACACTTGATATTTTTTTTAGATTTTTAAACATATATATATATAATTTTATTTGAAATTGTTTCAAAGCATAAAGCTAGTGATTATAATTTTATTCATGAAATGTGTTCTTCAAGTTATATAATGTACTTTTAAGAAAAAGTATTCTAAAACTGGCCATTTGTTTAAGAAAAGTGTTTCACCCTTTCATCAAAATAATGACAGAGAAAAATATCCATGTTGTTACAGTGAAGAAAAATGCTATAGCTTTAGAATAAATATAAATATGTTTTTATGATCTGACATTTTGAAATTAAAGTATATCATATATATAAGGAAATATTTCAGTGCACATCGCCAGCTGAAAATTAATTTAAAAATATTCAAATCACCCTCACAAACATTATTATTATTATTGCTGAAATATAATATTGGGAGGGTGATTTGAATATAGATATGTGCTATCCATATTAATAAGCAACCACGTTCCATATATTTATATATGAATGTTGAAAAATACTATATATACATAGTTAACAAATTATGAGTAAATATTAGCTAATTTATGAATTGATCGTAGAACAAAATAAAACAGATATATTGACTCCCACTATATACTAAAAGTTGATTTAGTAATATTTGGATTTTAGTTCAATTGATAGCGTCCAAACCACGTTTAATCCATGAAAGATGGAAATGGTTACGACATTAGATGTGCGAACTTGATTTGTTATTATATATTACTGTATGTGTATCTTTAAACATCATTAATTATTTATGCAGACACTATCATATTTAATGAGGGCAATGATTTTTTAACTGTAAGCGAATAAAATGACTTCCTCCTATTGCAATTATAATCATTTAAAAGCAATTTTTATAATGATATACAAAGTTGTCATTCTGCTCATAAATATTAAATAGTTTCTTACTGACTGTACTTATATTCTAATTGGCAGTTAGAGGGAGTGGGGGTTTAATTCTGAACGATTATCTTAAATTTAAGAAAAAAAACTTCATTTTTTTTTTTTATAAATGTATAAAAAAAATTTGAAGATTAAGTTATCAAAATCTAATTTTAAAGTGATAAAATTTCAGTAAGCTGTTATCTTTTAAAATGAATGATTAAAAAGTATAATTTACTATTTTTAATACGTTTTTAATCAGAAAGAAGTTGTTTTATGCAACTAATAAACACAGATTGAACGCTGATAATTTGGCGCCACTGGCTTTCCAAAAAAAAAAAAAAGCCATATAGTAAAAATTCAACAATACATTCTTATCTTTCCATAATATCTCCATTGCTGAATAAAACAAATATTACATAAACCTTATTTAATTAATTACTTAGTTGTTTGAGAAGTCATAACATTCATTAAGTGACTGACCGCATTTCAATTCAAGAATCTTTAAATCTCTAGTTTATTATTAATTATATGGCTGTACCAAATATTAGTTGCTAAGGAGTTCATGTGCATTCAAATCTAAAAGTGATAGACTGCACTTTTATTACAGGAACATCACAGGATATTATACAAATAACTAGTCATTAAGAAATCATATGACATTTGAAGACAAGAGATAATAGGTTACAATTTAATCAAAAGGACTCTTTGGTTGTCAAATTGAATTGAACAGCATGGAACATACACCCAGAAATTTTATTGGTACTTACGTATTAGACCTTCAACATATGAGACCTACACCTTTTCACATTTGTATCAATCTGCTGATAACTTTCCAATCTTGTGATCTGAGCAAATAATGTGTACACTTGGATCTTGTACAAACTTAAAATGCTAAATTTGTCAAAACAGACCATGTGTACATGATATTTTCACAAGATTCACAAAGTTATCAGCAGTCTGAATACATATGTGAAAAGGCATAGCAGTTTTAATACATGGCACTAATTGCACCAGACTAAATCTAACAATACTAAAAATATGACATTCACACAAAAATAAATCTGAAAAAGTTTTATGCAATTCCCAAATGCTATTTTAAATATGGACAAAGCCATCAGTAAATTACATAATGCTTAAAATATGTACATATGGTAGTTATTGTGTAATATATAGCAGGAATTGTCATGATGAAACAATCAATTTGTCTGTTATCTACTTTATTTTAAGTGAATAAAATTTTGTTTCAAAATGGAGAGTAAAAGTAAATTTTTTTATTTTCCCCAAAATGGAGACTTACTTAACATGTGATTGTACAATATAATGCCTATACGTGATCTTCACCAGTTATATTAATAAGTAGTAAATGTATTTTTTTCAAAACAAAACAAAAAAAAATTAAATTACTACACTTCTAATATTTCTTCAATGTGGTGGACTAATTTTTTTGATGTCATCCAGTCGTCGAGTATGATTCACATGAAAATAGTTGATAACCAGCAGCTCGTAATTCAGCAATTTTATAGGCTTTCCAACAGTCTGAATAAATTGTCAATTCCTCTTCCACATTTTGTGTGGTGGCTTCCATCAGAATTGTCACTATTCTACCATGAATTCTCATGATGAAACACTTGTTTGTCTCCCTGAATCAAATATCCACTGTTCCAGAAGAATTCTTCCATTTTTTATTTTATTTTTGTGCAAAAGACTCCTATCAATTTCAAAGATTTTGTTAGGGCCTCCAATTTTTTTTTTCTGCTAAACCAAGCTCTATTTTCCCCCATTCTATGGATCTTAATTTGTGAGCCCAGTTGTAAATAAATTGGATCACCATCACAAATAGAATTCTGGAATTCTTCAACCATGTTCCCTTATGAAAGCCTATTTTATTATTACAGCCTCAAATGTTACAACACCATCCTTGTGTGGATGTATTTGACTGCATTGATCTCAGTAGCAGGTACTGTTTTTTTTAAAAAGAAAAAAAATGTATTCATCAAAAAATTGGGAAAAAAATAAATCAACACTGAAATAAAAAACACTTTGAGAAGAACATGTCCGAATGAAATCTGGATAATAAATGAAAGTGTAAATTTATCACATTATTGAACAAGATTGGATGAGATCACAGCATTTATTTGATGGGATCACAAGGTTAGACATTTATCACAAATGTGAAAAGGCACCAATTCCCTTACATTGCAGGACTAACATGTAAGTAACATTTTTTTTTATTTAAGAACCTGAATTGGAAAGTTCAATCTAGGATCTTTTACATTTTTAAATCATCACTATACCAACAACTATTTAGGATATTATTTGAAGGAATGATTAGGAATCACCAGAAATGAAATATTGCAATTCAATTGAGGAACAGTTAGCTCTTGAGGCCCTCATCCACACTAAACTAAACAATACCTCACCAGTCAAATGATAGCAGTTGGGTATCTGAAGTTACATGCTGTACCTCAGTGTTGAAATCTTATTTGCATTCATCATTCTATTATATGATATTATGGGAATATTTTAGATTCAGAAGTTTATGTATTATTTGAAAACCAAAAGTAATAAGTTGAACTTTAACTTAAGTATGTATCTGTGACTCTGCCAAAGTACTGCATTGCATGGGGGGGGGGCGATTACTGTCTATAACACATCAAACTATAAATAATATAAATAGTATGTTGTAAATATGAACTCAGCAATAAAAAAAATTCACCATATTAAAGTTGTTTAATAGAAAGTATACAAAGAGGATTATCTTTTTGGAATGGGATGTTCCCATATTGAATTTTTAAAAAAATGATTTTGAGGACACAATTTTCACAATAATGTCAGTTTTAATAATGTTAGAGCAAAAAGCTGTACATTGATAGAAGCTAGAAAAACTAAGGACAAATATATGACTAAGAAAAATAGTGATTACCATTAAAAATACTAAGACAAAAAAAAAAGAATTTCAATATGCTAAAAAATTATTACTTTCTAATTTATCATAACTAACTTTTAAAATTACATTTTCATTGATAATTTTCCTCACAAAATTCTGATTCAAAGCTAATCCATAGCTTTTGAACTTACAAATAGAGAACCATAAAAATTCATCATTTTTCTTGTACCCCAGACGTTAAAAATCTCATGGCACCTATAACAAAAAAGATTTTTCCTAATGAAAGATATAAAATAAATCATTTCCAGAAGGTGGATATGCATTTTTAATCATAGGAATTGTCTTCTTGTCCATCCAAACTAGAAATTGAAGACTCCTGTCTTGATCCCAAAATAGAAATTGAATCTGTCTTTATCAATTATAAAATGAGTTTTCTCTCTTCATTTTATATTTTCTATGCACACCAGTGATGCCATGTTGTTTTATTTATTGTTTCACAGAGATATAATTTATTTGCATCATTTTTTAGCTATAGACTTGGAAAACAATGTGATGCAAGATGTGGCAAAACAACTGACTCCATAGCATAAGTGCCAAGGCATGCATATAATTCTGTGTGATATACATAATCATTATGGCTATCACCACACAACCATTAATTGAAACCTCTCTTTATTGGTTTTTTGGTTTTAAGAATTTATATTGTCACAGGGTACTATGCCAGTAATTTTTGTGATTGCTTCATCAACTGCAACCTTTCTGTGCATCTGCTAATCATCCTTAAAATTTATGTTGCACTGCTCTATAATAACCTAATTTTATATAAATATAGTGAAAATCATTACTTGTTATAAAAACACAGACATGCAAGTATAAACACAAACACACTAATACAAATACACTAAAATTATTAAATCTTTTGAGAATCATTATGTCTATAAAATAAGATTGCTTCAAACTTGTGTAAACATTACCTTTAGTGGACCTAAACAAAGTGCTCTAGCAGAATAATTTCAAACTACAATGCATAATTCTCAGAAATACATATAATAACTTCCATAAAAATAGTGTCACTATTGCAAAGAGTCCTGAATGAAAATTCCTGCAGATAGGAAAAAAGTAAGGCATTGATGATACCAAATTGCCATTTTATCTTACATTTTGTATGCATTCATAGGTCCTTTACATTTTGTACATGGATATCTGTATTGTCTGGATCCATGAAGTTCTCTTAGTGCTCAACAAACAACAACTGAATACATATATGTGCTATTATAAATTCTGCCTAGATTATTGTATGCAACCCACCCTTCTTTAATGATGAAGGTTCCTGGAAAAGAACCATGTCTAATGGATATACAGTGGTGACAAACATCTGCATTGCTATCTAATACCATATGCACTTTCAGAATATTTCACCAATGAACATTGTTCATTGCAATGCTGATATAGGACATTGTTCTTTAGCAGTTTCCTCCTTGCTAACTATCTCATTTGCAATTTTGGATTTCAATGTTCCTCAATTAATTGCCATGGATACCAAGATTCTGCATGAATATCTGGAAAATCTAACATTTCATTTACTGGCATTATAAATGATACATAATTTATGCCTGCCATAGACTTATTGTAATTACTCATGAGGTAATGTGATTCTCACACAAGTTCTTTGAATGTATTTCAAGCACCAGATAGCATATATACAATTACTTTTGTCAAAGAAAAAGTAACAAAATTCAAAGAAAAAAAATTTGAAATTATTCCACCAGCATGTTGGTTTGGCTTGCTAAATGTAATGTTTACCCAAACTTAGATCAGAGCCCCAAAATTACATTATATATAATTGACTAAATTTATACATACAATCAAAATGTTTCATTATGTAAACACAGACACGCTAGCACAAGCACACTAATTATATTTATTACTGACAATCATTTTCGTTAGATAATAATACCTTTTTAAAATAATAATGACTCAAATAATAAAAAAATCTAAAATTGAATTCTTACGTTTGTTTTCAGCATGAAGGCCTTGATATATGTTGAATCCACTTACACATTAAATTTTCCCCATCAAAAATGTACATTCTGTTTTCTCTAAACAATCTAATAAATTGAGAGAAAAAAAAAATTAAATGGACTATTAATAAAAAAATTAATAAAAAGTCTAATTTTTATCTGATTTTTAACAAGACATACATCATTTGGAAAAGGAACTAAAATCATAGGGAATGTCGGTATTGGCACATGGATAATCCATTCAGTTTTCCTACAATTTTAAAACGAAAACAAAGAAATTATAATTTCAAATGACAGCGCATACTAAACATTGTTATGTCACTTATAACAGATATTATGTTCTAAAATGAATTTTATATATGAAGTTTGAAACGTTAATGACTTATATTGAAAACCCTTCACAAAAAACCAAAAGTATATCCGTATGGGATTCAGATTAAAAATATTTTTTTTTAGATGAAGGAATTCACTCAACTAAAGTAGTAAACTAAAAAAAAATAATCTAATAGTATTTATATAATCCATTGCCAAGCATTACCCTCTCTAATAGCATTTAAAAACAGAAATTAAAGCTGCTATATTGCTCACCAGATTAACTAGTTGTCAGGGATTAGTATTTAAGATTTTTCTCTTCTTGATAGGCAGAATATAATTTTAAGTGATCATACTTTAAGACAATAGAATATAAATTATAATAGCTATTAATTGTAATACCTATTTATGAAAATATTCACCGTAGTATACAATTTTTAAAATTTTTTGAAAGAAGATAGAGGTAAACTGAGCAATGCTAAGAATAATAATTGGAAGAATAATTTTAAAAGGACAGAAATCTCAGTAAATTATATTTGAGTCAACTTAAAATTTGTTATTTCAAATTTTAATGTATATCATATGTTATTGTTTACTACCAGATGGCTCTTATTGATTAAGTACTGTGGGAATATGGTGAAATAATTCCATAATGCAGCTTAATAATTTTACTTTTTTACATCTATTTAATAAGTAGATTGATAATAACAATGATATATATATAAGTTGGTATCAGTTAAACTTTTTTGTTCCCAATTTTCACACTATTTCAAATATTTCTTTGCATTTTTATTATCTTTGGGTTTTCTTTACATACCTTCTACTTGGTTTCTTGTATTTATTTATTTTTACTTTCATTGATAATCCTTGCTTTGTTATTAACTTTCTGCCATTTTAAGTATATGATTAACATCATTTAGGATTTTTAAAAAAATTCAATAAAATGCAAAATATTTGTGTGGTTTGTATATTTTCATTATTAATTTTCAGCATTTTTAATAATCTATACGTCATTTTTTAGAAATATATTTTAAATAATTGACATGTAAAATTATTAATATTTTATAGAACATTTTAAGGTTCTGTTCCTTTTGAGGAGCAATTGATGTATAAATGCTGAAGTTACTATGGTACTGAAATTTCACCTCAATTCTCTGCTAAAATAAACATCTTTATTGGTTTCAACAAAGATAAAGATCATAAGATAAATTGAGCTAGATCTCAGTACAATGGTGATATAGGAACTGATAATACTTTACTACAAGGGTCCCCAACCCTATGCCCATGGGCATCATGGTGTCTGCAGACCATTTTACGTGTGCTCGCCGCTATCTGAACATGATAAAAAAATTATTTATCTGATACAAATAAATTTAATTTTTAAAATTTCTTATAAATTATTGTATTATATTGTAATCAAATTGTAGGGCATACTATACTTTTACAGCGTAAAAATATAAATGTTAATTATATGTTAAAATTTTATTTTTGAAATAAATATTTTTTTGTACATTATGTATATTATTAACAATATCCAACTATAAATTTACATTGAAAAAATAAATGGTGCTCGCCACCTGATCGAAAAAATAAATGGTGCCCGCCATGTGGCCGGTATTATAGAATGTGCTCTTAAGTGCAAAAAGGTTGGGGACCCCTGCTTTACTACTTTGGTTATTGAATATTAAACAAAGGCAAAACTCTCCACCCAGTAGTGCCACCCTGTGCCAAACAAAGTAATCAATGGATGCCAGAAGGCTTGTGCATAAAATTCCTATCTAGTGTCTACTCATCCAATATCCCCAGACTAGTTTCTAATAGGATAGTGGTGGCTATGGTTGTTTAAGAGCCAAAGACACCAAAATGTATGGGTGCTGAATTGAATTTAGACCCATATGACTATATAAGCTATTGAGCTTAGATTGAAAATATTATTGTTTTAAATTTCATTGTAATAGTTTTGTAGTAAAGTAGAGTTAAAAGGTGGCTGCTGGAGGGTTGCATTAGATCCTAAGATCTAGGTGCAGTGCTCTCAGATCCAAGGCTCCTCACTGATGATGTCCACAAGCCAGAAATTAGTCTGGGGATTTTGGATGAGTAGGCACTAGATAGGGATTTTATGCACAAGCCTTCTGGCATCCATTGATTACTCTGTTTGGCATAGGGTGGCACTACTGTCTGGAGAGTTTTGCCTTTGTTTACAACAATTATGTGCTAGTATAGAGATGGTGATCATGTGATGTTTAGTGGTTATTGAATATTATTTGAATTTGTAAATAGTTGACCATATTATCATTAATGCTTCAACTGTAATAAATAATTGTGCACCATTAAAAATAATTTATTTATAAACTTAAAAGATAAATAAGAAAAGATATTAAAATTTTTTATCTACATAATACCTGAATTAAAAACAATATGATCAATAAAATGTGATATTTAATTATAACAAGTACAATAGCTAAGGAAACTAGAAAATAAATGGGATAAGTATTTTAACAGATGTTTAAAATACATATGGAAAATTTTTTACTAGTAATTTGTTTCACTAGTATTTCATTGTATAATATATGGTTGTAAAATTGATAATTTCAAGTGCAAAAGGATGCATAAAGAATAGATAACGGGTAGAAATCACAATGAAATCAAGACACACATATATAATTGTAAAAAAAAAAAAAACTAATATATATATAATTTCTAGTTTTTTTATCAATGCATTCTCCTTTCAAATCCACCATTTCACAATTTTCCACTAGTGTAGAAATTCAGAACACTCCCTCTCACTATATATTTCACAAACATTCTTCTTGCACCAGTTGAACTAAAGATGTCAAATATCTGAATCTCCATGTTCATATTTGGTCACTTTCTCATGACACAACCTTATGGAAGAGTGAATAATCATTATCTCAAATTGAAGGTTCAATTATCTAATATTCTGAAAATATCATTTTGGTTATTGTTTAATTCAGGTTATTCATAATCTGTAATAATATTATTTTGATGTTATAAATTAGATTCATATTCTTCATAATCTTAAAAATTTTGTGAGAGTCTGTTGTTTTAATACTGTGATAAAGAGGACAAGGCAAAAATAATCAAATGCTTAAGGGGTGTTATGTGATATTTAAGCATTAGAAGTTATAGCTTGGGTTTCCACCCAGGACTCTTTATCCCCAGTACCTGTAATTTTATACCATACTTCAGTGAACAGAAGTTGAAATTTATAATGCTAGAAGATAAAGTAGTTGATTTGAAAATTAAATATGTTCTTTATATTAAAGATTCGATTATCAAAAATAGAAATGAAATAGAATTCACTGTTTTAATATATATTACATAAAGTAGCAAGTTTGTTTATTCAGCATGCTGAAAGATACAATATACAGATCATTTAATGTATATTCCAGACAGTACTCATTCTGACAAAGTAGTGGATGACTTTTACATGTTCTTGAACAAGAAAATCAACATTGCCATGGAAATTCAATTTCAAAAATTGATGGACATTGTGAAAGATGAAAGCGTAGAAGGAAAAATTTGCATCTGGGGATGTTGGAATTTTGAAAGAAATATTTTGTCTTTACTATTTTTAAATGAAGAAGTTTATAGTTTAATTATAAGAAACAAATTATTTCAAGACTGTAATGTGCTTAATAACTTCAATGCTAGAGTTAATAATTAGTAAGATATAAAATATATTTAAATATATAACTTGAGAAAACAAAATTCTCAAGATTTGTGCAATAATTATTGATATAAATGTCAAACATACTCTAATAAATTATTTAAAGTGTTAAAGACCTTGAAGTTTAAACTTGAATGAAATTAATATGATTGTAACAGAATATTTACAAAAAACAACTGTATATATAGAAGAACCAATAGTAATTTACATGTAAGCATGATTGTATACAAGAAAAAATGAGTATGTAACTTTGAGAATTTAGTGAGCTATATATCAGAAAATGTAGCGAATAAAATATATGCATAACTGCATTAGAGATAAGCTTTATATTGTAAAATTAGCAAAGTATGTCCAGTGCACTTTTGACTACTTAATCATAATAGTCATAATCTTGGCAGTGACAGTGAAAAGAAAATTGTGGCATTTATTAAAGAAATGAAACATAATAAAGAATTTGCATTGTCAGAGATAAACACAAACATCACAATTTTCTTTTCACCATCAATGCCATGAATATGACTAGTATGATTAAGTAGTCAGAAGTGCATTAGGCACACATTGGTAATTTTGCAGTATAAGCTTTATCTCTAATATGGTTATGCATATAAAAATGAATATGAAAATGACAAAAAAGATGCAACTAGAAGAATTGTATTTCTTACCATTTTATCATCATATTTGTATATGTTATTCTGTTCTGTACTATTTTATAAAATACTGTTTTTTAATTTTTTTTAAATGAATCTTTTTAATTATTTTCATGTTCATTTTTTCTGCATCACATTTACAAAGAAAACAAGTCATTGTCACATGACCTAATTTAACAAGCTTGTATTACAAATGTTATATATATATATATATATATATATATATATATATATATATATATATATATATAGCTCACACATAAGCTCTTAACAAGCTTTGCAGAATATCCCCAACCTCAGACCAGTTTCTGCTACTGGCTTCTTCAGTTAGATAGCTGGATTAGAAGACATGTGGATGTTTGAAAATTTCAGATTTTCTACTTACTAGTTATCTATTAGATAAAATGCTGGGCTTGTCCTGGTATTTCTAATTTAATGCTTGAATATCCTATCACCTCACTGAGGAATCTAGTAGCAGAAACCATTCTGGGGTTGGAGATATTCTGCAAAGCTTAAGAGCTTATGTGTAAGCTCTATATATAACAATCACACTTGTATATAAAAATTACTGTTGACTTTTTTAAAACATGTGTAATTGTTTTTGTAAAGATCTGTTATATTCATATTAATTCATTCAGACCTCAGCTTCAAAGTCTTCTAATATTTTTAACAATTTATTGAAGTATGTCTGAAGT
Organism: Epiperipatus broadwayi; assembly: GCA_028023455.1. Lineage (NCBI taxonomy): Eukaryota > Metazoa > Onychophora > Udeonychophora > Euonychophora > Peripatidae > Epiperipatus > Epiperipatus broadwayi. Next base: position 15,231,995 of record JAQFVV010006200.1, on the reverse strand, counting down.
TAATACATATTAATTATTATTGCAGCCATCTTGAAATTTTATTTTCTCAAATTTCATTTGTTTATGTTAGTACTCTTTTTTATACTATTTTATAGATTCGTATGTATTCAAGCCTAGAGATGTAAAAAGACAATTTTGTATAGGAAGGAAAGTTATTTCATCAATAGATAGAAAAGATATATTTATTGATCTTATGAATTTGTACAAAAACTGTAAGGAATATTTAGCAATAAGAAACAAAAACACTGTAACCTAATCATAGAATTATTATTAAAAATCTCACCTATTTTAAATGAAGTAGTACCCCACCCAATTCAACATAGACTCAAGAGGTAAAGATTTTTGGTTACAAGTCAATATGGAATTGGATGCCACCTGATAGAATCTCATCACAATATTATTTTTCTAGTAATGTTAAGATATAAAATTAAATTTATGAAGAGTAGAAATGTCTAACAAAATATGAACTCATCATACGTACATTTCATTATACATATTTTTAAAGAAGATGAACAAATAGAGAAATCTTTGGCAAAATTATAAACAAAAAATATTGTAACATTGATATTTAATAAAAATTAGTAATTGCAAAGAAGGAAATGAATCTGCAATCATGTGCTATTTATAGATGTATATTAAAATCTTCATGCACTCACCCTCCAGTAATAGTTAAATTACTGGTTAAAAATAATATTCTATCTCATTCCTATTATAGAATATTTAAATTTTTAGAATATAATTGTCAATTTGAACATTAGGCATATAATAGATTCAAGCCCTGAGATAAGAATGGTCAGTGATGGTTAGCTTATATAAGATATGCTTTAAGCATAAGTGAATTCACTTATGCTTTTAGACAATTGCTGGTGAATGAGTGCATGAGGATATAGATTTATAGACAGCACATCATTGGTGATTCATTTTTTTCTCTACGATTATAAAAATTAGAAAAGACAATATTAATGATTACAATACCCTTGAGTCTTCTGATTGTTATATATATTTACTAAGATCATTGCCAATATATACTTAGAGAAGCCCATCTGGATTGTTAAATGATTATAAGCAACAGACTATATTTAGTAATTATGAAATAAGCAGTCAAACAGAGAAATATACAGGAGTTTCCATTTTGCATTGTATTTGTAGGTTATAAAAAAAATATAACACTGTCTTCATTTTTGCTGAGATTAAGGTGTTACAACATGTTGATCATGATCTAGAATATTTACAGATTAAAAAATATTAATCAAAATATAACAGCAATAATTGGATTATATAGTGAGACCAAGAAGATTAACATTAGCAAGAGCGTATAATGGGGTGTAGAATTTTCCCAAAAAATTTTCTTGTAGTTTTCTGTGAATTAATATTGGAAATAAAAGAACTTACAATAAATGTTTATTACAAAAACTATCAGGATTTTTTTTCCATATGTGAAAGCATCAGCCAGGAAGCGAACCCATGACAACTGTCTGCCAGCAACTGCTTGCTTGCAAGGCAGCTCCTTTTTAAAAATAGTAGCAACTTTTCATAGTAGTGCCATTCAGTGCAAGCCATAGAAATCAATGGATAAATCTCTATGTAGTGCTTACTTATCCAATATTCTCAGTCTAGTTTCTAGCTTTTGATCTTCATTAATGAGGAGTCTTGGATCCGAGAACAATGATCTAAGTGCAGTGCTCTTAGATCCAAGTCTCTTCACTAATGAAAGCCTAAAGCTAGAAACTAACTGAGGATATTGGATGAGTAGATTTTGATAGAGGTTTTGATGCACAAATCTTCTAGTATCATTGATTACTCTGCCTTCCACTGGGTGGCACTACTGTACTGAGAGTTTATTTGTAGTTACACAACTTATGGATATGAGTAGGAATGCAGATAAACAGTTATATATGAGTTTTATAGATATAGAGAAGGCATATGATAGAGTAAATAGAAATAGATTATGGATAAGTTTAGCAAATTTGGGAATGGATGAAGCTTTAATAGATATTATTAAGAAATTATATGAAAATAATTATTATATATATCAATTAGAGAATATAGAATCAATTAAAGTTAAAAACGGTGTGGGACTAAGGCAAGGATGCCCTATGTCACCTATTTTGTTTGTGTTGTATTTGAGTGAAATGGAAAGAGCAATAGAAAGATTAGGAAGAGGGATAGAGATACCGTTAATAGGTAGTAAGGGAGTATATATTTTGTCAGGTTTTTTTTTTTGCAGATGATATATTTTTGTGTGCAGAAAAAAGAGAAGATATGGAAGTTATGTTGAGGACATGTGCAAGGGTGGGTAAAGAGATGGGGATTAAATTTAGTGAAGAAAAATCAAATATAATGATGGTTAATACTGAGGAAAGAGAAGATGTAGAATTTTTATTGGGAGATATTAAGTTAAGTGTGGTGAATAGATATAGTTATTTGGGAATTATTTTAAGTAATCAGAAAAATTATTTGGATGAATGGGAGAAAAAAATTGATAAATGAAGCAAAGAAAAGAAAGGGATTGATAAAGAAATTAACAGTATTTTCATATAATAAATATGATGTAGCTAGAATTATATGGAAAGGAGTTGCAGTAGCAGGGTTAACATATGGTAATGATGCATTATATGTTAGTAAAAAGATATTAGATTATTTAGAAAAAGCTCAAAGGGAAGTAGGAAGACATGCATTGGATGCAGAAGTATGGACAGCAAGGGAGGCAATTCAAGGAGAAATGGGATGGTCAAGTTTTCATATGAGAGATGCAAAAAGTAAAATGAAAATGTTTGGTAGATTGCAGTTTATGGATAATAAAAGAATAGCTAAAATAGTATTTAATTGGGTTATGAGTAAAGGGCAGGTAACAAGATGGGTGAGAAAGGTAATGCGCTATGCAAAAGATTTGGATAAAGAATTTATATCAGTATATTTATACAAAAGATGGGATGATTGTGTTAAGAGGATTATTGAGTGTTATAGTAGTAAGGAATGGGATAAAAGAATAAATTTATTAATAAAGACTAGGGAGTTAGAGAGATGGAGAAATAGTATGGAGAGTAAAAAGAGTTTAAATATATATAGAAATAAACAGAATATTAGGTGTGAGTTAATATATGATAATAGTAAGGAAAGTAGTTTATTGTTTAAGGCTCGAACGGGATCTTTAGCTACAAAAGAATATACATGTAAATGGAAAAATATGGGTGATTTATTTTGTAAATTATGTAAGGAAGGAATTGAAAATATTAGGCATTTGTTAATTGAATGTAAATGTTTGAAAACAGAAAGGGTACATATAATGAAGTTGTGGAAAAATAAATATGAAAAGAGTGATTATACAGAAAGTGAATTATTGGTTTTTATGCTGGGTTTGGGAAAAGATAAGGGGGATTTAGATATAAAGGTTATAGAGTTGACAAAAATTATGTTGTGGAAATAGGATAGAGCAGATTATGGGTAAATTTAGAGTGGGGAATGTAAAAGAAAGTGGCTAACAGGTTTATCTGGGCATAATTGCTGAGATATTCTTGACTTCGTTTAAGGAGAAGCCATAATGCATCACATCACATCACATATATACATGTAAATGGAAAAATATGGGTGATTTAGTCTGCAAATTGTGTAAGGAAGGCATAGAAAATATTAGGCATCTGTTAATTAAATTTAAATGCTTGAAAGCAGAAAGGGTGCAAATAATGAAGTTATGGAAGAATAAATATGAACAAAGTGATTATACAGAAAGTGGGTTATTGGTTTTTATGTTGGGTTTGGGAAAAGATTAGGGGGATTTAGAAATAAACCCATAGAGTTGATGAAGATTATGTTGTGGAAATGGGATGGAGCAGATTATGGAAAAACTTAGGGTGGGAAATGGAAAGGGAAAGTAAAGTGGCTAACAGGTTTCTCTGGGCATAGTTGCTGAGAGATTCCTGACCCCAATTAAGAAGAAATCACAGTGAATCACATCACATATTGTTTTAAATAAGAAATGGTGATCATGTGATGTTTTAGTGGTTATTTTTAAAAATATTGCTTGAAAAATTATAGGAAATACTATACAATATATAGAGAAAAACATCACAGAGTATAGCGGAAAATAAATGCTAAAAAAATATAAATAATAATGAGTACATTCTTTAAAAAAAACAAAAAATTAATTGTGATTGTAATAAGTTTGAATTTAACAATTATAAGTATATTAATGAAATTATTAATACACATAGCTTTATAATTTATGGAATTAATCTATGAATAAAATTTTGATAGAATGTTTTCAATAAAAATTATCTAACGTTAGTATTATAGTACTTGAAAGGAAAGCTTTTTAATGCCTGCATTTTATTTATGTGTACTTATTGATCTGAGACTTAAGATTTTAGTATAAAAGGGATACAAAGTCTACAGAACACATTGTAACTAGAATGAAATATAGAGAGATGTGTATTAGAATTATCAATGACGGGTTAAGAGGAAAATATATTAGTGAAAGAGCAATCAGATATTATTGACATCACTGAGAGAATTCAGATGCTTAAATGGAATCGAGTTGAATATGTTGCTAGAAGTGATTGCCATTAAAGATTGCTTGAAATTCTAAACTGAGTTATAAGAAATTTTAAAAGTCAAAATAAGAAACCCTAAAATGGATAGAAAATATGTGTAAGTTTTCTAAAGTGATGAGGAGAATGTCTTGGAAAAAGATAAAGTATCGATTCACTGCTGGATGAGTATTTTTTTGAGAGAGACTTATCCAGTAGTGTATTAACATTGCTTTAAAAAACGTTGATGGCCTAGTGGTTAGCATAGCTGCCTTCCAAGCAGCTGGCCCGGATTCGCTTCCCGGTCAACGCATTTGACACACTCACACACACCCACACACACATATATATATATATATAATGATTATATACACGCAAACAGTTTTGAAGTATTTTATTAAGAAGATACAATAGCATTATAAAAAATATTCGATTAGTAATCCTGATTGATAATCAGGCTCTTTTATTTGATAATCATCATCAACATCATAGTGATAAAAACAAGAAATATACAAATTAGTGATCTAAACATTCAAACGCACTATTATTTTGAACTAGATCGTTTTTTATCATTAGACGCTGTGAGAATTATATTCACGATATACTAAATTGATTAACATAGTTTCGGAAATTTAATAATAGTGTCAGCTTTTTTTTCTTATGAAAAATGCCAGAATGGTAAAATTTGCTTAGTTTTATTTTCTACAAAATCTATTATGTTACAATCAACTTTTTAAAACTAAATTGCATTCAAGTTACCTGTTTTAAAAGTATTTTCAAAGACTTGACATTATTAAGATTTGGACTCAAAATAAATTGTAAAATTTTATAAAATATCAAATGAAATAATTCTTTATTTCATTCTTTATTAATTCTTATGCCTACAAAGAACATTTCACAATGGAATATGATTTAAAGTGAAAACCACTTAATATCCATTTTTATGTCAATCATTTCAAGTTTCTCACTTTCCTTTTTTTGAAAAAATAATAATAATAAAATCTGAATGAAAGCATTTTAAAAGAATTTATGTGTGCGAGTGCATATGTGTATAGATATAAATACAATGCAAATCATTATTTCTCATCCTTTTTTCATCAAATATCTATGAATAATAAGATAATTTTTCATGGTCTTGGAATATAAACATTCATATTATAAACTTGAACTTCAAATGAATAGAATATGTGTGGTGTATGTGCAATATATCATGTATCCTAACCTAATTTATAATATAATTAACAAATAGTCAATATACTTGCTGCAGTTTAACATTTAAATCATTATTTGTTGATTGATTCTAGATCAGGAGTTCCCAACCTTTTTGGTTCCTGTACCCTATTGGGTTTTTAATAAATTTTTTGATACCACCTATTCATTATCATAAGAAATAAGCAATTGGAGAATGTACCATGCTTATATCACATGCATACTATGGAGATACAGATGCTAAGGAGGTGAGCCTTGAGGGGACATCACTCTGGCAATTTCACTAGCTGTCTTGAATCTTAACTGATCATTTTGAGCTGCCAGACTTTGCAGTAAGAAAATATCCATGCAATCTCACTGTGTCTGTATATGAAAAAAGAACTGAAATGTTGTTGGTATGGCACAGTACCAACATGAAATAGCTGGGAAATGTTGGCAACATAACTATTTTTGGAATATATTAATAGTATAATATACTTATTTACCTGCTATTCGCGATACCTCTCTGGACAAGTTTCCATAACCCTAGGATAAATGGTTGCCATAGGTTTGAAGTCCCTGTTCTAGATGAATAAATGAATGTTGCTGTTTTCTTAATTTTGTTTTTATAATCAGCCATGATATAAAAAACTAAAAAAAAAAAGTCCAGTTTTTAATTATTGAAAATAAAACGTTGTATAACACATATACCTCGATTTTAAAAAACAAAAAACATAAGGTTTGCTAATTTATAAATGTGAAAGTTATTGCAAATATTTATTACCAGTTATTTAAAAATAAAATAAATCTAATAACACTTTTAAATTTGAAGGTTAATGTTAACAGTAAAAAAAAAAAATCAAGACAGTATTATTTGTCTTTTTAAAATTAATATAAAGAGGAAAAGAAATGTATTTGCATTTTTAATACATAAACTTTTTATTTTTTGTGTGTCCTTATTTATAATATTTTAATGTTTCCAAATAAATATATGTACAATAATGTATTTTTAATATATAAGGGATTTGAACTCAAGACTTTTGCACAACCCTCAACTCTCCAAGCCATCTCATATTGCTGATCAACCTGATCACATACATGTTGAAAAGATAAATAATCACCAATATACATATTTCATGCTAAGCCAGTACTCATCAGTTGGTCCAGATTACCATCTCCACACATATATACAATCAGATGACAACCTTGGCACTATGAGGGCTTTGAACATTCCATCATCAGATTTTCAATGAAATGGAAGGCTGAAAAGTTGTGAGATGGAGTAGTTTGAAGCTTGTCCATTAAAGTATGAAGATTTGCTATCTTAATATAAAGCTGAGCACTGATTGTATGTATGTGTGGAGATGGTAATATGGACCAACTGATGAGTGCTGGTTTAGCACAAAATATGTATATTGGTGATTATTTATCTTTTCAACATGTGTGTGATCAGGTTCATCAGCAATATGAGATGGTTTGGAGAGTTGAGGTTGTGTGAAAGTCTGAGTTCAAATCCCTTATATATTACATATATATCTGTATGTGCATGTGTAAGCCTTACAGGTATTAATTTAAATAATGTATATTATATTCATACATGGATTAAGTGTTTTTATATAATGTATAAAATATCCAAAAGTTAATATTCATACTTCTAATGTAGAATGAATAAATTTTCAATTTTTAATAACTAGCCAAATTTATTTTCATTACTAAATGTCATAATCATGGGAATTCTAACCAACACTGAAAATGCATTTACTCATTGTTAGAAATGAAAATTTTATTTATTCCAAATTAGTTATGTATATATATATATATATTTATGTGTTGGAATTTTTTTATATATTAGTATATAAAATTAAATTCCAAAGTTATGTTGCTCCATTTTTTTCTGGTCTAATGTTGTAAAAATTAATGCACTTTTTATGACTCAATCAAATTTTTTCATTAAAAGATCATGGTCCATAAACGTCAGTATAAGTTTTTGTGCATTAAATCTTTCACTTAAAAAATCCTCTCCTATTTGAAATTTTATAGAATTTTATAATTATTTAAATGATTAAAATAATGTAAACCACAACTTTTGCACTCCTAAGATTATGACATCTTTTTCACCACTGGTTAAATATTATTTCTTATTATGGCTGTATTTGTTTTTTTATAATCTGTGCATTGAAATTCTTTTTAACCTGAAAAGTATAACTGTCCAGATAATAATAGCTATTTACCAACCAATACGGATAGCTATCCAGGTTTAGTATGAACCAGCCACATGGAAAAAAAAATTGTAAGTCTATAATCTGATGAGACTTAGATTTCAGATTGCAATAACAACCAACAGATGTTGTGACTATTACACCAGGAAGCCATTAGAGTTAAATATTTTTATTAAGACCAGATGCAACATGTTGTAAGGGGTTAATACTCATGAATATGTAGTTTGTAAATTAAAAGGATCATCTATGTTGATTTTTTAAGAGTAAATAAAAAAAAGACTATTTACAGATGCTTTATTAGTATTTTTTTGATTATAAAAAACTGGTAATAATACTAATTACCGCTATTGGTAATTCTTAATTTGTGTTTTATCATTTGAATCACATTTGCAGGGAATTGAGTAGAATAGAGATATACAATTACATTTGGTATTGAAGTTTTTCAAAAATAGTGTTTGCTGCTGAAAGAGTTAAAAGGACAATATCATAAGGTATCAAATAGACAGATTAAAAGATCATCATACAATATTATGTTTCATGGTTTGTATAGTCATTGTAAAACCGATCCTTATCATTTTTTAAATTTTACTTTCCATTTTTGCTCCCTAGAATAAATGTGCTGTACTTTTTTCAAATGTCGGTTTAATAGTGATGATGACGGATATAAAAAGTTTTTAATAGAGAATAAATCTGGACCTCCCTCCCAAATCCCCAACAATTTACTATAGGCAAAACTCACTATACGTATTGCCACTCACTGCAAGCTAGAGTAATCAATGGATGCTGTAAGGCTTGTGCATAAAATCCCCATCTAATGCCTACTCATCCAACCTCCCCAGACTAGTTTCTGGCTTGCAGCCTTCATCAGTAAGGAGCCTTGGATCTGAGAGAACTGTACTTAGACCTTAGGATCTTAGATGTTAGGATCTAATGCAACCCTCCACAAGTCTTCTGGCATCCATTGATTACTCTAGCTAGCAGTGAGTGGCAATACCTATAGTGAGTTTTGCCTGTTTTAATAACAGTTATAAGCAAGCATAAGAAATGGTGATCATGTGATGTTTATTGGCAATTTACAATAGCTCACATTTCTAAATTATTAATCAGTATTTGATTGTAAATAGAAGAGTAGATTTAAGTTCTTCCTTTCCCTTAGAGAAATATAAATTCATTACAGTGCTTTGCAAAGAAATGTTGATGGAGGAATCATTAGTCTCATGACTTTTAATGAATATATATATATGAAAACTGGAACATCAGAAAATCAACATAACGAATAAAAAAAATTAATTAAAGAAATACTCTCATTCACGTAAATGCATTAAAAAGTAAAAAACAAGTTTTCCCAACCTTCACAAATAAAAGCATATGCTAATTCATTTATCAGATGAATAGATGAGTAGGAATACAAGACAATGAGGCATTATTTTTAAGTATTTAAATAATTTATTGGGAATCTGTCTTGTTTAGTAGCATAGAGTTTTATTTATAAAATAAGAAGACAATTTATTTTTTAGTGCATTTATGTAAATAAAAACATTTCTTTACTTTTTTTCTAATTTTTAGATTTTATATAGTTCTAGAAATTAGGAATAGAAAAAGTTTAGATACAATTTAATAATATTAGATGGGCCCTGTAAAAAGCAGTATATCTTGTATAAAATTAAAAATGCAAATTTTTATTAATTTTTGTTAACATTGTTTACAAAGTCTAAAAACATATATTATCATTTGGAATACATATATATGCAAAGTTGCAATTAAATTGGAAATTGCAGAAAACTCTCCCTACAATATTGCCACCCAGTGCAAACCTTAGTAATCAATGGATGCAAGAAGGTTTAGGCTCATAGTTTTATAGTTAACTAAATAGGTAAAAGGTAGTTTCTGGAGGATTGCATTAGCCATAAGATCTATATGCAGTGCTATCAGATCCAAGGATCTTCACTGATAAAAACCACAAACTAGACACTAGCCTGGGGATAATGGATGAATAGGCACTAGATAGGAATTTAATGCACAAATTTTTTTTCATCCATTCTTTACTAAGACTTATACTGGGTGGCACTACTGTATGAAGAATTTGCTGCTCTTTTAAAAGCTTGTATAAGCATAGAAAATGGTGATCACGTGATGTTTTAATAGTTTTATAAATTGCAAATTGAGGAGTAGTGAATTATACAATTTTTTTTATCCAAATTGACAGACAAAAAAGGGTTAAATAAAAGTGCTTAAAAAGCACTATTTAATAAATATAATACAAATGAGTGGTCCTCAAATTTCATGCTTTTGCCATGTCAGATGACTAACTAACTATTCAATCAACTAGTAATCTACAAAGTGAAATAAGCTGATTTTCATTTTGCATTTTAACAAAGCATTAACTTTTAATGGTAGATTCCAAATGATTTGTGAAACTGATTTCATATAAAATATTTTCATTATAAAGAAAAAAAAACGACATTTATGTATAATTTAAATATGCATACATTTTTCAAGATTATTTAAATATTTTGTTGTTATTATTATTATTGTTATTATTTGGAATTTTAATTCCAGTTACAAGGATATGCTTTGATCTCAAAGCATACATATTGTTAAATAGTTATTGATTTTGGAATTGGTTATAAATCATTAAAATAAAACTTGGAATAATATTACACATTTCTTCAGTTAATTTTTGACTTAGGTGATACAATCATATTTTATACATTTTATTTTAATTTTAGATAGCCTTTAACCTATGAACACTAATGAGCCATATCCTATTTAGGAATACCTGTCAAATGGATACTGATGTATAAATTCATAGTTAAATTTAACAAATGCTCATAATCATTTAACAAATATTTTAACATCCTTATTAGCATTATTTGTAGATAAATATATAAGTTTGTATAAAGGCCTCTTTTAGATTTGTAGTGGCTTGGACAGATTTGTTTTTGTTTTCGTTCAGTCTGAAGAACCAATCTGATTGGTTGTTGCACATCAATAGACGTTGGCTGCGGATTTACTTCGTATATATGATCCCATTAATAATTTATTTACATAATATATATTTTTACATGAAAGTCATTCAAAATATGTTTGTAAATTATAATATTAATAACCATTATTTACTCCAAAGCGAATGAATAATAGAATATTATAATGAAATCTTTTATTAGCAGAATCTTGTTATAATTATCCTTAGTGAATAGAATGGGGATTTGCCTCAAGATCTCTTGATAAGTGCTAGATAGATTTTTCTTTGGCTAGATTTTTTTATTTTTGAAAATAATATTATTAAAGTTGTGAATTTAATTTTAAATATATACAACTGTAAAATATCCGACTCTCCCCGTTTTGTGTTAAAATAGATGGTTCCCATAGAGTAGTACAGAGTAAGCCAACAGTGATGCCATTTAAAAGTACAATTTGTGACATTGAACTATGGATGATATTGCGTAGCTAATGTTGAATACTATATACATCGACTTTATTGATAGTTATAAATTTTTTAGATTTATATATCTAATTATTAGTTGACAAAATCTACACATATTCATTAGTTTATATTTTTATCTGCACGGATAGCAACATAATAATAAATCATATTTGTTCATTGTTTTTATTTTACTAGTTAATAGGATCATTTATTAGATATTTGATGCTTTATAACCAATTAAATATTTGAAATATGTACCATTTGAAACAGTAATTTCATGTCCATGTCACATACAATAGTCTTACATGATATATATATATATATATATATATATTATTTCTACACTATGTAAACATAAATTTTATAACACACTGATTTTGTGAAGCATATACTTTGATTTTTTAATTTTATTAGATTACTAATAGAAATATCTAATCAATTAAATGCTAATCCCAAATAAATATTTTATTTTATACTGAGTATATTGCATACATAAGAAAGAAAGAGGAACATAGTCAAATTCAAATACAAAATAAATATATTAGCAGGCCTCATGTTTTATAATAAAATATGCATTCATAATAAGGTTGTCACTCATATTATTTATTTTCAATCCTAGTGTTGTATTTTGTAAAAATTGCATACAAGTTTATGCATTCCAGAAAAACTAGTATTTATTCGAGAGGTATGTTTTTAGATCACGCACTGATAACTGAGGAATTTAATTAAGGCATTAACATAATGGCGAACGATAATTCCAAGAAATATTTGCTGATTGCAAATATTTCTAGATAAGAGACCTTACCTTATTGGACAATGTAATTAATTGCTGCAGTTATCAGAAAGCTATAAAAAGACTGTGTAACAACTACATCAGGCAATATTTCAGTGCATCTCCAGTAGACATTCCTGTTCAATTCCAGTAGGAGATATCTAGAGTCAGTGCTTGTGGTTAATGTTCAGCACTCAGTGGAAATGTAATCCATGGGTATAGCTGAAAAACCCCACAGAGATGGGGAGAACGTAGCCTGAGGAAAGAGTTGAATTTCCAGTGGTAAAAAAAGTGAAGTATCTGATAGATTGTTGCAGAGATGGACGCTGTAAGAGCTTAAGGCCAGTCACAGTGCTGTACTGTGAAGCGTTCGTGTGCAGCTAAACTACCGGGGTCAAGGTGTATGTAAACCTTGCCCATTGTGAACCGTTTTTGTAGCAGCCAGACTGAATGTACATCGAGCGAATTAAACATTAGTGAACAGTAGAAATAGAGTTGTTGCAGACTATTTGCTATTCTAATTATTTAAAAACATTGTGTCTTAATGTATATAGTCATACATATGGACACATCACCTAGTTAACGTTTATTTTCATCATAAATATATACAAATAATTATATATTATTAGGGTAAAATAATACTCATACAGAATTTAAATATAAAATTTTAACAGTTGCACAATATGAATATGTAATGAATCAAAAAAGCAATAGTATTGAAATCAGTAAAAAAAATTAAGGTTTTCAGCAGACTGACCAAACGTCAAAAGTATAATTGGTGCAATAAATATTGTTAAAATTTTATATTTTAAACTCTGTATTGGTATTAATTTATATATATATATAATACAATATTTATATATTAATCTTGTTCCACCAGTTGTATTATTGATTGATTTAAAAAATAAATCATTTTGTTGAATTGCATATTTTCCTTTATTAATATCATACTGGGTGTTATAACAAGAATATACTTGACCATAATAATATTTATGCATCTATGTCCCAAAATGCATTATTCAAGGATAGTGTGAACATAATAATAAAATAAGATCATGGATGAACATAATAATGAAATAAGATCATGGATGAATGACCACTGATTTAGCTTAGACTAATAAAGATGAGTTTGTTCATGGTAAAGGGACGTGACATCAAATTCATCCATAATTACTGTATTTGCAGTTATATAGTTGAATTACATTTTCCCCCCTAAACAGTATCATCATACACATTACAGATTGTTACAATATATATATATATATATATATAATGTTAATAGATTGTTTAAACTATAATACTGTTATAGTAAATAAGACATATCCCCTCTAATCATCTGACAATATGGTATTAAGAAAGTGGCATCCACTTACAAATTGGTTCTCTTTATTTTATATATATATATATATATATGATTTCTGAATTAAGTTCAGACCCATATGATTATTTCAGTTGAAGAGCTGAATTTAAAGACTTGTAGATGTCTAAAATTTCAGATCTTCTTAACTTTTAGATAAATGTTTATCTTGAGTTAGTTTTTTTGAATCTGGTATCCTAGCTCCTCACTGAAGAGAGCCATAGCTCGAAAGCAGTCTGGGAATGGGCACAATCCTAGATAAAGATGATTTGAATGCTTTCTCTTGTAGCCTTTATCATAAAAAATAAGCTTGTTTAGATATATATTAAGAAGATTGCCCTGAACAATCACAGTAGGAGGTCTGAGAATAGATTAATCTAATAATTTATTGTGAATTATTTGTTATTAGATTAATTTTTGTAGAACAAATCAAAGAAATTAATTTTGTCAAGCGTCATTAGCCGAGAGGTCATCGCAGCCGCCTTGCAAGCAAGTAGTTGTTTGCAGACGGTTGTGGGTTCGCGTCCAGGTTGATGCTATGACATATGAAAAAAAAAAATCAAAGAAATTAATTATTTTTAAACTTTGTAATAACCTTTTAAACACAAATATGTAATCAAAACAATATAATTTTATGCTAATTTTTTTCACTTAATGATTTTTTTCCGTTATATATGTTCAGTGATTTGAAAAACAGACCTCCTACTCTCCTCCTTAATATCTTGTAATTATTGGAACTCTTATTTATATGTATTATAAAACCACATTAAAAGCAAAATAATGATACAGCATATCATTTGAAATAATGTATACACAATGTATATATTGCATTTAATTTATATAATTGTTTTATTATATAGGGATATATGTTTTATGATATAAGAAAATTAAATTATAATTCAGATGAATTATTAATTACTTTAGAGCTGATTTTTTGTAATGTATTGTTTGAAGATTTTTGTATGTACTCATTTATTTGATTAATATTTCTTGTTCTCATTTATCTAGTAATTGCCTCTAATATTCTCTGTATGATACTAATGATTATTTTGTTTGCAGTATTAAATACATAATTTATTAGCTTTCTTCTTTTTTTTTTTTTTGCATTTATTATAATGCATTATACAAATACTTTTCATCTATATTAATTTTGAAAACTATTTAAATTATTATTTTTTAATCATAATATATTTTCCTGTTAGATTAATACTTATAATTACTCTTTTCATTTACATTATAGTCATTTGGAATAAGATGAAAGTCATATGTTAAATCTATTTATATATATATATTAAGTATATATAAATTGAACTAAATATAATACTAATGGAGTCTAGTGATGGTCACGATAACAATGATGACCGCACTCTATATGACTATATACTGTATAATATTAAAGTTTATCGACATTCAAAATCAATTTTCTGCAATACTACTGAATTAACATTATATAACAATCCTGGATACCGTCCACATAATTTCAAAGAGAATTATATAGAATCTACACACATGCACACACACCAAACTTATTGTTTGATGCTAATTTAGGAAAAGAGACTATGTCAAATATGTGTATAAGATTGTAAGATGGAGAAATACTTAATATAATATTTAAATAAACTTAAATGTAATGATTAATAATTCTATTAATTAATTAGTAATAATAAGAGAAATGGCAGGTATAAATATTTTACTAAACATAAATAGATTCTGACTTAGTTATAAGCCTTGCATAGAAATTGATTATTAAATAGATGGTAAAGCAACAAATATAATAATGTGATTTAAATGTATGTTTTTCTGGTTCCATGTATATACAGATGTGGTATGTTTAACCTAGATGTGGGCACTATTATGTATTCACATATGTCTTTTATATTATGATAATGATATAAATAAACAGTGACAATTAAGTATAAGAATATAAGAATATTTTTAGAGAAGCTAATTTTAAATATATGTACTTTAATAATTTATAAGTCATACTTACAAGAAACATTTTAAGGAACACAGAATACCCTCTTTCTCAGGTTCTAGTTTTATTAATTGTCCACACTGTTATATAAATGAATTAGCAGTGTTGTAAAAAAGCTAGAATTTTTTACAAGTTTGTCAAAATGATTCTAGTAATTTTGACTTGTGAATTGTTATTATAATACACAATTTGGAGTTAGCTTCTCCATAAATATATATTCTCAGTACTATAAATTTAATAGCTAGTGTTTGTTTACAATTATTAAAGTTATTAGAATTTGCACTTTGAATGTTATTTGAATCTGTAAACTGATTTTATGGCTATTTTACAAAGATTGCCATTAATATAAAGTTTCTAACCTATAATAACAGTGATTGATTCCTATTAATATAACAGTGTGGAAGTTAGAAAGAAGTGGATCATTTTTGCCTAGCTAATAATTAATGCTGATGCAAGAAAGAAGTTTATTCTGTGCACGTTGTTTTAAAATGACTCTATTGAGTCTGGTTTGTGAATTGTACGTGCAGTGAGAATTAATTTTTCCATAAAGTTTTTAATTCTTTTGTACATATTTGTTTGTGTAAAGAAAATGTAAGAATATTAATTATTACAAAAAAAAAAATTAAGTCAGATGTCACATGACCTAATTTAATAAGCTTGTATTTACAAATGTTATATATAGACCTCGCAAAACAAGCTCTTAACAAGCTTTGTAGAATATCCCCAACCACCAGTTTCTGCTACTGGAGTCCTCAGTGAGGTGCTAGGATATTCAATCATTAGATTAAAAATACCAGGACAAATGCAGCACTTTATCTAATGTATAACTATTAAGTAGAAAATCTGAAATATGTCTTCCAATCCAGCTATCTAACTTAGATAGCGATATGGGATCTCACTGAGGATGCCAGTAGCAGAAACTGGTCCGAGGTTGGGGATATTCTACAAAGCTTGTTAAAAGCTTGTTTTGTGAGCTCTATTTATAATATTAATTATTATATAAACTTACATTTATCATCCAATATAAAACAATTCTGGTAATAAATATAATTTTGAATATCTTATCTTTATCCTTTTTTAAAGTATACAAGCAGAAGTGACATTTTGTAGAATAAATTTGATTTAAAAAAATATTTACTATATGTAAATCTTAATTTCTTTTAATTTTTATTTTGGGACCTTTTAAGAGCTCTCAATCGCTTTCCTTTTACATTCTGAGAGAGTAATGGTACTTATGTTGTATTTTTTTTCAATATCTTTGAAATTTTTTTAAAAATTCTACAATCTGATTTTCAACATCATGTGTAATTAGCATTAGTCATCTAAAGATTCATTTAAATTAGCAACTAATTGATTAAAAATTATTTTCCTTCCTAATAATACAACAACAGTTAATTTTCTTATAAACTTTCTCTAAGCTAATAAAAAATGATCTGAATTTTCCTTCTAAAGTAATTTGAATGCAAGTGGAAATATTCCTATCAAGACTGTAACTTTCATTAAGACAAATAAACAAATGAATTTTCATTTTCAAGGAACTTTAAATATAAACGAATTCGTTCCATAATAATAATAAACTTTTTTCGTACTGGATTTAATATCGTAAATAATATGCACGATATATATGTATACTACTGGATTTTTGTCATCTTTACTTGGATATGTATATCAGTTGAACTTCTATGTAGATAGCTTTATAAAATTATCAATTCACGTGGAATTAATTCATTGGTTGACCTTCGTAGTTAGCAAGGGATGATCATAATGTATAATGAGCTTCATAGCAGTACAGTGTACTAGCAACATTTGTCTCCGTGTTTTGTCAACTAGCATGAAATTTGCTAGCAACAGATCTACGCTTTAATTTTTAATATTTTGACTTAATATTGACTAGCAAATAAATAAAATTAAAGAATTAAGTACCTTATCTTTTAATTGATATAAATATATGATAATTTTGTGAAAGAATGAATACTCGTTCTTTTTTACATGCATAAAATAAAACAAGTTTACATTCGTTTAATTTAAGAACGGAAATAGTTTCTTAATTAAAGTTTTTTTCATCCCTACAAAGTACATATTAAATTAATTTTTATAATTTTTTATATACTTAAAACAATTCCCCTTGAATTTTTTTTTTACAAAATAATATTTATTTCTTTTATAGTATAGCTTTATTTTTAACAGAATCAGAAATAAATTAAATAATCTATTTACCAATATTATTTAATTGAAATAATTTGTTTTAAAATATGAAGAATATTGTTTATTTAATTAATATTTTAGTCACTGTGATTTTATATTTATATACACTAATTTTGTGTATATTTCTGCTGCTGTCTGTCAACACATTAAATGTATATGCACACACACACACTATCAAAGTTATTCATCTCCTGTAATGGTGCATAAAACATTTTGTTTCAATATGTAGGTGGATTTAAACGTAGATAGATAAACAGACAAAAATGGATTGACAGACAGATAGATAGATAGATGGATGGGATAGGATGGACATAAGCAAAAGCAATGCATTCCATTTTATATTTTTTAATAAACAAATAATTATTTGTAAAATAAGTTTGTTTAACAAATAACCCAATCTAAATTTTTTCTTGAAAATTTTTAAGTTTTTCTATAAATTTATTTTTTACTTAAGTTAATTAGAATATAAATGAATGGTGTGATAAAAGAATAGTTGAACAAATGAGTATATAGTTGTGATAAAAGTACATTTAATGATATTGTGCATAGCAACTCACACTATTAAATAGATACACACTTTTTGGTTCAAATAAATCAACATTTATTGACAGCCTGAATTTAGGATTTGATCTTATTGCAAGTCTGATTTTTAAACTAGCATATTACTTTTGCGAGTTCAGATTATATATTACAGAGAAGAGAAACTTTTTTCATTTTTAACAACCTGTGATATTGAACCTTATTAATTGATATTGAAACGGAAATCTCCAATCCCTTTCCGTTTCACCATCAACCTAATGACCTACTCGTCTAAACTAATTTCGAACCTATTTTTAATGTAAAAATGTAATATATAAGTCGAGCGGGAAAACTTTGCTACAATGGCCGCTTGAATGGCATCATCCATTTACATACGAAAACACGCTATAATTAGACAGGTTTGATAAAATTATAGCGGAGAAATGCTCATAATTTATTATAAAATGTTTTATTAATTTTCAGTCAATTCTTAATTATATTCGCTATAATATTCGTATGTGGATGGATAATTTAAACCTTGGAATAACGGCAAAATGATTCATATATATTTAAGTTTAAATAAAAGTAATGTAAATGTTTTCTTTAATTTATTTAACGGTTTTCTGATTTAATGTTTTACATATATAGTTGAAACAAGTATTTTCTTTAAATTTGCTTTTTTTTAAATAAACAAATATGTTAAAAGTTATTTAGTTTTATAAAATAAGAATTATCTGTTCGCAATTAAAAATGAGAATTTTTGTAAACAAGATATCAATTAGTGACACACCCGGGTAAAAAAGTAAAATCTGTTTTCTGATTGATTTTTGTTTGCAACAAAAGACTTTTTCATTAAATCAGAATACCGTTCCTTCTGCTAAGTAATAACACCTGAAAAGGAATTTAATTAA
Organism: Epiperipatus broadwayi; assembly: GCA_028023455.1. Taxonomy (NCBI): domain Eukaryota; kingdom Metazoa; phylum Onychophora; class Udeonychophora; order Euonychophora; family Peripatidae; genus Epiperipatus; species Epiperipatus broadwayi. The sequence continues at coordinate 15,212,896 of JAQFVV010006200.1, read as the reverse complement.
TGAAAATGAATCAAATTATATAGTTTATATATTTTGATACATTTTTTAAGGAAATTAAATATAACACCTCGGAGATTTTATCAGTTGTTGTAGAAATTGAATTATATTATTTTGCTTTAATTAAAAGTCAATTGGTCCCGAGGTTTACGAAATTCCAGAAAGGTGTTAAAGTTTAGTAGAAGGATATAAATAGGCCTTATTTTAAGCGGGAAGGGAGAATCCATCTTGCTTTTGAAGAGAGTTAACATGAGAAGTTTTAAATTGTTCAACCTCAACATGTCTGGCTAAAGTCAGGCAAGAATTTTGCTGCTTTCCCGTGATGGAACGCCTAGTTCAATCCATCAAATGCCAAAGGAACAACCAAGCTTACACCAACTAAATTTGAAGATGCCATAAGCCGTAAAAATAATTTTTGCCCTCGTTCCGATTTCAATCCAGCTAAAGAAACACTATTTTAAAAAAATCGTCTCCCAACTAAAGTGAAGATGCCATAAGCCGCCCAAGAATTCACCTTCATTCCAGTTTCGAATATCTCCAGCCCATCTACAGGAGAACTGTTTTAATATTTAAAATCGCAGAGCTCTGTAAATTTCAAAAACAGTCATTGTTTCTTCCAAAACAGGTTAGCTAACCATATTATTGAACTTTCTCGCTAAATTGTTTCTGAAATAATATTTAAATGAAATACTTTTTGCTAATACAATAGTGTAAACTGTCTAAATTGTTTCCTAAAATATTTGAAATCTATAAATGAAATATTTTTGCTAAATTTCTTTGTTAATTAATATTTTGCTATATAATTTAATCACTGCAGTTATATTTTGCTTTTCTTTTGCTTATTTTTAATTATTATTAGTTATGCCTATGTTTCGAAACGGCGTGCATTTAATTATAGAATATGTTTTTAAACATATAAATTTAAATTATTTATATAGCGTCATTTCGTGCGCTGTTTCGAAACCCAAATTCATATTTTTTCACTTAATAAATTAATTAATATAAATATAAAATGTGGCTTTTCAACCTTTATTTATTATGTTACTAAAGATTAAACTAGCCTGGAGTGTAATTATAAGTATATTTTTTTTAGTTAAGTATTCGTAAGTCCCTTATTAAATATACTTTTCCCCCTTTTAAAAGTTTAGTAGTTATAGATAACTAAAGAGATTGAACGGGATAAAGTAAAGTTTGTAGCTATATATTCCTGTCAGTAGCATATCGTATTTCTCATGCTACAGAAGAGTTGGCTCTTTTGATCAAGCTGATAAACTTGTGTTCATTTAATATGTGATATTTCATTTATAATATCCTTCGGCTTGGCGGATGTGGAATTTATTTATTTATATCTTCTCGTTATGCTGTTTTTTATACATATATAAGATGGAGCCACGGCGTTGCCAGCACATCTTCTCTTATGGGTAGTGCAGTAGCGAAGTCTGAGCTACGGGCCAGATTAGCACGTAAGTCCCCCGCCTCTGAACCAAATAAAGGTTCCCCATTAGCAGCATGACGACCGGTTATTGGGTAAACCGTTGTTTGTCACAAAAACCCTAAAACTATTCTTCCATCCGCAGAGCCACTTTATTATTATATTTTACTTGTGCCTAGCGTATTAGTAAAATCGTTATAGCCAACTCTCCCTCCCTAATATGCAGTCTTCGGCGTTGATCCGAAGCATTCTTGAAAACCCGTTCGATCTAAAGCTATCTGGGACGCTTTAAAAGCCCATAGTTAAAATAAATTTATTATAATTAAGATGTATTAAGTTTCACTCCAGACTTGGTTTGATTTTACGTAAAAGAGCCACTCGAACTGATTATAAAAGGACATAACAAATAAGTTAATGTAGTGATTAGTTGTATAGCAGGATATTTGGCTCCATTGAATCATAGCCACAAACCTATTTTGCCAACAACAATTGTCAATAAATATATTTTAATTCATCATATATCAGTTTCTGTCTCATTATTAAATCAATCCAATTCACTAATTGCCCATAAGTATTCATTAGTAAAGCCCCTATTATTTAAATATGTTAGATTTTATCTGTGGAATGTCTAGTATTTACGTTGTTTATATATATGTTTAAGTCCATGAGTCTTATTGTTTTCTCCGATTTGCTAGTGGGCCGGATGAAGAATTAAATCTCGTGTGCTACCATTGTTATGTTATCCATTGGGTGTTAGATCTGGTGCTTGGAGAGTGGGTTCGAATCCAGGCTGGTCCCTGACCTAAATCTCTGGCTTGACTGGGTTTGAAGTACATTTTGTGAGTTCCAGCTCGTGTTAGATGGATAAGCATGTTTTGACTGGCACATAGTTTTTTTTTTTTTCCGCGTTTGGCTGCCGAACTTAGTAAAAAAAAACAAATAAAAAAAAAAAACTTTACTTATATAAACACAGAGGTAAATTATGGTTTCTTTCAAAATATAAACTCATGGCCTAATCCTACGCTAAACCTATGGTAATACATCATAGTAGATTACACTATCATAATACATTTAGTGCTTCTAACAATTATCAACACATATAATGAAATCATCGGTTATTAGTAAATATTTTAAACTTAAACAGATATATACCCAAACGAGTATACATCTTAGTCAAAAATAAAAGATATGTTTTTATATATATAAAATATAACGCGTGTAATATATAAAGGATATAGAGATCAAATATACAGTGTATAATATGTATGTAAGGTATATAAATAAAGTATAACACGGATAATATATAAAGTGTATGTAGATAGAATATAAAGTGTATAATATGTATAAGGTAACATATAAAGTGTGAATATATCTAAGGTATATAAATAAAATATAAAGTGTATAATATATGAAGTGTATAATAAAATAAAAAGTGTTAATATATCTGTATAAAAATATGAAGTGTACAATATATAAAGTGTTAATATAGATCAAATATAGAGTGTATAATATATATATATAAGGTATATAAATAAAGTATAAAACGTATAATATATAATGTATAATAAAATAAAAAGTGTTAATATATCTGTATAAAATATAAAGTGTGCAATATATAAAGTGGGTGCACCTATAAAGTGTATATAGATAAAATATAGAGTGTATAATATATAAATATAAAAGGGTATGTGTATATATATAAAGTGCATAATATATATAAAAGGTATATAAATAAAATATAGAGTGTATAATATATATAAAAGAGTATATAAAAAGATCAATCACACACGCAAAAAAAAACTAACAATTTAAATAGGATCTGGGGGTTGCTTAAGGAGTAACTCCACGCCGGGGTTGAAACAACATCCCAATAGATCATCATCATCTTCATCAGATGTCCAACCTTCTTCATCATCATCGGTTATCCATTCATAGCTTTCATTTTTGTCTTTCAACCTCACAGGAGATCGCTTAGGGTGCATTGTCAAACTTCGTATCTCATGCAGCTCGAGATTCTTTTCTTCAAACGTGGACTCCTGTTCTGCTACAGATAACTTACTAGTATTTTCTATAGGAGTTTCTTGGCATGGGGTGTCTAGATGCTTTATATTATTAATATTACTCACTTTTATTATTGCTTGTGTACATTTAACATTATTTTCATTTTCAATGATCTTTTCTTCAGTAAGTGCTTTTTCACATTCCTCGCTTTGACTTTGCGCCGTCACTTGAGATTCGTTCCTTTCCAACCCAAGTTGTTCTTCATACCGGTAAAATGTGCTATTTTCATCATCCATCTGGAACTTATGTTCGCTTAAAAATTCATTTTCTTTGACTATGGTACTTTGCTGATCGACTTTGGCTTCGCTCTCTCTAAAATTATTTTGATTATCATCTTCACTCTGGCCAATAATTTGCACTCCCTCCTGTCTATTAAGTTTGTTAGCTTGGTAATCACTAGCAAAGTTGCTTTCCTTCTCTCTCTCTTCTTTCATTTCTGCTACATCTTTCAACTCTGGAATACATGCTGTGATAATGTTTTCTTCTTTGTCGGCTATTTGACTTCTTTGTAGCAGGTTTTCTTTTATTTCATATATTTCCTCTCTGATCTCCCTTTGGGCTTCTTCACACTCTTGGAATTTGCTGCCTAATTCTGCACCAACTTCATAAACCTCGTCTATCACATTCTTTTCTTGACATTCTACTTGTTCAACTAAAGCCTTCACTTCTTCTTTAATCACAACAAATTCCTTTCTATTTTCTTCTTGGTTTTTATGTAACATTTCTTTAACTTCTCCCCGAATTTCTTCAGACTTCTGCTGACAGCTGGTTGACAATCCCTGTAGACCTTGGCACATTTCTTCCAGTCTTTTATCTCTGTCTGCCATCTCTTGTCTAATATCTCTGCTAAGGGTTTCAAATCTTTGTGTCATTTTGCGATTCATTTCCTCCATTTTCTGATCCCTTGCCTCCATTTTCTGATCCATTTTTTGATCCCTTGCCTCCATTTTCTGATCCATTTCTTTCGCATCCTGTCTAAGCTGTCTCAGCAACCAATTAAAATCCTGGCCTTCCTGCTTAATCTCCTCTACCGGTATCTGTTCAGATATTTCGGTAACTGAATTCTCTGGCATATCAAGAGTTTTCTGTGCACACTCATCTCTATCCTGGCTCATACCATTTTCCCTTTCTATTTCTTCTGTACTGCTGTTGTACTCATTAATTTCTCTTCCTGATCTCAACACGATACCTCCACCTTTCATCTCCATTCCTACTTCTATCTCTTCCCCACTGCTCATTACTTCTGTTTCTTTGTTCATTCTGTATACTATATAATCCTTTCAAAATTTATTTATTTATTTTTCGCACCTAATAAATATTTGATTTTTAAAACTTCTATACTTTTAATACGGCTGTTTGCTGCTCTCCCCCTTCAAGAACGACTCGCTCACTTCCATCCCAACTCTATGCCTAACTCACTAATATATCTATAAGCTTACTCCATCTCGATGCCCGTCCAACATATAATGAATTTTAAAAAAAAATTTTCGTCTCCCTACTTTTTATTTTATAAAATATACGAAATTCTTTTTTTATTTAAAAAAAAATCCCTTCTTTTTTTCTAGCTTTAATAAAATATACGAAAAATTTAAAAAAAAATCTTTTTTTTTTTCGTCTATATATCTAAAGTATAACACATATTTTAATATTAAAGATGACTTAATAAAAATTTAACTCACCCCCGGTCTCTTCTTCCAGCTGTTTTTTTTTTTATATATATATACATACTTAAATAGTTTTATGACCTAATTCCGTTTGACCCGTCTGCACCAATTTCAAACCTTTTAACTTTTGGTTAATTTGACGTTACTTTTATATATATATTTCTTACTCATTTTAAACCACTCCAATTCATAAAAATACTTTGATAAAACAACGAGACCCCCCCTTTTCTTTTAATCTAAATTTCTTTTCTCTGCTCCCTAATGACAAATTTATAAGAGGATGACTTATAACTTGATCAATCATCCTCGGGCGCCAGTCACTAGTGAACAGGAAAGACACAAAATAAATTTAATAAATTTTTTTTTGCTATATACACACAAAAGTCCATAACTCAAGGTATGTAGGTGTTTACATCGAAGCCTCACTTGGTCGTCCAAACGCGGAAAAAAAATCTTACATATATACATTATTCAAAAAAAAATTTGACTCAAAATCATTAATTTTGACCAAAAGAATTATATATATACTCCATAATCTCTTCAGGGGTGGAAATGAGTTACAAGCCCCACGATTTTGGGCGTCCAAACGCGGAAAAAAAAAACTATATAACTTTTTTTTAAAAAATACATATAACAGACTTCAGTACTCAGGGTATGTGGGTGTTTATGACGAAGCCCCAGTTGGGCAGCCAAACGCGGAAAAAAAAAAAAACTATGTGCCAGTCAAAACATGCTTATCCATCTAACACGAGCTGGAACTCACAAAATGTACTTCAAACCCAGTCAAGCCCGAGATTTAGGTCAGGGACCAGCCTGGATTCGAACCCACTCTCCAAGCACCAGATCTAACACCCAATGGATAACATAACAATGGTAGCACACGAGATTTAATTCTTCATCCGGCCCACTAGCAAATCGGAGAAAACAATAAGACTCATGGACTTAAACATATATATAAACAACGTAAATACTAGACATTCCACAGATAAAATCTAACATATTTAAATAATAGGGGCTTTACTAATGAATACTTATGGGCAATTAGTGAATTGGATTGATTTAATAATGAGACAGAAACTGATATATGATGAATTAAAATATATTTATTGACAATTGTTGTTGGCAAAATAGGTTTGTGGCTATGATTCAATGGAGCCAAATATCCTGCTATACAACTAATCACTACATTAACTTATTTGTTATGTCCTTTTATAATCAGTTCGAGTGGCTCTTTTACGTAAAATCAAACCAAGTCTGGAGTGAAACTTAATACATCTTAATTATAATAAATTTATTTTAACTATGGGCTTTTAAAGCATCCCAGATAGCTTTAGATCGAACGGGTTTTCAAGAATGCTTCGGATCAACGCCGAAGACTGCATATTAGGGAGGGAGAGTTGGCTATAACGATTTTACTAATACGCTAGGCACAAGTAAAATATAATAATAAAGTGGCTCTGCGGATGGAAGAATAGTTTTAGGGTTTTTGTGACAAACAACGGTTTACCCAATAACCGGTCGTCATGCTGCTAATGGGGAACCTTTATTTGGTTCAGAGGCGGGGGACTTACGTGCTAATCTGGCCCGTAGCTCAGACTTCGCTACTGCACTACCCATAAGAGAAGATGTGCTGGCAACGCCGTGGCTCCATCTTATATATATATATCAAAAAAACAGCACAACGAGAAAAATATTAATAAGTTCCACATCCGCCAAGCCGAAGGATATTATAAATGAAATATCACATATTAAATGAACACAAGTTTATCAGCTTGATCAAAAGAGCCAACTCTTCTGTAGCATGAGAAATACGATATGCTACTGACAGGAATATATAGATACAAACTTTACTTTATCCCGTTCAATCTCTTTAGTTATCTATAACTACTAAACTTTTAAAAGGGGGAAAAGTATATTTAATAAGGGACTTACGAATACTTAACTAAAAAAATATACTTATAATTACACTCCAGGCTAGTTTAATCTTTAGTAACATAATAAATAAAGGTTGAAAAGCCACATTTTATATTTATATTAATTAATTTATTAAGTGAAAAAATATGAATTTGGGTTTCGAAACAGCGCACGAAATGACGCTATATAAATAATTTAAATTTATATGTTTAAAAACATATTCTATAATTAAATGCACGCCGTTTCGAAACATAGGCATAACTAATAATAATTAAAATAAGCAAAAGAAAAGCAAAATATAACTGCAGTGATTAAATTATATAGCAAAATATTAATTAACAGAAATTTAGCAAAAGTATTTCATTTATAGATTTCAAATATTTTAGGAAACAATTTAGACAGTTTACACTATTGTATTAGCAAAAAGTATTTCATTTAAATATTATTTCAGAAACAATTTAGCGAGAAAGTTCAATAATATGGTTAGCTAACCTGTTTTGAAGAAACAATGACTGTTTTTGAAATTTACAGAGCTCTGCGATTTTAAATATTAAAACAGTTCTCCTGTAGATGGGCTGGAGATATTCGAAACTGGAATGAAGGTGAATTCTTGGGCGGCTTATGGCATCTTTAATTTAGTTGGGAGACGATTTTTTAAAATAGTGTTTCTTTAGCTGGATTGAAATCGGAACGAGGGCAAATTATTTTTACGGCTTATGGCATCTTCAAATTTAGTTGGTGTAAGCTTGGTTGTTCCTTTGGCATTTGATGGATTGAACTAGGCGTTCCATCACGGGAATTGCAGCAATTCTTGCCTGACTTTAGCCAGACATGTTGAGGTTGAACAATTTAAAACTTCTCATGTTAACTCTCTTCAAAAGCAAGATGGATTCTCCCTTCCCGCTTAAAATAAGGCCTATTTATATCCTTCTACTAAACTTTAACACCTTTCTGGAATTTCGTAAACCTCGGGACCAATTGACTTTTAATTAAAGCAAAATAATATAATTCAATTTCTACAACAACTGATAAAATCTCCGAGGTGTTATATTTAATTTCCTTAAAAAAATGTATCAAAATATATAAACTATATAATTTGATTCATTTTCATTAATTAAATTCCTTTTCAGGTGTTATTACTTAGCAGAAGGAACGGTATTCTGATTTAATGAAAAGTCTTTTGTTGCAAACAAAAATCAATCAGAAAACAGATTTTACTTTTTTACCCGGGTGTGTCACTAATTGATATCTTGTTTACAAAAATTCTCATTTTTTAATTGCGAACAGATAATTCTTATTTTATAAAACTAAATAACTTTTAACATATTTGTTTATTAAAAAAAAAGCAAATTTAAAGAAAATACTTGTTTCAACTATATATGTAAAACATTAAATCAGAAAACCGTTAAATAAATTAAAGAAAACATTTACATTACTTTTATTTAAACTTAAATATATATGAATCATTTTGCCGTTATTCCAAGGTTTAAATTATCCATCCACATACGAATATTATAGCGAATATAATTAAGAATTGACTGAAAATTAATAAAACATTTTATAATAAATTTTGAGCATTTCTCCGCTATAATTTTATCAAACCTGTCTAATTATAGCGTGTTTTCTTATGTAAATGGATGATGCCATTCAAGCGGCCATTGTAGCAAAGTTTTCCCGCTCGACTTATATATTACATTTTTACATTAAAAATAGGTTCGAAATTAGTTTAGACGAGTAGGTCATTAGGTTGATGGTGAAACGGAAAGGGATTGGAGATTTCCGTTTCAATATATATATATAATAATTGACCACTATTATTAGTAATGAAATTGTCTTCTTTTTTTTTCTAGTAATGTTTTTATATAATGTAAAGATTTAATATTTTTAGTTATTTATATTGGCAGTCAATTACATGGTCTATGGGAAAGTTTTTTTTCCCTTCTCTTACTAGTCTTGCTATGTCCCCCTCCCCCTATCTTTTAATTTTATATTTTTTTATTATAGCACAATTATCTTAGTTGACAGTATATTATACCTGTGTTTGTTGTTTCAGTTATCTATTAATTTAAAGTGTTTGTTGTTTACCTGTGTTTGTTGTTTCAGTTATCCATTAATTTAAAATTATCTAGAAACTAATATTTTACTATTTGATTGGATTGTTTTAAACAAAAATTTAAATAAAAGATGTTTTTGCTTTTTGTAATTATTATATATAAATTCAGAATAAAGTATTTTTGTTTCATGATTTTTTTTTTGTGTGTGAATTATTTGATGTATTTTACATAATGTCTTTGAACATTATATATTGAAAATTACTATTTAAAACTATCACATTTCAAACAAAGATATGAAGGATGGCTGGAAGTGGTAAGATGCATTACTGCTGATTCAGCATCTTTAATTGATCTAAAGAAAAATAATCAATTGGTTAGTTACACAAGAGGTCTTATGATTTTAAACTCAGAAAATAGCAACCTCTACTTCAGGAATTCTAGTTTTTAAGTCCATCATTCTTCCATTGCATTAAACTATGCCAAGAAGTTAATCGTGATCATAGTTTGAAGGTCATATGCCTTTTTGCCTTGACATGGTTTTTTGTTTGTTTGAAGTGTAATAATGTTACACAATAATTTTCAAACTGTATATTTAAATATTAGGCATGAGTAAAGAAGGGGGCTGGAATTAATAAAACAATGCATGCATATAATCAATAAAAATATATACACTAATTCTTAGTGAAATATTAAATTTACATCTGTAACTTAATAAAAAAAAATATTATTGAATTTATTTAACAATTAGGAGTTGTAATTAAGTCTGTGAAGGAAATTGCAGTACTTGTAGATTAAATTAGACAATATATTTTAAATAATTCTAGTATTGTAATTATTCATGCTTTTTAACATTTATATATATATAATTTTTTCAGAGATGGCAGGCTGCAAGAGAACGACCAGATTCTGGCTATAGATGGTCAGGTTTTGGATACCAACATCTCTCACCAGCAGGCCATTGGCATTCTGCAACAAGCCCGTGGATTGGTGGAACTAGTGGTTGCTAGAGGTGGTATTCCAAGATTAGACCCATCTCCAAGCACCTCTGTTGATCGATCACCATTGGCTGTGAGTGATAGCTCACAAAATTCCAACATGGTGGTAAGTTTATAATAAAGTTATATTATGAAAAGTAAATAATACATACACAAAAAAGCTTACATAACAACAAGTATTATATTGGTGCAAAAAAAGTTTATTTCAGTAACATTTCATTATTCTCCTCAGTGGGAAATATAGATTCTTGTGAATATTTACAGAATATTATAAATAGAAACTTTTTTATATTAACCCACAATGCCTACAATGTGGTATATTAACGCCAATGCTACAATCATACCATTCATAACAAAAATATTTGTTTTATACAATTATAATTCCAATTTGATTTTTTTAAAATTATAAGCATTATTTACAATAGGTATTAAAATATATATATATTAAATATCAATAAAAAATCCTAAACATGGAGAAGTAAAATTACTTTTGTTAGAATAGCTTTTAACTGGAATCACTTGATTGCGTTCTTACAATCAGTTATTATAATGAAATAAATATGCTTTTTATTAATGTAAACATTAGTCACAATATGTATTGTAATATTTATGTAAAAAAATAGGAAAAAAAATAGTGGCAATTTGCAAAAGACAAAGAAAATTTACTTTGGTTTAGACTACTAACAGTGTGAAATACCATTAAACCTTAAAAAGGGGAATGAAATTTATACTACATGAGCTAAATTCAATTAATTTGATTTTTTCAAAATAGAATCATACCTAGGAAAGTACCAAGACAGACATCTGCTTAATTAATAAAAATTATATGAAATTAACACATTTGACAATTTATACCAGTATTACATACTGGTTGTAATCGTTGCAGGTTAGATAATATTGTGTTTGTTATTGTTTAACATTTTTAAATCTTATTTATTTATGTGCAAAAAAAAAAACATAGTAGAGTATATTTATTTTCATTTTAAGTTGATTTTTTATAAATAAAAAAGAAATTATGTTTAAGTGTTAAGCACTATTCACACAGTTAAATTTTTTTTTTTTAGAGTATAGAAACTTTTTCTGTTTTCTTTTTAAAAGTTAAATAAAAACTACATTGTTTCATTAATTTGAAATTAGTACAACATTATTTTTTAACCTTTCTGGGTCAAGATTAAGTTTTTTGGTCAAAGACCAAAATCAGTTTTTAATTTAAATAAAATATAGTAATAATATGATCTCATCTCCCCTTATCCTCAGCTTCACCAGTTTATATATTTTAGATTAGAAAAGGGATTAGTGAAAAAAAGTTGATACTTTTTTTTCTATTGACATTTTTTTAATCTTTTACATATGTTATGTTTGCATTGTAATTTTTTATTTTAATGAAAATATTTTTATCTATCATTTCATGTAGAAAGTAAATGGTATATTTTCTTTATCCAAAAATGTCATATTTTTTTAATAGTTGCTGATAATTAATTTGAGAAATTATCGATTTTGAAAATATTTTGAAAGTTCAAATAAACTTAAAATTATAAAGATTACAAATTTTACATTGTCAAAATAAAATGAAAGTCAAATGATCTGTTGCTTGAGAATAATTTGCTTGATGTTTGAGCACCATAATAGTAGAGTTGAATTGTAGCCTGTGGACCTTGTGCTCTACAGTCCACTCTATTACTGCCCTAATCCACACAGAATCATATGCATATATGCTATTACTATAATATTTCAGTATTGTAATTTTCACTACATTATTCACGCAAGATAGGGACTGGGTTTTATCCACTTTTAACCTCTTATGGAAGAATATAATTATAAACACATGACAAAGATATGTAAAAAATATCTATGATCCCCAGTTTTATTGATAAGTGCAAAATATGTTGCCCTCATAACTTTGATACAAATCACTTAAAATGAAAGAATATTCATAATTTATATTAATCATTCATTAGATTTGAGATTATCCAATAATGAATAATATTTGCCTCCACGTGGTATTCAAAGTAGATAGAAACCAGTCCCTACCTTGTGTGAGAGTGTTGAAGTGAAAATTACACTACAGAAATATTATTTATTTTTGGATAATTTCTAGTCTAATAAATGACTAATAAAAATTATAATGCCATAATTATGCCTTACATTTATAATAATAATAATGAATAGATATGGAATTTATGATATTTTTTTTTTGTAATTAATGAAAGCAAATATATTTTGTTAATCTTTTTCTTTTTATTTAATTGAATAATAAAATTAAAAGAAATATGCCATTTTTTTGTGATTAACTAATGAGTAGCTGGTGACCCAAATTTTGATTGTGATCTTTGTTTAACAACAATGTAATATTAACATGGTTTTATAAATATCATTAAAAAAATAATTTCTATAAATCAACATTTTTTTTTGATTATAACATTCTAGTATTTTTAATTTGTCAAAGTTTTTTCTTTTTTTTGTTTAGATTTTATTACTTGATTTAAAATTTGAATTTTATTGTTTTACTGATTATTTTAAATGTAGAGGTCCCTACTATCGCATTTTACACGCATATTATCGAGGTTATAGCCTCAGTAAATATTACTTATGTAATCAATGTGTGTTTAATAAATTTATAATTACAACTTTAAATTAATTTTAATTTTGTCACTATCTTTATTTGTCAAATATTTATATGTTCATAATATCATCAGGAATTTATGATGAATATTAATTAGTTTTTATAAAATACTTGGGGAGAGGGGAACAATTAATGAATGAATTCTACATATAATTTGTCAAATAATGAAAAAATGTTGGATCTTTTTATAATAATAAGTAGGTATTAACAAAGTAAATAAAGGCAAACCATTTGTGCTAATTATAAATACAATAATCAATATGATTAAAGAATTAAGATTTACATATAAAACTTTTTATTTATGTCAGTTTCACTTATTTTTTTCTACACAATAGACCCGTTATTCAAGGATTTAATAGGTGTATAAATGTAGATGATAACAGTCTACTCCTAAGCTATCAACAATCTCAACCTGTAGTCAAGGCAACCGCCCTAAACAAAAAAATCCTTAAGCCATCAACAATCTCAACCTGTAGTCAAGGCAACCTCCCTAAACAATAAAGGTGGTATCATCTTTATTTATGGTCTTATGTTTTATATACTGTAAAATTACATGTATTACCTTTAAAATTGCATATATTTATAATCCTTATTTTTAAAAGATATATTTTTGTACTTTAAATGATATACTAACATAATTTAAAAAATAAGTATATGATTTAAAACAGTAATTATTTTGCATCTAAAAGATTTGATTAGTTACTACATAAATAGAAAGCACGTTCATTTTAAAATTGTATATACTCCTAAGTTTAAAAGTAAGTTATTGTTTAAATCTAATTTAATTACATTTAAAAATAAATATATTACTGCATGAATGAAGAATGACATATTTTTATCATTTAAATTAAAATATTTATGACTTTTAAATTTTATCATAAACATTAGATGTAATTACTATTTAGTTCTTATTATGTACAGAATATACAATATATGACAATTTGAAAAACTGGCGAATATACATAAAACCGATAAAAATTGTAAGCAGATAAATGGAGTCAGTCTAAAAAAAGTGACGACTGGTTTACTTTTCAGATTCAGTTATTGAGTTTATTGCTGAAAAACTGTCAAAATATGTAGCGTGTGTGTGTAATTCGAATGTGTCATTATTATTGCAGATCATCTTTAAACAAATAATATTTATTGTCTAGTAATAATGTTAGTAAAAAGTGATATTAATTCCTAGAATGGTATTAATTTTAAGAAATTAGAAATAATTAATTTTCAGCAACAGCAATTTTATAGTAAAAAATGGAAATAATTATTTCTTTAAAATGATGAAATTTTAAACAATCAAGTAAAAAATAATATTGTGTTGGTGATATTTAAATATACTTAATAAAATACTATCCTTTCGTGCTTATTATTTGCATATTTAAAATTAAATAGTACAGTACTCTATGTTTCTATATTTTTAGTTTAGCATTAATACTTATAAAACATTTACATTTCCTCATATATTTAAAAATTCCAACTGTTTGTGAATATAGACAGTGATTTGTCGTATTAATGAATTATGATGAAATAGATCTCTCTGGGGAGGCAGTTTGCATTGTTTATAAATGAATTGCTTCTTAATAATTAATAGTATTGATTCCCATTTAAATGTAAGGATATTATATTATTTATGCTAGCATACATATCTATATAGTGTAGACTATGGATATTCATGAACAATGAAGATAATTATAACTATAGTAATGTTCTAACTTAATTTACTAAAAAATCTACTGGTTCATTTTTTATATTTTTTATTTTCAGTGATTCTTTTAGTAAAAAAAGTCTGTATATTGTTGCAGTTATAATAAATTATCTTCATAGTCTCATTAACATTTTTAGTCTACAGTACATATATGTATAAGACAAATTTTTAATTTAATATATATATGTTAACAATTAACCTTAAGCTATTAACAATCTCAGTCCGTAGTCAAGGCAACTAGAATATTAAAAAATAAAAGTAATTTAATAATAAATACTTTGACATTTCACTTTTATACTGTGAGTTTACTTTCCAATGATTTTTTTTTTTTTACTAATCTATCATTTAAAAAATAGCCTCTTTTTTTTAGTGTTTATGTTTATTGTTTTGAAATTGTTTTCTAAGTCTTTTTACAAAATCTTTAGTTAAATTATTTTTTTGTTTTTGGCATGATAAATGGACTCTGTGGAATAAAACTATAAAACTTAATTATATTGCATTTAACACTTCTAATAAATAAAAGAGTAATTGTTAGCAAATTGTATTAATTAATGGAGGCTGCTAGGAATATATTTTTAGAAGAAAAAATCATATAATAAATTACTTTTCTCACTAAATTAAGATTTGTACAAGGAATGAAATTGTTACAACAAATGATTTTGACTGACATAGCACATATACACAGACACTATTTTATAAGTGTACTTTTTTGTATAGAATAACCGATATTTTTACCTTTATAGCAGAAAAAGTATATATTATTTTAATTACTGAAATTCTTTCATATATATACAATTTATTTTAACCATGAACCTGAAGGAAAAAAAGAGATTAATATAGATGTCAATACAAAACTAATTTTAAAGTGAGAAAGTGGTAAAACTGTCACATATCTAAGTGTTAAACATGGAATATATCAGTCAACAATCTGTGATATGATTATTTTTTTTTTTTTTAAAAAAAAACAAGTTTGTTTATATTTTTATGTATGATTTCTTATACTTTTAAAAGTTCTACTTTCATTTTTGCAAATTTCAAACTTTTAAATTTGCATGTACAATAATACAGTGTATACAAACTTAAATTAACAATTAATTTAGTATGTATTATTGTACTTATATTTTTGATTTTGTAGTATATTTTATCTCTTTGAATGGATATGTTAGGAAATATCATCGCCTATGAGCTTGGAATGGATTACCGCTAAACATATATGTTGTAATGTATGCTTAAAGGAACGAATGCTATAAGCTTCTGGAATCGATCTTATTCATTGTAGCACATTGCACAGTACATATTACCATGCAAGAATTTCTTGAAAGGTCACATGACCTTAGAGCAACTAATATCAGAATGAGGATAGTTCTAATTGATAAAACCAAATTGAAAATTTTTTAAAACATTTATTTAAATTACATAATAATATATTTTGGCAACTTTTATTTTTGCATCCACTTCTCACACTCTATTTAAATAACAGTAAAGGTGAAAATAATCACATGATAGCAGTAAAAACAAATAATAGAGTTTCTAAAAAATAAAAGTTTAATAAAAAGATACATCTTTCTAAGTAAGCAGTCACTGAAGTGATAAATACTTTTGAAAATCTTTAAAAGTTTAAAATGGATAAATACAGGCCTGCTTGTATTTCTTCACATTATATTATAATTTCAATTATTTTATGTAATTCCATTTATTAAAATAGTAACAGTTTTAATTGTTATAACATCTTACTTTTCAATTAATTATACTACCAAGTTTTCAGTATCTTAGCTTGTATAGATATTGTGGATGTAATCAGTGAAGTAGTTAATAGCTTCAGCTCTCAAATCAAAATGCTTTAGATTCACCTATGTAATTAGAAATTAGGTCGAAGATAAGAGTGACCGCTCTTGTCTTTTTAAGTTGTTAATCTTGTGTTAAGATTTATAGAGGTTCCTACTGTCACATCTAGGTGCATAGTCTTAAGGTTATAGCCTTAATATATATTATTTAGGTGCCAAGTTGTTTTTTTTTGTAAATGAAAAGGTATTGTTTTTTTATTTTACAAAATTGATTTTACAATTTCTAAATATAGTCTTTTATTATTAATAATCCGAACTGATCAAACCAACATTCCTAAATGTATTTTCTATTATAAAATAAATAAAATTAAAATTTGGATATAGAATATTTAAGATGAAATTAAAAGAATAGTACCGGTATGATCTACATGATACAATACACAATAATTATATTCAAATTCATTACACTTTTTACCATCACTAAATTTAGATTAAGATTAAGGGGCAATAGGCATCCAATTTGAGAGTATTAAAGCATAGATGTGTGTTATTAATCTTACCCTTGAAAAAACTAAGTTCACAAATCAGACCCTATAGAGCCATTTTAACAAATTTATAAATAATACCCACTTTCTTATATCAATGCTAATTTATTAGTTAGACAGCAAGTATATTGTTTTTTTAACTAATAAATTAACATTAACATGAGAAAATAAATGGGTATTGTTAAAATGACCTTATAGGGTTTGACTTATAAATTGTCATCATAGAATGTCTTCCAGAGTTAGATTCTCTGAATAAGTTAATATGTTCTCAATGTTTTTTTATAGGCTTATTAAAATTGTTACAATAGATGTTATTTTACATTTATATTTTATGAAATATATTTTTATACTAATGGACACAAATTAAGCATGGAATATATTTCCTGATAAAGAATTACACTCGGAGCAAGCTTGTGTCCAGTCAAGTTGATTCACTCATAACACTGCGGAATTGTTCTTTTCTTTTAGCAAATTAATATAAAACAGGAAAACCTCTCCATTCGGTAGTGGTGATCAAGTGGAATTAATATAAACACAAAACTATGATTAAAAGTTGAATAAATGTGGGATGGGGCATTTTTTCTATAAAAAAAGTATAATAAATATTTATGAAAATTTGCCAGCAAATTAATTGAATTTATTATGTTATCAAATAATTAAATTAAAAACGTGGATTATGATATATATGAATGTATTTATGTTTCACAAATTGTTTTGTATATTCATGGAGAACTCAGCTTTAGTTTTTTATTCTCTGTATTTCTTTTAATTTAATCTGGACTTGATGGCTATCTTTGTTTATGAATAGTTGCTAAAGATAATGATGAGAAGTGTTTGTATGTGTGCAATTTTTTTTTTTTAATGGCAGAATTTATTTTGGGAAATGCACTTATTTACAGAATTTGCATTTAATGAAAGATCATAAAGTTTTATAAAATTTATAATTGTTAAAATCTTCTGCGGATATATTTATAATTGCCATTAATATACAAGATCTATAACAGAGGATTTTAATTACTTACTAAAAATATTCTATGAATACCTCATGGATCAGAACAGGGTGAAAAGAATTGCATTAAAATGTATTTACAAACTCCTCTTCAGGCAGCCCAAATCAAGAGCATACATAAATATTCCAATACAGAATTGTACTCTTAATCTTGTGATATCAGGGCCAATAAAAGCCCTAATAGTGGACATTGAATTACATATTTTAATAACACCAAAAACACATTTGGCCACAGTTTACACAATTCTTTTCAGGAACAAATTCTCTCTACTATAGTCTACTCTGATATTAGCATCTATTGTAAGTTTGAGAAATCAATCATACTAGATAGTAGTGCTAGTATTTATAAATTACTCAAGTTTACAACAGATGGCAATAGTCAATTAGAATATAGGACAAATTTACATATTTTAATATAATATTAGCTATTTTGCAGAAGTTTTATTCTTGAAGTATAGCAAACAATAAAGTATTAAAAAAAATAAAATCCATAAATATTACTAAAATTATACAATAAATAAAAAAAATTAATAATGCAATTATCAAAACAATCTTTTATATAAAAATTAAATTAATCAAAAGAACATAAAATTTTACATGAATGTATTAAAAACCTGTTCGTTTGGAGTAATAAGCAATCATATTTACTCTACTCCAGAGCCATCTATTGTAAGCTTGAGTAAACAATGACCATTAGATTTCTGACTTGATTTTTCTTTAACAATATTATTATCCAGAAACTAGTGTCAATAAGGAACTATTCAAGCTTATAATAGATAATTCTGAAGTGAATAAATAAAATGGTGTTACTATTCCTAATGCAAATTTTGAAAATATGCTGGGAAAATAATCTGTTATTTTATTTAGTAAATCTAAAGTATTTAACATCTCTTAAGTGTAAATTTTTGACTCTTACTTCACACATGTATCCAGGTTTAAATATAGTATTTTCTCATATCCATTGAATTTGCTTCTAAATCTTTCTATGGATGTCTAAAACCACAGATAATAACAAATTGTAAACCTTTATGTGGATGTCTGAAAATACACAATAAATAGCAAGTTATATTTAATTTATATATATACCCCAGAAATATAATTTAATTTAAAAAATATATGCATTATTATGTAAACAAAAAAAATTAACAAAAACATAGAATAATCAATTATTGAAAAATAATTGTGTAATGTGTCAAGGAAGAGAAAGAGTAAACTTGTAATTAACCACATATTGAACATGCAAGCTGATTAATTGACAGACTGAAATAATTCATGATGGTTTAATATGGGTAGATGTGCAAATGAAACTTATGAATTCTAATTTTTAAATTTTTTCCTTTATCATAAAAACAAACAATCTACAATTGAGGATAATTTTGCAAAATTAAATTATTCATATATGTGGTCTTTAACTTATATAGGGCTTGTGGCAAAACTAAATATGTTATCACATAATTATTGTTAAAATTAATTTTAAACATATTTAAAATAACAATATATATATATATCTTCCTTGTTAGATAGAATTTGATAACATTTTTTTTTGTTTTCTATGACATAAATTAAAACCAATTTTAATACATGATATAAGTATAAAAATAAAATATTTTATATTTAAAGCACTAAAACATCACATGATCATCATTTCTCAGGTCCAAGACCCCTGACTGATGAAGACACAAGCTAGAAACTAGTCTGGTATATTGGTTGAGTAGATAGTAGATAGAGAATTTGATGCACCAACCTAGCATTTATTGATTACTATGTCTTGCACTAGGTGGCAGTACTGTTTGGGGAGATTTGCTATTATTTTATATTTATTTGAAAGAAAAAACAACCTTGAACCAAACAAAAAATAGAATCCTTTCTGTTTTACAAATAAAATATGAACAAGAATCAACCTTTTGTTAACATAAGTTATGCAGTTTGACTTCTATGGAATTTTCTAATCTGTTGATAACTTGCTGACTTCTATGTATAAAAATGAAAATATAGATTTATTATCTTTTAGTGGAACCATGCAATGTAAATTGAAAAAAAACAACCTGTTCATATGCTGTTTTAATGTATCTTCGTAACTATAGGAATTTAGCTTGAAATAACAGCACCTATTGTGAATGTGCAATTTTCTTACATTTATTAAAATATTAGATAGTAATTCCATGAATAATGTTGATTCCTTTATATATAAAAGAAATTGTAAATTAGTCTTGCTCTATAATAATGCAATGAAATATTTTTTTTGTATATTATAGGTATTGTTTGTGCAAAATTTTATTTATTATTAAAAATCATTTTTAGAAATTTATTTTTCAAATGAGATTAGTATAAATATATCATCAATGTTTCTTATATAATGTTATATTGCAGTAGTTGATAAACAATATAATATGTGGTGACTTTTTAATTTGAATTTTTCTAAAGTCATTTTATGTATGTAATTTATTGCTTTTTTATATTGAATCTAAACAAAGTAGAAAGATTTTGAAAGTATAAAATCAATTTTGTCATATAAATTATTAAATCAGTTTGTACTCCAAAAACTGTGTATTATTCAAAATTTTCTATTATTCAACAAAACATTAATCATCTTTAACATTTTGCAATAAATAAATTAGTATATGTACATTTTATAAACAAAATTAAACCATTCAGTAAATATTTATAAATTAATATGTCTAATTGCAGCGATCTCATCCTTTTATTTATTTTTTGTCAATCTCAATAAAGTTTGGGTTTACAATGGTAGACAAAAGATTTATTCTTGAAATCTGAAAAAATCACAAATATTAAAAAGTCCTGGAACTATACATTACAGATTAATACTTTTTTATCCAAACTGTGAAAAGTTACTTGAAGGATGTTCAGTTTTTTTAAATTCTTAGCATTATTTTTTATCATTTTGTTTTTTGTTTTAGGACAATGCATGTTAAACATTCAAATATTTTGAATAAAAATAAATAAACAAACATTAAAAAAAAAAAAAAAACAGCTGATTGTCTTTTTTTTTTGTAATTAACTCAATGCAGATTGATCAGTTTGTCTATTTCTAGTATATAAATATCAAATGACCTGTTATTATGTGATTAACCATTCTATTGTGAATGTCATTGATCTGGGAATCCTGTTTGTAAATAAGTAATTTATTAATAAATAAGCATTATAAGGGAATGTGGACAATTTCCTCCTATATTAGCTCTCAATTATGCCACTATATTAAAAATAACCAAATGGTTTATTATTTGGAACTTTATAAGAAGGTCCAGTATCAGAAGTAACAATTGATTCTGCAATTCCTTGAACTTGGGCTTAGAGTTCATCATTCGACCACCACCTTAGACCATGCTGGGAAATTTCTGCCTCTGATTTGCTATAGATAGAATAGTCATTAATTATGTGGTTCATGATTTTATGTTTGGCACAATTTCATTTCTGTACAGATACATATCAAAGTGATTCTGAATTTGTTAAGGAGACTTCAATAATATATGTGAAAATTATATGTATCTAGTATTATCATTGACCTTAATATTGTCATTATACAATGACAAATTAAACAACCACTTTTTTCTTTTAAAATATATACATTCTGCATTCTCCAACATTATAAATAAATGCCTAAACTTCTTCTTATTTCTTTCCAAAAACTTTATTTCCATATATCAATTAATGAACATATATATAAATTCACATATTATACATTTCCAATGTTTCAACTGTTTTTACATCATTACAATCATTTTCAAGGATCTACAACAAAAAATACATATCTTTGCATAATACTCTAAAATATAATTATGTATAATTAATATGTTTTATTATAATGAATTTGATGTGTTAATGTTAATATAAGAAAGAGATTTTGTATTTAGAGTATTATGTAAAGATATGTATTTTTTTGTTATAGATCCTTGAAAATGACTGTAATGGTGTAAAAAAAAACAATTGAAACATTGGAAATACATAATATGGGAATTTATATATGTTCATTAGTTAATATATGGAAATAAAGTTTTTGGAAAGAAATAAGAAGTTTATGCATTTATTTATAATATTATCATTGAATTTGGTTTGCAAAAAACAACAACCACTATTTTTTTTTTCTGATGTAATCATCATTTGTTTAAAGGTTAGTTGAACAGCCAGAAAGAATATTGATTTGAAAAGTATCTTAGCTTGATAAAATTTTGTCATAGATCAAGCTAATCTACTCAATAGGTTTTTACACATTTTTTAGCTGTCTACTAGAGTAATATATAAATGGATGGAGAATCACAGTAAGAGAGTAGATTTAGCATGCCAGTTACATTTCTAATATTAATTATATATGCAGAAGTTTAATGTTACCACTTTTTCTTCAGCAGGGATGCAATATTCAGCTACACAATATGGAATCTGTTTTTAAAAGCATGCATGACAAGCTGCCCTTGTGTCATCCAGCTTTCCTAATGAAACTATTTCCAGAAATTCTTTTAGAAATTGGTGATTAGATACAATTACATTTGTTATGTTTTTGTATTTAATAGCAAAAGAAACAATAATTCTATAAAAATGCTAATTTAATAACGTTTATTACCATTAACATTATAATTAATTAGCTGTTGAAATAGTTGAATGGAAAATTGTTAATTTGAAACTGCCAAATAGTTGAAAATAAATGGTGATGGCAAGCATTTTTTATTATTAAAACGAGATTCAGTCACTCATTTAAAATCAACTTTTTATTCCATTATTTACCATGTGAACTGTTGATTTATGTTAGCTGCTAGAGTCTGCCACTATTTACACGTTTTTAACCTTTTAAAAATCATTACTTTTTTATGTGATAATTATTTGGGTTGCTTGCATCTTTCTGATTATAAATTATTTCTATAAATTATTTTCAGTCAGAAAAAAAAACAAAACGATTGAGATCTATATATTTTTCTGTAAATCTTTAATTTACTGTCAGATTTCCATGCCTTGGCTGTAAACACAACAGAAACCATATTTAAAAAAAGTTTAGAATATGGAAATACATACAGACCATAAAATAGTCTTGTTGTTTGCTGCAGAAGTGCATCTTCCTACCTTGCTTCTAAATCAGGTTTAAATCTTGGCTAAATAACAGTTTTTTTTTAAAAAAAATTTTCAATAGGTTTTGAATAGCTTCTGGCTTAAACAGTGTTTAAATTATTGTCTATGTACGGGGATACAGATTACTGCTGCTGATTCAATAAATAACTGCTTTTTCATGGGACCAATTTTTATTAGAAAACAATCGTAATAATGTTAATTTATTCTTTTAACAAAATTTGTAAAACATCATCATTAACCATTATCAATCCACTGCAGGATGAAGGTCTCTCCAAGTTCAATCCATCTCCTCCGATCTTTAGCTTCTCTTCTCCATATCACCCCTGCACACTTTCTTATTTCATCCATCCATCTCACATGTGCTCTCCTTCTGGGTCTTTTAAAATAGAATTTTTTTATGCTAAAGAATTATTAAAACGTAGGAAAATGTCAAAAAAATATATACTTAAGATGTTAATCAATGTTTCATCACTAACAAAACAAATTTGACTTCTGATTTCAGAAATTTAATACTTAATTCAATTTTAATATTGATGTTGGTCTTACATTAAATAATGTTCTACAAATGAAGTTTATCAAATTTTGATGTGATTCTGATTTTTAATAGGTTATCAACATTTCACATTTATATATTTTTTAAATGCTTCTAAAAAATAATGCATTTTCCATATATGATTTATTTAAATAAATTTTATGAACACACACGCTCCTTAATGAAAGTTGTGTCTAGCCAAGATCTGATTTGAATAAAGTGTTTAACAAACAGTATCAAAATTGTGGGTTGAGAGAGAAAGTTTTAATTTTTAAATGATGTTTTTATTATATTTGTTAACTGAAACACACAGGCTTATTATATACCTGTGTCTATATATGTAATATATAGGGTATATGAGCACAGACTTTCACATAACCCACCACTCTCCACACTATCTCATAACACTGATACACTTGAACACATATGTTGAAAAGATAAATAATCACCAATATACGTATTTCATGCTAAACCAGCAATCATCTAAATTTTTAAAATAAATTTAACTGAATTTCTGTTAACAAAATCAAAAGATGTTATACTTCATTGTAGTGGTATAATTTCTAATTGCATGAAAGTAAATCTTGAATTCTTTTTTGAAATGACAATAGAAATATTTAATTTAAGGAGTCTCTATAAAATTCTAAAAATATGATGTCAAGATCATAAGACCAATAAATATCTTCTTCAATTTTTTGGATGTGATACATAAAGTCTATCACTGAAAAATCATATTTTCATTGGATTATATATCTACAATGAATGATGATATAAGACTTGTAATAAAGTATTTTCTGATGAACTTGAGTATAATTTTTATGGGAGAAGCAAACACTGTTTTTGTTGCTAAGATTATCTCAAAGCTTTCCTAAAGAAGGGCAGTACTGATTGCTTTTATTATTTAGATGTGGCTGAGAGTAAAATGCCATGGAAAACAGTTACCATTAGATAAGGTGTTGAAGTATGTCAAAAAAAACTTTGCTTCAGAAGACATTAAAAATCATCTTCACAAAAATAAGCTGAATAATAAACCATCTTGTTCCATACATGGACGTATTTGTGGTTTTTGATTTAATTTGCATAATCGCCACTGTAGGACATCAATTTTTTTCTTTATATCTGCCCAGATCATCTCATTTAAACTTTTTCATTTTTATATTAACAGTATTAATATCAATTTGATATCTATTCCATTTATTGCCTCTTCTGTTTTTGTTATTTTCATGAAAGTTCTTCATATTTTATTTTGTATCACATATATTCTTCATTTGAATTTAGAAATCAAAGTTCATTTTTTATTAGTCAAATTATTCGAAACATGGTATTTTTTAAACACAAAGACATCTTTTTGAAATATAATAGGTTTTCTAAATTTTATTAATGAGTTATGTTTTTCAGTTTTTTAAATTTCATTTTCATTTTGATGAAATCGCTTTTGCATGAACATAAGCAAATTTATTTATGGATGACATGATTTTGAAAGTTGAAATCTTTTAATTAAAAATTTTGATGTTCAAACATTTTTTTACCTTTTTTCCCCCCAAAGTAAAAAAAGAAAGACTATAATCTTTTATTTAGAAATTCTTTTTTTTTACCCTTTCTTGTTTACTTACAGAAAATTATTTTACCTGTCTTCTGGTTTATTTTATACTTTATTTCAGGCAGAGCCTATTATTTTTCTTAAATTATAAAATCATATAATCACAACTTTTTTTAAAAAAAACAAAAACAACCAACTTACTTTTGTATTCTAAAATAAAAGTAAAATAATTTATAATCCAAAATATATTATGAGGATAATCACGTGATTAGTTACTGCCCGGTAATGTGAATAATATAGCAGTATCATTTAGGATTCATTAATTACTGAAGCTTCCAAATGGTCGTTCTGGAGTAGAGTGAACTGAATTATACTTGAATGTGTTCATTAAATAAATTGAGAGATTAATGTCATGTTTTTATTGGCATTCGCACATCCAAATGTAATTGATTAAATTAAAATGTTTTATTTTTTCCCCTTTATTTAGCTTACAATCTACCCAGGAGTATTAACTCTGAATTTACTCATTTTTCTTATTTTAATCTATACTGAGCAAACTTGCATATATACATATATTCTTTTTACTTATATATATATATATAAACAAAATCACAAACATTAAAGATCTTTATATTATATACAAATTTTACGACTTTATATTTTAATACTAATATTAAAAAAAAAATAGTTGTAATATTCAAACCAGCATGAATTTGCAATCTGAACAACCATCCAATTTTAAAGACTCTACCCTCTTTACCTTTTCATATCCATTTTATACCTAAATAAAGATTAAATAACTAAAAAATTAGTTGTCTTAGTTGTTTAATACATTAATGATTATTAGACACCAACCAGTAACCACCTAAACATTCACAGTACATATAGTAATCAATATTTCTCACTGCTGTCAAGGCAACCTTCACACCTTTTAATAGCAAGAATGGAAATCCTCATTCTTACTAATGGCCCATTGAATATATTATGGACACTTAAAGCTTTCAACTTGACTACAGAGTATGAAATATTGATACAATGAAGTTTAAATAAACCTCTTTAAACATGAAATAAACATGTTACTGTAATGCAGATTAATAAATAGTCAATTATAACATTACAAACTGCAATACTTTTAAATTGCCCATGTATTATTTAGAAATAGTAAGCGAAATAGTGCCTAAAGCTAATCTGGGATAATGATGTAATTAGATACCAACCAGTAACCACCTAAACATTCACAGTAAATATAGTAATCAATATTTCTCACTGCTGTCAACATTTAACTTATCACCTGTCAATTTTGTTTATTAATTCAAGAGTTGTTCTTTTCATTTCTCTAGAACCATCTACAGTAATTAATAATTTTTATTAGTCATTCATTAGATTAGAGATTATCCAATAATGAATAATATTTCTCTAGTGTAATTTTTACTACAGCACTCTCACGCAAGATAGGGTATGGTTTCTATCTGCTTTTAACACCTTGTGGAAAGATATAATCATAAAGATGTGACCATAGATATGTGAAATAGATCTATGAACCCCAAGATGCTCATTTCATGCTGAATAAGCACTCATCAGTTGGCCCAGACTACAATCTCTTACATATAACATTATTATTATTGTTCAGTATATATATACACCAAATTACTATATATATACTGAACAATGATAAAGATAGGTGTAAGAAATTGTGATCTGGGCCAACTGATGAGTGCTGGTTCAGCACAAAATGTGCATCGTAAGAATCATACATCTTTTTCACATATCTTTGGTCATGTATTTATGATTACATCCCTCCATAAGATGTTATAAATGGATAGAAACCATTTCCTTCCTCGTGGGAGAGTGGTGTAGGGAAAATTACACTACAGAAATATTATCTATTTACATTATAAATTTGAATAATTAATGGATTCTAGATAGTATTGCTATATTATTCATTTCTTCATACTGTTTCTCTGGTTTTTGTCTTAGTCATTTTAAGTGATGATTTAAAATTTAAAGCTGGAACTACTTATGATTTCAGCAATCATATTTTATTGTTTTTACTAGTCAAACTAATAGTTTGAAATTCATAAAATCCTAAGATTTGTAAATGCAAATCAAATTTTTTTGCATAGTTATGTATAACTGACAACCTTAGTTTTATTGTTTCTATCTTAGCCAAAGGCTAGTAAGGCTAATATGGATAAAAATCACATGATCTCAGTGTACTCTTAACATATGTTTGCAAGAGCAGGTTGAATGAGTGAAGGATTATACGGTAGCATTTATCTATATCCTCAGACTAATTTTTGGTTTTTGCCTTCATCATGATGATTTAGGATTCAAAGTCAAAACTAATGTACTTATAGGGCTAGCACCACCATGCTCGAGCTAGCACCATCATGCTCTTCTTTATACTATCATATTAATAGTCTGAAATTTTAAATATATATATATTCTCTGCATGGAAAATAGTAAAGGTGAATTAAATAGGAAAAATGAATGTTGAATATTTATGACAAAATAAATTGATTAATAATAAGAATTCTTTCCTTTTCTACAAATTAATCTCTTTATTCATCAAACTTTATGAAATTTAAATTGAAGCATATATAAAATTATTGCAAATTTATAATTTGAAGTAAAAGAAAAATTCCTAAATAAGCTCACATGTTTTAATCTAAATTTAATATTAGTAATTATTGAAGTGACTTATAGAGAATGTAGCAGATATGACACATATAATTTGTACCAAAAACATTTTTGAATAAGCATTCATTTTAATTTAAAGTTCAATGGTATATAATTATTGAATGAAATGTATAAAATATAACAAACATGGCAGATTTATAGTTTGCATAATAATAATAATAATAATAATAATAATAATAATAATAATAATAATAATAATAATAATAATAATAATAATAATAATAATAATAATAATAATAATAATAATAATAATAATAATAATAATAATAATAATAATAATAATAATAATAATAATAATAATAATAATAATAATAATAATAATAATAATAATAATAATAATAATAATAATAATAATAATAATAATAATAATAATAATAATAATAATAATAATAATAATAATAATAATAATAATAATAATAATAATAATAATAATAATAATAATAATAATAATAATAATTCAATTTATTCATAAATAAACAGCTCAAACAAGGCCACAAGTATTTACAAAGTAATATATATCTGTATTATAAATTACAAAGTAGTACATACAGATATGTAAAAATATTATTTACATTATTGTCAATATAAGATTGCTTTTATTTTGTCCTTAAATTGTTTATAGTTTAAAGAAAAAATATCGCTATCTGAAAACTTTTGATTATACTCTAGTTGCAATCTATACAATGGTGAATTAATTGAATGTTTTAATATAGGTAAATAAAACAAATCATGACATCTAGAATTATAAGATGGAATCTTAATTGCAATTCTTGTGATTGCATATTCTAAGGATACAGTTCCATGTATTAATTTAAATAAAAATGACATGTCCATCAATAGTCTTTTATTATACATATTATTTACTTTCTTAGTATATATTTTATTTTTATAAATATATTTAAAATATTTATCTTGTATTTTTTGTAATTTACATATATTTGTTTGATTGTATGGGTTCCAAATAATAAAACCATAATGCAGAACAGGTACAATTAAAGTATTAAATAGTAATCTATATATCTCTATTGTAAATTGAATGTTTGATCTCAAAATCATGCCCATAATTTTAAGAGATTTATTAACTACTGTTTGAATATGCTCATTAAATTTATAATAACTTGTGAAGATGATATCCAGATCTTTCTGTTTAAATGTTTTCATAATTTTGTTCCCATTAACATTATATTGATTATTACTAATTGTTGTTTTCTTTGTATAAGACATTGAATTACATTTTTTTGTATTTATTTGCATATTATTGATATGGCACCAATCACAAAAATTATTAATATAATTTTGCAATATTTTATGATCATTTTTATGTCTAATCTCTAAAAAGATTTTAATATCATCTGCATAACATAATATATTTTTCTCAGTTATTAAAGAAGATAAATCAGAAGTATAAATGGCAAAAAGAATAGGACTTAAAATACTTCCTTGGGATATTCCACATTCATAAGTGACCATAAAAGAAGATTCTCCATTAATATAAATATAATTATTTCTATTAATAAGAAAAGACTTTAATAATTTTGTAAGATTAAATTGATAATCCAATATTATCTGCTTTTGTTAATAAAATATTATGATCTACTTTATCAAAAGCTTTAGATAAGTCAAAATAGATAACATCAAGTTGATTTTGAGAATCAATAACTTGTGATATAACATCTGATATGTGTAATAAATTTGTTTCAATAGATCTTCCTGGTAGAAAACCATGTATAAATGAAGGAATAATATTTTTTAATTGATGTATAATCCTATTATAAATTGATTTTTCCAAAAGTTTACCACAAATTGGTAACAAAGAGATAGGTCTAAAATTAGATATATCTGATTTTTTTCCAGATTTATAAATTGGACATATTTTTGCAATTTTCCAACAATCAGGAAAAATAGATGTTTTTAGAGCCAAATTAAATATATGTACTAAAATAGGAGCTAAAAGTTCAATACAGCCTTTATAAATAAATATAGGTATATCATCATGTGCAATACTTTATTTTTTAAAGATTTAGATGCCATTATAATCTCATCCTTACTCAGATTAGATATACTTATTAAATTATTATTACTTATAAGATCATTAGTAAAATTATAACTATATGAATTTATATTATTATTAATCATTTGTGATGAGAAATATTTCATAAAATCATCTGGCTTAATATCTGTTGTTTCTTTATTTCTAACTTTAAGATGTTCTTTCATGATATCCCAAAATTGTCTTGGATTGTTACTAATGTTATTTTGTATGTTTCTCATATATAAATAAAAATCTTGTTTTTCCAATTTTCTTATCAAAAATCTATAATTTTTAAAGTTATTTAAAAACATTCTATCTTGATATTTTTTGAATAAATTATAAAAATATCGCTTTCTCTTTATACACTACATAAGTTTGTTTGAAAACCATTTAGGATATTTAGTAGATTTAATATGTTTCATTGGAATAAATCTATTCACTACATCAAATAATAATTTTTGAAAATTTTCTGCTGCTATTGAAGCATCCCTATTGTTATAAATTTCTTCCCAGTTTATATCTTTAATTGCTTTATATAAACCAAAATAATCTCCTTTTGCGTAGTTTTTTTTAGTTAAAGATTTAAATTTAGCTATTTTAATGTTTAATACCAATTCAATTTCTAGTGCAAAATGATGATAATCTTCAGGTACTAAAGGATATTCACATTTTTGTATATGAATAAATTCATAATTTGTGATTATTAAATCTAATGTATATTCATTATTATTGTATACATCATTGATCTGTTTTAAATTCAAAAATTTAAGTAGTTGCATTAAATCATTAAATTTGGTATTATTTTGGTAAACATTGTTTCCATAATATGCAATGTTTAAATCTCCCATAATTAATATTTTATGTTCATATGAAACTAGAAATGACTCTAATGCTTCAAAACTTGATTTTAAATATTTCTGTAAAACATTAGGTGGAATATATATATTTCCCAATAATAATTTAGAATTATTTAATTCAATTTCAATCCATAGTGTATCAAAAAGGGAACCTGGAATATGTATATATTTACAATTAATATATTTCTTAAAAGCAACTAATACACCTCCACCTCTTGTAGCAATGGATATTGGTCTATCATTTCTAAAGACACTATATCTATCATCTATTAAATATTCGTTATATATATCTTCCTTTAGCTATGTCTCTGTTAAACAAATAATGTCATATTCTTCTGTTAAAATTTTATGTTTAATCTTACATAACTTTGTTCGTAATCCTCTTACATTTTGTAAGTAAATAGTTAATAGTTTATTATTCATTAATAATAATTTATTTAGAATTATCATGTCTAATTTGTATGTCATTCACCTCTTTGGTAACATCATTTTTATTCAATGAATTCAATTTATGTAATCTTCCATAAAAAGGAAGTAATACAGATCCATACGGCCAAAGCTCTGGGTTTATCATATGTTCTGCATATTGTTCATCTACTGAAATGTAAAAAGATGCATATTTTTTATTTTCAGATGGTATTTTATGACAAACAACTGAAGTTTTAAGTTTATCTGTTAGATGATTAATAATATCTGTCTCATTCATTGTTATATTAATTCTTGTGAGAAAATTTTTTTTATAAATTATTCTTGTTTTTACAGCCAAAATATTATGATTTTCTTGAATTCCCATTATGGCTATTTTATTTGCTTTCTTTCTATTAGTTTTCTTTTTATATGATACTGTAATAAAACCATCATTAGTATCTTTACTTTCTGCATTCTGTAGCATTAATTTAGTATCTGTATCAGAATTATTTTTCTGTATATTTTTAATTTTATTTGCTTTATTAGTATCATTTTTATTACTAGTATTCTTATCATTATCACTTGATGTCACTACATCAGCCCAGGTTTGAGTATTATTTAGTTTCATTAATATGCATTTTGAATTTATTAGTATTATAAGATTTTTCATCTATGTCAGCAGAAATCACAAAGGTTTTATTATTAGTAGATTTATCATTAACAAATTGTTTACTATATTGTCCCTTATTTTTAATTATTTGAGGTTTATTCACTTTAACTTTTTTGTCACTAGGTTTTATTCCTGGCTTAACAATACTTTTTATAATATTAGTATCAGTTTTATCAGTTTCAGGTCTTACATGATTAAGTTCTTTTTGTTCAGTCAAATTTATTAGCGCTTCTTTTAAAAATATATTTTCTTTAGATAAATTATCTAATTTTTGTTCAATTATAACAACATGACATAAAAGTGATTTGAAATTTAACAAAATTTGCTTACAAAAATCACTATTATTAATAGATCCTACTAAATCTTCCTCCAAATTAAATGTATCATTTGAAGAAATATTTGATGTAATATTGTCTTCATTATCAATAAGATTAAAATCAGTTTGTGTATCATAATTAAAAGTAATCTTGTCTTTTAACTGAGTCAAATCAGAATCAATTCCATTACAATCAGGACATTGATAACAATTAATGTCATTCAATATAAGCAAATTTAAGTCTACTGAATTTAATTTTAGACATTTTCCATGAAATCTCCTTGAACAAATTCCAGAGCAAGTTATAGACAATTGTTCATTATTAATATCAGAAAAACAAAACTGACATATTTTATTGCAATTAGTATTATTATTATCCTGTGTAACTTGATCAATTATTTTATTTTTTTGTTTAATAGTTGATTGCTTATTTCTATTAAATCCAATATCTTGTTTGAGTTGATCAGATATTTTATTTTCTCTAGTTTCAAGAGTAATATCATCTTCCTCCAATGATGTTTGTCCTACTAAAGTAGTTTCACAAACCTCCATTTTGTTTTCAACATTTGAATTATTATTACATTTTTCACATATATAACAATCCATTACTTCTTCATTTTTATGCTGAAATGCTACAGTAAGTTTTAAGCATGATACATGAAATTTTTATCACATATATTACATTTAATCCTTGCTTGCTTACCAAAAATAAGTCCGTTGCATAAATCACACGGTGTTCCACCCATTGTTAAAAGTTTTTCTACTTTTTTATACTTTCTGCTAATATTTTAAAATCCAAAATAAAATTGAATTAATATTAATGCAGAATTAATATACTTTTGCTATTTTTAAAGTTGATTTTTTATTTATTTATTTCTATTTTTGACTATTTAAATGACAATATTTTTCAGACGTTATAGAATGAAAAATTCTTTTTTTTTTTTAATAATAATAATAATAATAATAATAATAATAATAATAATAATAATAATAATAATAATAATAATAATAATTTATAAATAAGTTTATAGAATAGTTAACATTTGACACTAATTCACTATTATTATTAAAATGCAGAAAGAATTCCAGCCATATAAAATTTTGCTTACATATACAAGTTTCCAAATGATTTTTCCTTCTTATTTCCACCTGCATGGTATAAATTAGACATTTAATTGGACAAAATTAATAATGTTTAGGCTAGGGATTTAAGTAAGTTCTTTTTAATTGGTTATTTTATGTTTATTGAATTGGTTATTTGGCATGTTTAATAAAGTGTTAGATAACTTTCTATATAATACCAATCATTTTCATTTTATATAGCTTTACATTGGAAACACATATCGTCCCCCCTCTCAAAAATACAGACAAAATAGTGAAAAGACGGGAAATTTTATCCAGTTTTGGCATAAAATTTATTTAAAGATTTATAATTAAAAAAATCTGTGAATGTGGAAAAATATGTAATTTTTTTAAAAATATTTCTAGTAATTTTAATCTTGTTAAATTTTTATTTTAAGCCATAAGTCTAGAAAGTGCAAAAATAATACCAAAAAAAAATTCTGCTCTACTATTTAATGTCATATGAGCTTATATGTTAGCATAAGTGCATATGTACTGACACACACACACACACGCACACACACACACATATATATGTAAGTGAATTAGTATGTGGGTTTATGGATGTAATACATTTGTAAGATTTCCTGATTTAACTTTTAAATATAGGATTAATGCATATGGAAAAAAAATATTTTAATTTATAACATCATACTTGACTAAATATTTTTCCTCTTTTTTTTTTTTACATCAATACAAATCCCTTTATCTTTACAATATATAATATTTAATAACTATACAATGTTTATATTTAAATTGTATTTATATGTAATATAAACTTGTACATAGAATATGAAAAGCATTATTTTTCACTCACATTTGTTTTCTAAAACAGGCAAAACTCTCCATACAGTAGCGCCACACAGTGCAAGCCAAAGTAATCAATGGCTGCCAGAAGACTTGTGCATAAAATCCCCATCTAGTGCCTACTCATCCAATATACCCAGACTAGTTTCTGGTTTGTGACCTTTGTCATGTGATGTTTATTGGCTTATTTGTTTTCTACCTATAACATTTTAAATTATTTATTTTAGAGTTATTATTATACATTTTTATATGCATATTATTTGTAATAATATATTTATTTTACAATTGCTATGAAATATATATATATATTACAAACACACACATATAGCTTACTTTATTGAAATGTCATATGTATTTATTTTAAAAAATACATTTTTGCACAATTTTTTAACAAAAATGTAAAAGCACAGGCAGGAAGAGGATTAACTGTAATTTAATCAATAATATTTTATTAAATATAAAAAGAAATAAAAAATAAAGTTACAATTTTTTTTTGATATTATATTTTGTAAATGTTTTTTTATTTATAATTTTATATTAAAAATAAAATGTGTTATCTTTATATATTAAGATATGCTAAAATCTCTATGATGAATAAGTGAAAGAAAACAGATAAGTAATAATTTTGATTATCTTAAAATAAATTATTTAAAAAAATATGGGTAGACCACTAGCATTAAACTGAATTCCCTTAATTCAAAAATTAGTATTATTCAGACAAAATTAGACATTATTGTTTTTGATTTATTGATTTAATTTCTGCTATATAAAATTTTTGTGCTAGTATAAGCATATTCTGCATTTCAATGTATTGTATAGTTATTTATAAATATTTACAGTATTTATGCTATTTGTGCTTATATATCTTGCACTTTTTTAAAAAAAAAATTAGAATGAAAGAAATGGGATGTGTATTATATATGCTTTCTTTATAGTTTTTTTTTTTTTTACTATTATGGATAATATTCTTTACAGATTTTTATAATGATTAAAAGAAAAACACTGAAATTTTTATTGATGAAAAAATTAGGCATGTGGTATAAATATGTGTGCATGATATATTCACTATGCAATGTGATGCACTGTGACTTCTTATTCAGAGTCAGGAATCTCTCAGCTACTATGCCCAGAGAAACCCGTTAGCCACTTTACCTTCCCTTTCATTTCTCACCCTAAGTTTTTTCCATATTTTTCTCTATTTTTTTTCATTCCATTTCCACAACATAATCTTTGTCAATTCCATAGCCTTTATATCTAAATGACCTCTAATGTAAGCTTGAATATTCAATATTAATGGATGAATGTAAAATCCCTAATCTTAGTATCTAAATTCTTACTTTCGGACAGGTTCAAATACTTTTAGAATTTTATATATTTTATTTTAAATATTTTTACATCTTATTTTATAAATATTTTTTTTCTACAATACAGGCTGTTTTCATACCTGCATTCCAATATGTAATATATAGGGGGTTTGACTCAGACTTTCATATGACCCTCAACTTATAGGGATTTTATATGCATTTGGTAGTTGTTGATTATGAAAGCTTTCACTAGATGGCAGTAAAGGGAGAGCTGTTAATCTTTTATTGTTTACATAATTTTGTAATATTCACAAAGATATTGATAATATTTTTAAAATACAAGTATTGTATATATACTTAAGTTAGATGTAATTAGAGAGGATTTGAACTCAGATTTTCAAGCTCCCTTCAGTCATCCACTCCATCTTAAATAACTGATTCACATGACCACATGAACGTGAAAAAGATGAATGATCTCCAACCAGATTATCTCCTACCCATAATGGATTTGCCTGTATACTGCTAATTCCTCTTCTCTATAGTTAAATGGTCTCAAAGTTCTACATATGAGGGGTCATAATGATTTATGGATAATATGGTATGACAACAAAATTGGCAAACAATGGCTTTGAACATGACATTATTGGATTTTCAATGATATGGATGGCTGAAGAGTGGAGAAAATTAAAGCCTGTCCATTAAAGTTTGAAGATTTTCTATGTTAATATAAATTGAGCAGTGGCAGATGATGATTTCGTTGAAGATCATTTATCTTTTTCACATATATGTGGTTATGTGTATCAGTTGTATAAGATGGAATGGGTGACTGAAGGAAACCTGTTCCCCTTTAATTAAAGCCATTATTTGTATCTATAGAGGAACTTCGGATTTATAATGGACAGGGAGTATTGTTGCAATCTGAAGAAAATCACAAATACAAGAAAAAAAATCCAAATTAATGGTAGAATGTGTGCACACAATTATCTTTACAATTCATTCTGAAAATTCCAGCATTGATTACATATTCATTTTCAGATCACAAATTTAAAATGCGGTTCTACAAAAGGAAAAAATAAATAGATTTTTTTAATTTTAATGTCAGACAGCATTAAAATAAAGGTAAACAAAAAGTGCCTCAAGTTTTAAACTTTGTTATTTATCCATTCATGTGTATAATTAAAATTAAAAAAATATTCAATTTATAGATTTACTGTACCAAAATGAATAAAAAAATATTTATGTATATATGGAATGCATAAAATAAAAAGTTGGACATGAAAATATGTATATGTATGTTAAAGTTTGAATAAAACTGAAAACTATTATATTATTGCTAAGAAACATGATGTAGTATTAGTTTTTAATCCTGTTTGATTAACTTTTGCCAAATATCAATTATACATTTTATGTGATGCATATAACTGCAATGTCTGCTACTAATATTTAGAATTCATTTTCAATTTGTAATGGTAAAATTTTAAAATAAAAAATGAATTTTTGTGAAGTATTAATTCTAATTCTAATATTTAAATATCGGAAGTTACTGGTGATAATTTTTTTTTCTAAGATATAAAATATCTTCAACCAATAAAAATGAAGATTCATAACCTAGACATATTTTCCCAGGGTGGAAAGATACTAGTACACTTATACAGGTTTGTCTTTACCTAGACATATTTTCCAGGGGTGGAAAGATACTAGTACACTTATACAGGTTTGTCTTTTGTTTATAATATGAAAATGAAATAAGTTTCTGAAAAAATTGTTTATCTTTTCATTATTTATTTTTTATAATATTGTTTTTTTTTTCCCCTAAGCATGTGCCATTTATATTTTAATTATTGAATTTTTGCAATTTTTTAGAGCAAATTAGTTAATTAAAACTTTAGTGATGCCAGAAACTAACGAAATAAAAAGACTTGCTATCAAAAGCTATCACTGTAATTGTTCAAATATTTTATTTTTTTTTAAACATTTTTTAAAGGGTTTTGATTACTTAAAGTTTTGATTATTTTAGCAAGATAAATTAAAAAAAATATTACATTCTCCAATAAGATAATTTTTTGATTTTTAAATATTTGTAGAATTTATACGTTAAAATGGAATCTTTTCTATTGATAATTCTCTTCTATTTATTTCTATTTGTCTTTTTTATTATTATTATTATTGTTGTTATGGTGAAATAGGTACATCCCCTGCAACAAAATCCCGAGTTTTAGTAAATCATTCCAAGGCGGACCAGCATAAGGTGGTGGAGACCACATGTCTTATATTGCACCAGTTCCTCTACTATCGCTCAAAGATTTACTACCCTATGGATGACACATATGAGGCCACAGCAGTATTCTCTTTCATCATGTGCCGGCAGTAGAACATCGGCAAAGCATAAGACTATGGGAAATTGACATTCTAACTAGTATAGCTATATAGACAATGTATGTGGTGGAACATAATTATCAAATATGGATTGTGATTCTTAACTAATAATTAACTAATCAATAATGACTAAACAATGAGCAACATTGAGCCATGAAGCAAAAGTTAAATTTAACATTAATTTAATGAAAACCAAATAATAAAACTAATAAATGAAATAATAAATACAGTAATTATATGGATTGTCTCACTCGCAGGTGATTAACTTAGGGATACAATTTAACATTTGAGTTTCGGGTTCACATGCAGGTGATGGTTTTGGATATAATCATTTATGGTTTACTTAGTTACATGTAGCTTTAGTCTACATATGTATATGTGACAATTTAAATCACTCACAGGTGACGTTAATTTTCTGGTTACAAATTAGTTAAATTACTATATTCGTCATATATATGTATATCACTCATAGGTGATGATTTTAATATGAGCATTTACTGTTTATATATAGCGTTTCCAATCACGCGCAGGTGATTGTAGTTTGGGTTACAAATAATTTAATTTACTTTGATATATATATATATATATATATATATATATATATATATATATATATATATATATATATCACTTGCAGGTGATGAAGAAATTAT
Source organism: Epiperipatus broadwayi (assembly GCA_028023455.1). Lineage (NCBI taxonomy): Eukaryota > Metazoa > Onychophora > Udeonychophora > Euonychophora > Peripatidae > Epiperipatus > Epiperipatus broadwayi. Next base: position 15,174,723 of record JAQFVV010006200.1, on the reverse strand, counting down.
ACATTTGAAGTTACAGTTTCATGAGCCTTAATATTACTTTATAAACTTAGTTAATTTACTCATGACTATCTATGCCTAGTTTATGCTATATAATAGGGTTCAGATTTGCTCCAGAGCTATCAGAAGTGATTTTAAACATTTCTAAGGAATATACCATTTTATTAAGTGTGAATACTTAATATTCTCTATATAGCTTATATACCTATGAAATTAGATTCGAATTCAGCTCAAAGCTGAAAAATACAATTACTATGGTGGGATGAACTGATGATTGGCAGTCAGACTTCAGATACCAAGGCATATAGAAATATACAATCTGAGTCCCTCCATCTCGAATGTGCCTTTTCACAGGATTTGTACCAAGTACCGGTTCCCCTTTTCACCATACCCATTGTTGTGGAAATAAGAGACCTTTTAGTCCAGTGAGCGAACAACTAATTAAACTATGGGAGTCTCATGCTGCCTTTCTGAGGATGCAGAAAAGGGTGGTGCTTAGCTGACCACTATCTGAAGGATATAGTTGCCCAAACTAAGAGAGTAATGATGTAGCCCTTACACATATGCCCATTAAAGAAATACATACAGCAACAAGTATATACGCCTAAGCATTTCTTAAGGACACATTTGCACTGCTGACTACATTATTATATAACAAAAATAGGATGCTAAACAATAGTTTTCTTCATGAAACTACTGTAGATCAGTTCATTATATAGCATCTATAATTATGCTATTAAGGAAAGCTTATGAATCTAATTTATAAAGCTATCTATATAGGCATTTATAATTCTAGGGAGAAGTACAGCATATTATGGAGAATTATGATATAAAGTTATAGCTTTCTGCTGTATTTCATCATTTTGGCTAAATATTGGTTAAATATTATCTTTAAAGCAAATCTATCTTAAAGTAGCTGTAAGCATTTAATCATCTCTTAAATAAGACATTTTGTCCCTTTCAAAACGGAGTTTCTTTGGTGCGTTAATATATGCGATATTACTTATATGTGGGAGAAGATTTACTCTCTTCTCACTAAGCATTTAACTAAGAGTAAAACTCCATTTTGAACAAATATAGCATAAACAAATACATAATTGAAAATAATAAAATTTGCATAGATTTAACTAAAATAAAATGTAAGTTTAAAGAGCAGATTTCATGTAAGTGAAATCTGAAATTTGGCTTTATTTTAGCTTAGTTTAAAAGGGAATCGAAATGACATTAGCTGAGATTTGATTGATTCAGTTCAATACAAATTTAAGTTGTGTATGAGAATTAATAAAGGCAAATATTATCATTACGTTAAAATATGTAAAAGCAAATATTCCCATTAAGTTAAAATATATAAAATAACCTAAAACTTAATTATCATTTTAAAATAAACCGTCTATAATTATACGTAATAAAAGTTATGATAAATCATTTTAAAATTAATCAATTTAAGCAAGTTAAAACTAAATAACTTTTAATAACTCAGAATAAGATAAATTCATTGAACCAAATCAATCAGAATTGAATCAGCAAACCAACAAATAAATCAGTAAATAAATTGAGTAAATAAATCAATAATTGAATAAATCAGTTATTAACTCAGTACGTAAATCAGGCAAGATTTTAGGATTAAAATAAATAAAATAAAATTACATTTAAGAGGTGAGTTTAAAGTACATTATTATTATGGCCATAGATTTTAGATTTAGCTAGCTTTAGGAATTAACGCGTTTTAGTTGAAGAATTAGTTTTAAGTAGAGGAAGGTTGTTACCACTCTTTTTTTTCTGCTGGCAAGTTGGTTCCATGTTAAAGGGCTCTGTTAACTGGCATCTGTCTACATCTTATGGCTTCCATCTTACTGCTCTCCACATGGTGGATCTTCCTGGGGTCAAGAAAGCAAGGAAAATTGCCTTCTACTCAGACTTCATCATCATCACCAATTTTACCAAATACTTGGTCAATGAATTGACTTAAAATAATGTCCGAATGAGTTAAAGATGGCTGCAGAGGCTTATACTATCAGCTTATTCCCCTCTCCCTTGTCATAGTTGTTTTTAGATCTCTTTTCTAATTTTCTCGCTGTATTCTAAGAATCATGGAATTCCTCTGTTTTTGATTTTCTACAGCTGGGTTTTACATCTGGTCACCCATGATTTTTCCTTGATCATTCAGTATAATTTATTCATATCTTATTCTACAATCTATTGTTAGTTTTAATTTTGTAGTTAGGTCAAAATACAGTGAGAAAGTTAAGTTTTATGATGTCATCGTTTTTAGAAAACAAATCCACAGATGGAAAACATTTGGTTATATGTGTAACTCGATCATTTAATTTAGTGATATATGCAGAATTATATAATATTTTCAAATATTATTTTTAAAATAATTATTCTAAATAAAGAAATTTATAATGTTTTAATTCTGTTAACATTATTTTTTACTGCATATATGTAGTCTCTTGTTACACATACAAAGCATTTTTTATTTATTTACTACTAGAAATATATGTGTGTATGGGTTTTTACATATACAGATACAATTTTCATACTGTATGCTAAGATATATGCACACATACATGACTAATACATGTAGGTTTAAATTTAGCCTGATTTTAGTACAATATTAACCTGATATATGAGGATTTGGTGATAGTTACATAGATAGAAATACTACTATAGTATATAGTAGGTGAAACAGTAGGATTTATAGATCTGACTGTTTCATTATTATTGTTGTTGTTATTATTATTATTGTCATCGTCATCATTATTATTATTATTATTATTATTCACATTCATATCGGCTTTTTCAAACCAAATTGTGCAAATGCTTTTTGCGAGTGTTAAATAATAAATGAATACCCTCTGACCCATACAAGATATAGAATTTATGCAGCAATAAAAGGAATCTCTTATTACTACGACTCAAATATTTATATATGAGCAAATCTGAAGTACTGGCACAGAAGGTGTGACTATAGAACAGTCACTTTGAATTACTATATATAACTTATGAACGAATGACGCCGATGAAATTTACTAGAATTTACTGAACGTCATTCCAACTGAAATTAATCATATATATAAATCAGCATTTATTTTTTATAGCGTCTGTATACAATTGTAATCACATTCGTATCGGCTTTTTCAAACCAAATTGTGCAAACGCTTTTTGCGAGTGTTAAATAATAAATAAATACCCTCTGACCCGTACAATATATAGAATTTATGCAGCAATAAAAGGAATCTTTTATTACTACGACTCAAATATTTATATATGAGCAAATCTGAAGTACTGGCACAGAAGGTGTGACTATAGAACAGTCACACCTTCTGTGCCAGTACTTCAGATTTGCTCATATATAAATATTTGAGTCATAGTAATAAGAGATTCCTTTTATTGCTGCATAAATTCTATATCTTGTATGGGTCAGAGGGTATTTATTTATTATTTAACACTCACAAAAAGCGTTTGCACAATTTGGTTTGAAAAAGCCGATATGAATGTGATTACAATTGTATACAGATGCTGTAAAAAATAAATGCTGATTTATATATATGATTAATTTCAGTTGGAATGACGTTCAGTAAATTCTAGTAAATTTCATCGGCGTCATTCATTCATAAGTTATATATAGTAATTCAAAGTGATAGTCACACCTTCGGTGCCAGTACTTCAGATTTTCTCATATATAAATATTTGAGTCATAGTAATAAGAGATTCCTTTTATTGCTGCATAAATTCTATATCTTGTATGGGTCAGAGGGTATTCATTTATTATTTAACACTCGCAAAAAGCGTTTGCACAATTTGGTTTGAAAAAGCCGATATGAATGTGATTACAATTGTATACAGACGCTATAAAAAATAAATGCTGATTTATATTATTATTATTATTATTATTATTATTTTGTACTAATTTCATCTAAAATGAAAAATGTAAAAATTGAGATGAAAGTAGAAAACAAAACATTGTTTATTTTAGTAGCACAATCAAGAAAAAAAAATTGAATATAAAATACAATACACATGTTAATTTTTGACTTAGTATACATTGTATTGTTTTTGTGCTTTCAGATTGTTATTAACTTCCAGTGCATTGAAAAGTTTTTGTTTTCATGTAAAAGATTGTTATTTACAAATTTTCTATGTTTCATTATTTAACTTTTAAATTGAACGATTGGCCACAGACCATTGTAATGATTATTATTCAGTTTTTAAAGGCAATTATTTGTTTACTTTTAATATTGTCTTAGATGTTTGTTTGATCATGTAATATTATGACTGCATATTTCATTTTGTTGAAAGGTTTATAAAAAACTTCATATTCTCTGTAGTGAGTTACAGTGTTAATAGGGAAGATATTATACACTTTCAGAGATGATGCAGAAAATGAATTTTATTTATGAATAAAATTGTGAATTTAGAATGGTATGGGAGAAGTAATTATTAGGAACTATCATTTATATCTACTATAGCCAAAGTATTTTCAAGGATTTTTTTAAAAAACATTTTTTCCAGGCATAAATGAATAAATATCAGACTCTGTATAATTTTTGGTGACAATAAAATGCAAGAAAAGTACTCATGATTACAAGTGATTTATATATTATTTTTTTGATCTTGGTTCAATTAAAAGTTCAATTAATATTTGTAGGAAAGTTTGAAATTAGCATGGTTTGTTTATATTATACAATTTATATATGTTAGCATATAAGGATATATTACTGCCAGAGAAAATTTTTAGATTTTTAAAAATAAAATCTTGTGTTGAACAGGGATATGAGCTATCTTCAACAAAATTCTCCATTTTTACAACTGTGACCTTTGAAACAGTTTATAAGTAACTTCATGATATAAATTTATAGGTGATTTTACCAAATCTTTTTCATATCAAGGTTTAGTGTTATTTGATGGTAGCATTTTTATTTGAACAAGGGAAAAGCCATCAAATTGTTTCATTGCATCAAAGGTCATGTGACATTTGAGAACCAGAAGTGGCACATTGTACTTTGATTCCAGAATCTTTATCTTTTGAATCCCTATCCCTATAATTGTGCTTATCTTCCCACACCATTTGAATGGATTAAAAGCACAAATACAATCTCCATCTTCTTCAATTCTTGCTATTTCAAAATATGATTTGCAGAATGTTTTTAATGTTTTCCATATCATCTCTAAAGACTTGATTTAGTAATTATGATAATCAATAAATTCCATTGTCAGTGTTGGGGGAAAAATCTTCAATAACTTTTAATGTGGATAATTATTAACTTGAATATGTAAATTAATTAAAATATTTTGATAATATTTAGGTAGAAATGTAGTTAGAAGAAACAGTTAGTTATACACATATTGGGTTTTTATTTCATCCATATTTATTGTATGGAAGTGAGACATGGATCCTTTATTGATATAAGAAAACAAAATATTGAAAAAATTGCATTTATAAACTTATGAAAATATTGTAAAAAATCATTTTTTTAAAAAACTTGGTTGATATCCTACTACAGAATCCTCTATTGTAATGATAACTTTTTTGTTGGAATGGGCATGTGAACTGCATAATAAATAGATATCCAAGATCATTTTTATGGTGAAAATAAGCATGGGTTGCATGGAAATAACAGACTGCATTTGCATTATAAATTATTTTGAAGACATTCTAAAATAGTCAGTATTGATCGTTTGAATCAGAAACATAAGATATTGATAGTCAAAATAAGAGTCATAGATCACATGACCCTATTCTTTTAAGCTTGTAAGTTATAAACAATGAGGATCGCCAATTCCTCAACAAGCTTTGTGTTAAATGCTTAGCCAGAGAAAGCATTTAAAATATCTCTGTCAGGAATCCCCCCCCACCCAAACCCCTGACCATGGTTTTGTGCTTTGGCACTCCTCAGAGAGGTGCCAGGGTAGGTTCAGACACTAGATCTAAAAATACCCAAAGCCAGCATATAACTAAAAGTTATCTATTGAGTGGAAAATCTGAAATTTTCAGACACCTCCATGTCTTCAAACCCAGCTATCCAACTCCTGGCTTTGGGTTGGTATTTTTAGATCTAGTGTCTGAACCTAACCTGGCACCTCTCTGAGGAGTGCCAAAGCACAAAATCATGGTCAGGGGTTTGGGGGGTGTTCCTGACAGAGATATTTTAAATGCTTTCTCTGGCTAAGCATTTAACACAAAGCTTGTTGAGGAATTGGCAATCCTCATTGTTTATAAGATATTGATGTTTGGAAACATAAAGTTAATTGCCAGAAAAATTAAAAGACATCATAAGATGTTAGATGAATGGATTATAGAACTAGCAGAGATATTTATGAATGATTCATGGATTGGGTATATTCTAAAATTCTTTAATAATTTATAGGAAAATTATGAATTTTAAGTATCCTGTTATGGATTAATTATTTAAATGCTTAATTACTACTACTCACTCTTATTATGGATGTTTTGGGGAATGTACTGGTTTTTATTTCCATGGACTTAAGAATCTTATCATTGTTTTTATTATTTTATTGGAAAAAATTAGTATTTAATTTTGAAATTTTATTTATAATAAAAAAATGATGGAATGAAAGGCAAATGAAAATTCTCTTGTTCACTTAATTTATTAACAATTATTATTAATGTATTTTATGCTAAACCAATTATTGTTATTATATTGGAAGGTTCTATTGTATTGTTCTGAGTTATTATATTATTGTTAATTGAATAATAGTTTTTTGCATAATGTAGTCATGACATTTAAGGTATTTTGGCAGAATTGAAGGATCATTAGCATAATTTGACATTTTCTATTATTACACCTGGTGGAATTTTTTGAAAATGCACAATCTTTCATTTCCATATAAACTTGATTTCTTTTTAATTTACAATTAAAGAAAATATTCTAAAAAGCCATTTTGAATTTTGCAAATATTGAAAAAATGAGTTGTAAATAAAAACAAAGAATATATAAAATGATATATGAAAATAAACACTTCAGAAAATAAACAAATTTTTATTATTATTATTGTTTTTACATGTAAACAAATGAAGGCAGATATATGACAAATCTATCAAATTCTGCTTTTAAATCTGATATTTGTTTTATAATTTTTACAATATTTGAAAAGATCCTAACATTATATCTGATGCTGTTGAGTTTTATATAAAGTGTAGTCAGATCTATACTGTGACTGTCTTTATTAATATTATGGTCAGTTTATTAATTTCTATTTTTAAAAATAAAATATATATGAGTAATACCAAAATGCATTTGTGTATTCTTTTTGTTTTAAAGAATTAACAGCAATTAATGTTTAAAAGTAATCAGAAATATATAATAAGCAAGCAAAAATATATATTTTTATTCCAAATTTTTTTTTCCATGAAAACAAGACTATAAAGAAAGGAAAATGTCATTGTTTTTGGAGATCATTTCTGTCATGTTTGATATTTTCTAACTGTCTATAAGACTCTGATCTCTTCAGATTTTTTTAAAATTAATAAATCCATACATGCATGACTGCAGGAATAGCATTATATAAAAAAAATCCTACATTAATATTAATTAATATAACTGTAAAACAGTGACCTAAAGTGGTAGCATTACCATGCTATTTCTGAATTTAAAAAGACATGTTAATTATAAGAAATGAGTGTTGAAGGGTTAAGAACATAACATGAAAATTGTGCTGAATTGTCCAATCAGCCTTTCTGATTTAAAACTATTCTTATCACATAATTATGCCTACCACCTATAGACAAAATTGAAAACTAAATTGTGAATTCATGATTATTAAATTTTCATTATTACTTATCAAACAAGGGGATACGATTGATCCAGTGCTGTTTTGGATTGTTATGGTTTATGTAAATAATGTAGGAAGTGTTTTTTATGACTTTTTTCCTTCCTTTTCCTATGCTTACTGCATCATTATCCATCACCCTATAAAATATATGTATATATAGATTCACACTCTATTTAAAAATATGTAGTTTTTTAATTTTAAAAATGCAAACTTATTAAGTACTTTCATAAACATAATTTTTAGTAAGTTGTGAATTTGATTATTTTTCCATATATATATTTTATTTACCTAAGGCCTGCTTGATTGCTTAATTATTGTTGCATTAACTTAATTGAACTTTGCAGAATTAATTCTAATTACTTTCAAATTTAATTAAACTAGGTTGGGAAAAGAAATCATTTCAAATAAAATTTTCAAATGTCAAATTTCTTCTTCATCTATGTTTTTTTTTAATGGCTTTTAAAATTAAAGAAAAATAACATTTGCCTTATAAAAGGATATTCTTTTTAATTAAAACAAAGTAATTAAACAAAAATAATTTAAATTTTTTTAAAAAATTAACATATTTTATTAAAAAATAAATAAATGTTTTGTAATTGATAATTATTCAAATAGTTTTATTTTCTTAATTAAAAATCCAAAATATATGTAAATATCGATGTCCACCAATTGCTTAATTACACAGCAAATTATAAATTAATATGACTATTTATATCAGCATTTAATGGCTTTTATTATTAAAATAAAAATAAAGGAAGCATTTTTTTAAAAAAAAACAAAAAAAAAACAGTATTAGCTGTGTGCAAGCAATTTTTTTTTTGTTAAAAAAGAAAAACAATTTATGGCACCTTGTATATCAACGGGGAATCATGAAAACAAAAAATAGTCTGTTCCATTGTTTATTTTTCCCATTTACATTTGTAAAATTTATTAATTCTTTAATGGAATATAAATTTTGAAATAATTTTTGCAAAAAAAATACTTTAAAAGTTCTATCAAATTTTTTTTTTTTTGGGGGGGGGGGGTTTGTTGTTTTCAGATAAATTCTTTTGTCAAAATCGGATTTATTTATTTTGAAAAAATGGCATTAATCACAACCATTAATTACTCAAGCATACAATAGATAATTCTAGAATAAAAATGTGCTTATTTACTGTAATAAGCTGAATGAATCAAAGGATGTTGTGGTGCTCTAATAGTATTCCTAACCAAAGAAGAACCGGTGGCTCCAGTTAAAATAAAATTAAGTTTCCTAAAATAGCTACAGAACTAAAAGCAAGTTGTCTTGGTTTTAAAATTGTAATTTTTTTTTTACTTTCAAGCTATTAACTTAATAAGAAAAAAATTAATTAACCCTCAATGATTTATATTATACCACTATTAATCTCACATGCCTTAATTTTATATTATTTTAAAAATTGACTAGGTTTCAATTTCACTACCTGCTTAAGTAGATCCTTATTTTGCAAAACTAAAATTAGTTTGAATTTAGCTCACACAGTATAAATTTGATGTTCCTATTTCTGATTTAATGCTATCCCTTATCAGTTGCAGACTAAATGACTATAATTTTTTTTTACCATTTTCAAATGATCATCTTTTTTTCTATTTTTTATGACTAATATTATAAAATTTTCTGTAATTAATGACAACAATAATAAAAAGCAAATTTATTTTATTATAATAACTGATTATACGAAAGCAATCAACTGAATTCAGTTAAATAAAAGTAATTTTGTTTTTTCATTTTTGCAATTTTATGGCTATATTTTTACAATTTTTTATACATACATTTTACTATCTATTGTAAATAATATTTATAATAAAAATATCAAATTAGAAATAATATTTGTATAAAACAAATGCTATTTTTAGGATTAGTATGAGAATACCATTGGTACATGACTCTATTCACATTGTAGCCATTGTGAGTTAAATAAAGTCTATTTTTTTTGATAAAGATAAAAATCAGAACTGTTTCTAAAGATATATTAAACCACATTACCATCTGTAATTATTGAATATTCTTGCTTATAATAAATATCTCTAGAATAGAAAATGAGAAATGTTTTTATCATAGTAGTGACTTCTATCTATAATTATATGATGCATTTTATTTTTTCTAATGAAATACAGTTTTATCTATTAACAAAATAAAATTTAATGGGTATTTGTCAAGTAAAAAAAAAAAAGGGGTAAACCATTTTTGATTTGGCCAACTTAGTTCTCTCTATTTTTAGGCAAATAGGTTTCTAAATTTGTATGAGAATTTGGTGCAACTCTATTTTAGAATATTAAACTCAATTAAATCGAGTCTAAAAATGTATGCAATTAAAAATAAATAAATGTAGCCTTCAATTTAAATAGAGTTTGTAGTAAAATTAAATTATTTTTAGTATAATTATTATTTAAAGCATTTTTAAAATTAATGATGATCATGTTGAAAGTTTTTTCCAAGTGTTAAAAATATGAAAATTATATTGAATATTGAGAAGTAGTAAAAAATAACTTTGAGTCTTCATTAATATGAAGGTAAAAATAATTATTATGCCTTATTATATGGATTTTTAATTCTTATAAAGTAAAACATTACTATTTATAAAATATATTTAATATTCATTATTAAAAATATATATGAAACAATAAAAATATTCTTTAAACAAGAAATTAACTTTGGAAATAAATAAAATCTTTAATCTTTATAAACTACTGTAAAATTTCCTTTGCATTGTCAAAGACCAGCTAGATCTGGAGCTGTGATGTGATGCGCTGTGACTTATCCTTATACAGAGTCAGGAATCTCTCAACAACTATGCCCAGAGAAACCTATTAGCCACTTTACCTTCCCTTTTTATTCCCCACCCTAAGTTTTCCCATAATCTGCTCCATCCTATTTCCACAACATAATCTTTGTCAACTCCATGGCCTTCATATTTAAACTCCCCCTTATCTTTTCCCAAACCCAGCATAAAAACCAATAACCCACTTTTTATATAATCACTTTGTTCATATTTATTCTTCCATAACTTCATTATTTGTACACTTTTTGCTTTTAAGCATTTACATTAAATTAACAGATGCCTAATATTTTCTATGCCTTCCTTACACAACTTGCTGAGTAAATCACCCATATTTTTCCATTTATGTGTGTATTCCCTTGTTGCTAAAGATCCCATTTGAGCCTTAAACAAATAACTACTTTCCTTGCTATTATCATAAATTAACTTGCACCCAATGTTCCATTTACTTCTATATATAGTTAAACACTTTTTACTTTCCATACTAGTTCTCCATCTCTCCAACTCCTATTTTTTATTAATGCATTTATTCTTCTATCCTATTCCTTACCACTATAACACTCAACAATCCTTCTAAAACAATCATCCTACCTTTTGTACAAGTATACTGATATAAATTCTTTATCCAAATCTTCTGCATACCACATTACCTTTCTCATCCATCTTGTTGCCTGCCCTTTACTCGTAATCCAATTAAATACTATTTTGGCTATTCTTTTATTATCCATAAACTGCAATCTACCAAACATTTTCATTTTGCTTTTTGCATCTCTCATATAAAAACTTGACCATCACATTTCTCTTTGAAATGCCTTCTTTGACGTCCACACATCTGCAACTAATGCATGTATGTCTTCCTACTTCCCTTTGTATTTTTTTAAGTAATATAATACCCTTTTACTAACACATAATGCATCATTACCATATGTTAACCCTGCTACTGCAACTCCCTTCCATACAATTCTAGCTACATTATATTTATTATATGAAAACACTAATTAATTTGTTTATCAATCCCTTTCTTTTCTTTGCTTCATTTATCAATTTTTTCTCCCATTCATCCAAGCAATTTTTCTGATTACTTAAGATGATTCCCAAATAACTATATCTATTCACCACACTTAACTTTATATCCCCCAATAAAAATTCTTCATCTTCTCTTTCCCCAGTATTAACCATCATTATATTTGATTTTTCTTCACTAAATTTAATCCCCATCTCTTTACCCACCCTTGCACATGTCCTCAACATAATTCTTTTTACACACAAAAATATATCATCTGCAAAAAAAGACCTGACAAAGTATATACTCCCTTGCCACCTATTAATGGTATCTCTATCCCTCTTCCTTGTCTTTCTATTGCTCTCTCCATTTCACTCAAATACAACAAAAACAAAATAGTTGACATAGGGCATCATTGCCTTAGTCCCACCCCATTTTTAACTTTAACTGATTCTATATCCCCTAATTGATATGTATAGTAATTATTTTCATATAATTTCTTAATAATTTCCATTAAAGCTTCATCCATTTCCAAATTTGCTAAACTTACCCATAATCTATTTCTATCTACTCTATCATATGCCTTCTCTATATCTATAAAAGTCATATATAACTCTACCTGAATTCCTACTCATATCCATAAGTTGTGTAACTACAAACAAACTATCTCCTATATGCCTATATGATCTAAAACCTCCTTGCATTTCCCCCACTACATTATTTTCTTCCATCCATTTTGCAACTCTTCTAGCCATTATATATGAGAAAACTTTATATAAAACTGATGTTACTGCTGTCAGTCTATAACTGTTTAGCTGTTCTTGTTTCTTATTATATATGCCATCTATGGACAAAAATGAAGATTAATTATAGATTTATTATCATGAAAATAAAACATTAAAAAGTACAAAATCAACCTACACAAGTAAATGATGCAATAGTAAGTCTGTGGAGTCCCATTATGAACTAAACATAACACTTAGCACATTTCTCATTATCAATGTGCTGAGGTTGGCTAATGATTAAAAAAAATTCAGCAGAGAATGTTGGCTTCACAAAGACAATATTACAAAATAATTTCCTTGTAAAAAGACTACTCGTCAAGTTTATAAGCATCACTTTATCAGGTCACATTTGTAAATGATTGTTAATTTTAAATAACTTTATTAGTAATCATCATTTTTTAACACTGATATTTACTTTCATTTTATATTAAAGATTAAATATATCTTTTACAGTATAACCACTCCACAAAATACATTTCAACATTCTTTCTGTTTATGTAATAATAAATTTATTTCACCAGTTGTACGTAATTAATATAATATGCTTCAATGTATAAAGGCAAAATTAAAAAATTATAAATTTTAATATTGGCTAAGTGCTTTCAGAGCATGTTTATTCCATAATCATAGCCTTAAAAATGTATTCAAGTCATTGTATGCAAATTTACGCAAAACAATTCAAACCATCTATTTTTTTGAAATTGCAAAGCAAGTGGCTTTTCTATTTATAGCATTTATGTCACTATTTTTGTTGAAATATATATTGGGAGTCACAAACATTTTTTCTGCACTTGTTACCTACCACGTGTTTCAAAGAAGTAACATGAATGTTATATGAAAACATGACAGCCCTAACACACAAGTACAAAGTGTGTTCAAATGTAATTAAATAAATGGCATGCTATAAAAAAAATATTGCATGAGATTAGATCCAAAAGATCTGTATAATAAATCCAGATCCAAACTTCTCATTGATGATGGCCATAAGCCAGAAACTTGTCTGGATTACCATCTACTATCTATTTATTGCTAAAGCTTATCATATTTGGCAGATCTGGATGCAGGTGTTAAAAATGTAATAAATCATAGCATTAAAAATGAATTTTAGTGATTAATAGTGAAGTTGTTTAAGAATGCTGTCTAATAAAGTGATGTTTGTAAACGGAATTAATGTAATCAAATAGAAAACATTATCAATTCACATTTGTATATATTATATAATGAGTATGCTAATAGCTCTTAACAAGCTTTTTCGAATATCCCTACCCTCAGACCAGCTAGCTTCTGGCTAGCCCTCTGATGAGACATAGTTCTATTGAAATGTATCCAGGTTTTTTTTCTTTTATGTCTGTGACCATAAGTTTAAAAATAATAAGATTTATTTTACTTAAGAAATTATTAATTCTTTTATCAATTATAACATCAATTTTTTATATAGATATTTTAAAAATGTATATTGTAAATTTTTGCAGTAGAACTTGCAGTTGCGAAAATTATAAATCAAATAAATAGTTTCAGAAAATCTTGCTACTTCCATAGCGTAAGCTTGTGTTTAAAACACCTGTAGAGGGCCCTACTATCACATTTTACATGCATATTATCGAGGTTATAGCCTCAGTAAATATTACTTACGTAATCAATGTGCGTTTAATAAATTTATAATTAAAAGCACAATGTTATTATCAGATTCATATGAAGAAACAATCAGTTTTGAAGGGGGGGTGGTGAGTGCTTATTATTAGCCAAGACAATATTATTAATGATGGGCATATTAGTTATTTTAGGTTGGACATACATGTAGAAGATGATTTAACTATAAAAACAACATCAATAAAAATAATTGTAATATGATGCGGTTGTCATTAATTAGACGAATGAGTAGTTTGTTTTTCTTCAATTAAAGAAAGGGTGAACAAAGATTTTTATATTCTTGATCACTGGCATTTACCCATTGCCATGGTATTACCATCTTCCCTTTACAATTATTCCAATAGAAATTCATCTATAAACATCTGTATGTGAGGCTCACAATTGATTGGTTTGAATAGAGATTAGAATTTTCACCTCTGTTGTGAATTAATAATGATGCAGTTTAGTGATTTTTTTTTTTTTTTATGAAAAGTCTTGCTAATGTCTTGTAATCCACTTCCGAAAAAGATATTTGTAACAATATTGGGGTTTAGCAATATTATTCTTTCAATTTTAGTAAATACAGTCAGCTCTGTTGAGATGTTGTTCTTTAGACATTAATAAATTCAGTAGAATTGATGAGTGCTGCTTCAGAAAATTGGGGTTTGAAGTCAGGCTTTAAATATTTTTAGGTCACAAACAGATTTTTGATTTGTATTTCAGATAAAGAACTCAGTAAGCTGTTCACTGGTAGTAGATATCTAACTATTTTTAGCTAGAGAAGAAAGATCTTATAACCTAATTGCTCCAATGAAAGTCAATGCATTCTTTGCAATATAAAAATATGATTGTAATAAGATTACTCATGGAGTAAAATTCACAAATTTATGGATGTTGAATCTTATTGTTGCATTTAACTTATATCCTTATATCATTTTTTTAAAATATATACACATATAGTAATGTTTTTTAATGTGAAAAAATTGTGTGTTAAAGAAAGAATGAATTTTGAAAAATAAGTTTAAAAAGATTGGCAATATAATACTTTCTATAGATATAGTTGACTAATAAAATTCTAAATATTTTTTTTACAAAATATGTGTATTAAATTATACAAATTAAATGTTGCTTCAGTATACTCATACATGTACAGCATTAATCCAGAAACAAAATTTATTAAGTTTATATTAGTTCTAATATTGTCCACAAGAATGCTATAATAGCCAGTACTTGGTTCAGTTAATTTTTGATAATAGCAAGGAAAGTAGTTTTTTTGTTTAAGGCTCGAACAGGATCTTTAGCAACAAGGAAATATACACATAAATGGAAAAATGTGGGTGATTTAATCTGCAAATTGTGTAAGGAAGGCATAGAAAATATTAGGCCTCTGTTAATTGAATGTAAATACTTGCAAGTAGAAAGGGTACATATGTTGTGGGAATATAAATAAAATGATTATGTAGAAGGTGGGTCCTTTGTTTTTATGCTAGGTTTGGAGAAATATAAGAGGGATTTAGATATAAAGCCATGGAATTTGACAAAAAATATGTTGTGAAAATGGAATGGAGTAGGAAAGAGAAGAATATGGGAAAAAGTTTATGGTGAGGAAGAGAAAGTGAAGGTAAAGTGGCTAACAGGTTTCTCTGGGCATGGTAGCTGAGAGATATTCCTGCCTCTGAAAAAGGAGAAGTCACAGTGCATCTCATCTCATCGTCATCTTTGGGATCTCAAATCGAATTTAAATAATATTTATTTATTGAAAATTCTATTCAATAGATAATAAAAATGAAATAAACTGTAAAAATCAAATATATCATTTTAAACACAGCGCTAACTATCATAGATCGAAAATGAAGACTTAACTGTATACTTCAACAAAAATTAACCTCAAATTCTTGAAATAAATTTAAAGTAGTAGTCATTCTTTAACTATTTCAAAACATAGTAAATAAAACAATAAATTTTAAGTTTATTATGGAAATAGCAATTAAAAGTATTTTAAAAAAATATCAAGTAACTAGTTTTTTATTAAACATGTAAACACTTGAAAATTAATTTAAAACCATAAACATACAACTTGTTTTTAAAACATGTAATAAAATGAAAGTTTCATCATGTGCTACTTTAAAAAAAATAATGAATGGCTTGTTGCTTAGAAATTTAAATAAAAGTTTGAATACCAGAAATGACAGATTTGAATTGTGATTATAGATCTAGAATTTTAACCGCCTCCCCCTCTACCAATGCTCTCAAGCAGGGATCAGCAAACTACAGCTCATGAGGCAAATGTGCTCTTTGATCTCGTGACTCTTTTATCATAATAAACATAAACACATTTTTTTATTTCCTCTTGTAATTTGTAAATAATGTTTTGATGCCTCTAGGAGAGGAAAAATACGCATTACATTGTTTCTTGAATTCAGCCATATTGTATATGATGAATATTTAAATATTAGAAATTTGTGAATAAATCAAACTATCAAAGTAATTTTTTGTTTTTATTTATTTATTTTTTAAGAGAATTTTTATTTTCATTAGGATGTATATGGATTCTATTATGTTCAATTGCTAAAATAAATATTCACATATATATCCATAACCATTCAGAAATTCGTATTTTTAGAGACATATTTTTCATCTCTTTCCTTGCAGCTCTTTAATATATATATATGTGTGGTGGGGGATACCTCTCTCCTTGCATCTATTTATTGAAGGAAGGGAGAGATATTTAACCAAAATGGCTCTTCATATTAAAAATTTATCAATCTCTGCATTAAAGCACAAACGGCATGCTCTAAATTTTAATATCAAAGAGAATATTTTCAGAAAATTGTGATTGTTAAAAGTAACATTTTTAATAACTATTATTTTTTAAACAATTTACCAATTAAACAATGAATCTTTACAAATTCTTTTTTTAATATTATTTTTTGTCTATTTTAGATTTTTTTTTTATTCTTTCAATATATGGTTTTTCCATAAAGTAATCTGTTTGTGTGTGTTTATGGGGAAATAAAAAAATATTTGAATCACAATTATACATATAAGTTTATTTCTGAAATTATAAAAATAATTTTAAAAGTAATAAATAGTTTATTATAATAAAATTGACGAATATTATGAAAACTTTAGTTTAAACAATATATTAAAGGTAACTTTCCCATTATAAATTACACATAGAAAACAATTTAATTTTAAATATGTACATTGTTTATTTATTGAATATTATAAATATTAACATTTAAAAATAAAAAAGAATACTTTGGTATTAGATAGGAGGCCTTTTCACACCCACAATAAATGTATGATGTCACGACGAAAATAATCCCTGCCATACGTGACAAAACGTGGTTTTCCTTATCAACGCGATCTTTTTATTTTTGCAATACTTTGATATTTTCAGTTATTGTCTAGATTTCTTTCTGACGAGCTTTTTTTTGCATTGTGATTTTCATTGCATATTCAAAAATTCATATCGTTAAAAATGATGAATATTTGGAAATTACCAAGTACA
Organism: Epiperipatus broadwayi; assembly: GCA_028023455.1. Taxonomy (NCBI): domain Eukaryota; kingdom Metazoa; phylum Onychophora; class Udeonychophora; order Euonychophora; family Peripatidae; genus Epiperipatus; species Epiperipatus broadwayi. Next base: position 15,157,200 of record JAQFVV010006200.1, on the reverse strand, counting down.
GAAATGCCTTCAACAACAAGGCATCCTGCCATCAGTGAAAGTGTGACAAATGGACATAACACGAGCTTGTATGTGCATACCTCGGACAAGCATTGGCATTGTAATGCACAACGTTGCAACACTAAAATTGGTATTCATAAAGAGACATGGTTGGAAGGTTCAAGAATTCCTATTCTAACTATAATCTGATTCACATACAGTTGGTCTCAGAAATTAACTTTTGCTCAGATTAGCAGGTAAATTAATGACATGAAAGAAATGTTTTTGCCAGGATAAATAAAAACTGTAGTAAAAGTGTAATAATTAATATGTATTTTATGTTTTTTTATTGGAATTTTGGTTTAATTTCTTTATATAAAAAATGACATTTATTAACAGTAATATGAAAATCCCAGCATACTTTGCAATGACATGGCACATTTTCAGAGTTAAATTTTTTACTGTAGATCTCCATTTTGTATGGTCATATTATATGTGAAAAATATAATTTTAATGCAACGCATAAATTCCTGTTATATATTACATGGTAAGTATCATAGAAATAGTTAAAGTATTTTTATAAAAATTACTTAAAAATCAAAATCATTTACTGTTTGTTTGGTACATATTTAAAGTAGCAATTTTTTTGATTAATGGCATCATCATTGCAAGATCGCAAATCACATTTAATTTTTATTTATAATATCATTCTTAAAAGTTGTCAGGGTAAAAAGTCGCAATATTTCTTTAAATTTCATTCTTAAAAGTTGTTGAAAGTCATACATATTTCAAAGTCATACATATTTGAATGCATTTGTTATTGAAAATGATGTATATTTATTATGTTTTACTATTTTTTTACATTCAGTTATTTTTAGTCCTGCAACATGGAGCAAGTACTAGACCTACAGCACCTGTTCACATTTGTTTCAACCTCCTGACAACTTTGTAATTCTTTCCAAAATACCATGTACAAGATTCATGTATGTGTTGTTGTTTTTTTTGCCAAAAAAAAAGTCATGTATAAGATCCATGTAATGTTATTTTGATCAGATCACAAGATTACAAAGTATTCAGCACATTGATACAAATGTGGACAGGCACAGTAGATCTAATACATGCTCTGTGTTGCAGCTCTAATACCAAAGTAACAAAAAAGGAAATGAAAATTACTTTCCTGCTTTTAATATCTATTAATAGCATCTATTGAAATTAAGCCAATAAACATCACATGACCATCACCTCTTATGCTTGTGTATAACTGTTGTTAAAACAGGCAAAACTCACTATATATATTACCACACACAACAAGCTAGTCTGGTGATATTGGATGAGTAGGCACTAGATGGAGATTTTATGCACAAGCCTTCTGGCATCCATTGATTACTCTAGCTTGTTGTGTGTGGCAATATATATAGTGAATTTTGCCTGTTTTATCTATTGAAATTATTATAGTTTTACTGGAATTCATCTTTCTATAATGCAAATACATTTTTTACAACACATTTCAACTATTATGCAAACTTTAATGTATTAAGTTTCTACTGAGTAATTTTTGAGTTTCAACTAACTGAAGAGATATAGTTGTATTAAGATATTTTGTTTAGCATTATGAAGAATATGGTAGTGTCACATTGAAATATGTCATGAAGTACATAAGAAAGATTTAAAATATCAGGATACTATAATGGGATAGAGGGACAGATAATTATGATATTATTCATCATTATTCATGTGAAGTTCAAATAATATTACAGTTTTATATGACACAGTGATAATAAAATGTTTTTTTCAAATCTATGAAATAAACTATCCAAATTTTTCATAAAGAATGCTTATAAGACCTATTAGATTTACTCATATATAGATCATTAAAATGAAATAGGCATAAAGGCTGTAACTCAATTTAATTGAGTTGATGCATTAATTTATTGTTTTACGGTTTCCATGCATGGAATATATATTGTCTAAGAACATTATAGATTCATAATATAAATTATAAAAATCTTTTATAGTGTATTATTTAAAACTCTGCCATGCTAATGATTTAAAGTTCAAATTAAATAAGCTTGGAGGTTTTTTTTAGATAGATAGGATTTTTTTAATCAATTTCCACATTTTGACAAAATAACATTCATCCTTGTCAAGGTTAAGGTCTTAATGAAGAAATGTTATGTCTTAAGTAATAATGAGATTGAACATGAAATAAAAAAAACAATTTCATTCTTATATATATATATAATTGATGATTGATCAGTCAGAATAGTGGATTATCAAAAAAATTATTTTACTTCCTTCAGTTTTACAATTTATTGATTCCACATTGATTTTAAAAGAAAGAGATAATATAAGTTTCTTCCACAGGGAGGGATGAATTATGGTTCATCAGATTTGTTTAAATCATACAAGCTTTTCAGTATTTCAATATACTCTCTTTAAATCATTTCCCCAAATTAGCTAATATTTTACTACTATCAAAGTCAGGTGTTTGACCAAGCTCTAAAAATTGTGATGTAAAACCTGGTGTAATAATCAGCTTTTGATTAATTAATTAATCAATTCAGTAGTATTGCGGAGTGCTGCTTCAGAAAATTGGAATTTGAAGTCAGTGTTTAAAATTTTTTTAATGGTTTCAATTTTGGGCAAAGAATTCAGTAAGCTGATCATTAGTAGCCAATAAATAGATGTCTAATTATTTTTAGCTAGAGAATAAAGGTCTCATATATTTAATCTAATTATTTTCATAAGGGCCAAGGCTGTTTGGGATAAAATTGATAAATTTATGGGTGTTGAATCTATTGTTGCATTTAATTTATATTATTAATGCCTTCAATCAAAAGTTTATTACACCAGCTTTTATTTCATATTTTTAGAAATTGTTTGCACACTTGATTTTGATAATACTAAAATATAAGCTAATTTGAAAACATGATTAAAGAACTATGAGAGAATGTATTGAAAAGACCAGGTAATTTAAACAAATCTTTAGTGTGGAAAGCACATATTATCTCTTCTAAAATCAACTTGGAATCAATTATAAAACTGAAGGGAGTATTTTGTTACTTTACCTATTCTGAATGATCAATTATCAAATATATATAAGAATGACTGTTCTTTGCTTCATGCCCAATTTTATTATTACTTAAGATATCTCAATTCTTCATTAAGATCTTAATCTTGACAAGAATGAATGTTATTTCATCAAAATGTTGGTAATTAAAACAAAATGTATACATGAAAATAAGATTTTATTTTAAGAATGATTGTTCTTTGCTTCATGCCTCAACTCGTTATTACTTAGGATATATCAGTTTTTCATTAAGATCTTAACCTTGCAAGAATAAACATTATTTCATCAAAATGTTGGAAATTAAGACAAAGTGTATACATGAAAATAAGATTTTATTTTCAGCATTTAACCATGAATGTATTAAAAATAATATACATATACATTCTCGGGAGTTGACTCACAATCATCCTATGATCAATCTGATAGTGATTAAGAAATGGATGTGTAGAATGTTTATCTGGTAAGTGAAAGAGATTCTGAGAAATCTTATTCAGCATGAATGCTCACTGGTTATAGTAAAATAAAGCAGCTAACTAGTAGTCATCCTGAGTAAAAATCTAATAATAGTAGTCAACAAATAGATGCCTTGATACTTTTAGTTGCCAATTTTAAGGAAGTCCTGAGTAATCCTAATCATTAATTTGAATACTTACTGATTGAAATAGCATAATTAAAAGGAAAGGAAGTAAAGAATCAGTGGGTATTGAATCTTTGGTAAACCATTACCTTTTATAATATATTAATTTAGTTATTATTGTTGGAAACGGTCATTGCAGGTATCCTATTTATAGTCACTTCTTTTTTCAAAGGCATATCTAAATAAAGTCTAGTGTTCTGCATTGTTTAATACAATGGTCTAGTAGTACACTGGAAAGCTAAAGATCTAACTCTTGCAGCTCACGGCTGTTGCTTTGATGCTCATTTATTATATAATCTCCAAAGTGACAAACTATTTGAATACTTTTTAATAGTTTTAATAATCTGATAGTGCCAAACTGTCTGTTCCATCTTCATTGTTATTAGCATAAATTATTCCAGAATTCCGGATGATTTTATTTATGTTTTGATTGTTTTCAGAAAGTATTTTCTCAGAGGATAATCCTTTTAATATTTAAAAAAATAAGGATTAAGGGTATTGTGTTCTGCTATGAAACTTGATGAATCATGAAATTTTTTCAGGTTACAAACCAGGTATAGGATTTTTTTTACATGTAGGGACCATAGATAACTTCACTTATCATCAAAAAAATGGTATGTAAATGGATGTCTATTTATTCTTAACTGAAGAGTAAAAGATATTAAATTAATCTACAGAAAATACACTTTTTAACAGATAGCTCACTGCAGTCCAAAGGCCTCAAACACTTTCTCATGAAGAAGCAGTGAACGATGATGCAAGGTACATCAGGTTTTCCAATAGTTGGGTAGTTAGGGTTTAAACATTGAACCAGTCTTGATTTAACCACTAACTAATAAAGCTGAATAGTTCTTTATCAATCAATGTTGGATGCAGTTTGACCTATGGACTCACTATCCAAAAACTTTTTTGTTGCTAATGTATTATATGAAAAATATTTATAGACATTCACAAATTATTCATGCTACAATGTTTAATATTGTTATAAAAATTACCATAAAACAGTCTTCTGTTATTAGCAACATAGTTCTATTATATTTTCTAAAAATTATTTCTACTTGAGTACTGTTAAAAAATTCAATTGCATGCATTTTTTTTATTCTTGCATGCAACTTGAAGAGAACATTTTTGAATTTTACTAAAATAACATAGCCAATAACTTACCCAGCTTATATTTAAAGGCTTTTAAAAGTGAAATTCACATTACATTCCTCTATTATAGAATGTTTCAGTAAAATTTTTGATTATTATCCATTTCTAAAGATTTTAATATAACTATGAGTAGTCAGTAGTTTCTATAAGCCATTATAAACTAAATATTCAGAAAATTAGTTTGTCACACAGAGGCAAAACTCTTCATATAGTATCATCACTCAGTGAAAGTCAGAGTAATCAATGGATGCAAGAAGGTTTGTATGTAAAATCCCTATCTAGTGCCTATTCATCAAATATCCCCAGACTAGTTTCTAGCTTGTGACTTTCATCAGCGAGGAGCCTTGGATTGGAGAGCACTGCACCTAGATCTTAGGATTTAAGGTAACCCTCCAGCAGTCAACTTTTACTTTTATCTAACTATAAAGCTTTTGAGTCCAAAATGAAAACACAATAATATTTGCAAACTAAGCTTGTTAGCTTGTATACTTGTATAGATCTGAACTCAGTTCAACATCCATACTTTTTGATGTCCTTGGTTCTTTAATAACACAATCATCATAGTCCTATTGAGTAGGATTGGTATTAAACTATCAAACATCACATGGTCACCATTCTTTATGTTTACACAAGCTGTTTTTCACAGAGGCAAAACTTTCCATAGAGTATCATCACTCAGTGCAAGTAAGAATAATCAATGGACTCAGGAAGGTTTATGCATAAAATCACTATCTAGTGCCTACTTATCCAATATCCCCAGACTAGTTTCTAGCTTGGTACTGAGTGGCAATATTGTATGGAAAGTTTTGCCTCTGTGAAAATCAGATTGTGTAAGCATAAAGAATGATGATTATATAATGTTTGATGGTTTAATACCAATTCTTTCCAATAGGATTATGGTGACTGTGGTATTAAAGAACCAAAGACACCAAAAAGTATGGATGCTGAACTGAATTAAGATTTATACAACTATACAAACTAATGAGCTTATCTTGGAAACATTATTGTGTTTTTGTTTTGAAGTCAAACCTTTATAGTTAGCTAAAAAATTAAAAGATGGCCGCTGGAGGCGTTAGTTCATAAGATCTAGGTGCAGTGCTCTCAGATCCAAGGCTCCTCACTCATGAAAGCCACAAGCTAAAAACTAGTCTGGGATATTGGATAAGTAGGCACTAGATAGGGATTTTATGCACAAGCCTTCTTGCTCAATTGATTACTTGGCTTGCACTGAGTGGCGATACTGTATGGAGAGTTTTGCCTCTGTGAAAAATAGCTTGTGTAAGCATAAAGAATGGTAATCATGTGATGTTTGATAGTTTAAATTTAGTTTGTGTTGGCTTTTTTCACTTAGGAACCCTGGACTGCAAGCATTCTTATACGGATTGCTTTTATTTTTATTTAGCTATCCAAGTAATGAGTAGAAATAATCAGACATGTTAATTGGGCAAAATTATAGGAATGAGCTATTTCCAGAGATTTCTCTGAAATGATTATTTTAAATCTAGTTAAATTCATAATCATTTTTACTGAGAATGCTGGAAAAAAAGCTGTCTGTTGTAAGTCATCTTTTATATGTCTCTAAATATAATAAGATTGATCCTATTAACAATATTGTTAATAAGACTTTATAATTAAAGGGAGAATTTTTAAATACTCAATAGCAAAGCAATTGCTTTTCCGGTAGTTTATCTTAGAGGAATAATAATGGAAAAGTCATTACTCTACAAGTTTTCCATATAGTGAGATTTAAGCAGGTTTTCAGCCTTGATTTACTGTCGATTTAAGAATAATCAAATACCTATTAATAATCGATATTGGATAGATAACTAGATTTTCTAAAGTCCCGGTATTTAAAAGAAAAAATGTCCAAAAACTTAAAAACAAAATTTGCACTTCATCTTGGAATCGAATACAGGGCATCAGCATGACGGATTGATGAGCTACTATTTTTTCATAAAGATCTTATATTAATGTGGTGTAAATAATTTATGGTGTGTGCGCGCATGTATATTGGTTGAGATTTTCCGGAAATAATTAAAACATAGCTATCTTTTTTAATACTTAAAGTTTAATGGGAACTTATTTATTTATTTTCCTTTGTATTATACTAATCATGTTTTTATACGGCAAAAAAAAAAAAAAATCTCTCTTCTACAAGAGTTCTGCTTGTTGAAGCGGAACATTATTTGTGATAAGAAACTCCATTGTTAAAATAGAATTTCAAATTATCTAAATCTTCTGATTGATGAGTGGGAAAGGTCTGCTGACATATCTCTGAAACCTGAGAGTTAGACTAACAAAACATGTGAGAGAAGGAAGCAGAGAAGCAATAAAAAAATCAAAATAATGGCTTGCCCAATATATATGTAAAAAAGTTAAGTCAGCTATTTTAATAAATAATCCACTACGGGGCAAATCTTATTTACCAGCTACTCTTAACCGAACCGCGAAGATTCGGTATTATTTACCAGTTTTACAAATTGCCTTCTGCTTCTGGTTTGAATTGTTTCTATCGTTGTTTTATTCTTTGACTAAAAGATATCTCGATATCCATTTACTGACCACTGATTATAGATAACTATTGATTATGAATCACCTACCTGAGAGAGAGGGGGGGGGGAGAAACGCAAGTTGTAGACATGGAAGGCAGTTATGCTGCCTCTGACCCATAAGAGTCTTTAATATACATAAGTGCTGTACTTATTTTAATGAAAAATGATCAGTACTTGGAAACAAAACAAAACGTAAAGTTTTATTTTGAGTATGTAATTAAATTTAATGTTACACTATATGAAAAGAAAATATGTCGTTTATTTATAGTATTTTTAATGATTCACTGTGTAGTGATTATCACATTTCACATGGGAAACTATTCCAAGTCAGGTAAACTGGGTGTGATGGGATCTGATTCCAATCAGGGCTAAGATTTCTTTTTCCAATTAGCAAGATCATAATCAACCAGGATTGTCATTTAATATTGGTCAGTAAATGGGTGTCTATGTACTCTTAACTAGATGGCAATGTTATGGTGAGAGTATATAAATTATTTACCCAGAAATGATCGATTATTTTATTACTTAGGAAGCTATTTTAAAACTTTTTATGCTAATTATATGTTTAAAGCATCTCAAAACATTTTGCGGTTAGCATAGCTGCCTTCCAAGCAGCTGGTCAGAGTTCGCTGGTCAACGCATTTGATATATGGAAAAAAAAAAACATTTTAGGATTATTGAGCATGTTAAACATTTTGTTTCTAAGATTTCAGAACATTAATCTTATTATATTTTTATAGAATTCTACAAATTTGATCTTTTAGCCATGACCTCAAAAAATACTACTTAATTAAAATTTTTATCTTGCTCACCTTTCCAGAAATAAATTGCTATCTAATTTATAATTCACAGATCAATTAGTATTTTAAAGAAATCATTTTGTAATAACGATTATATTGAATATAAGTTTCCTTTACGATCTTTGTAAAATTATTAATAAACATTCTGAAAGTAATGTAAAAAAAAAAACCCATCATTTTATTTTGTTTCAAACAATGGATCCCAGAGCTAAGCTAATGGTCTATATTATTAATTCTCACCAGAGTAAGGTTAAATCAAAATAAATTTGAATGCTTGAATTTTATCCTGCCAGAATCTGAATAGTCAACAATAATTTTAATGAAAAACAACGCATTCCAACTGCACAAATTTAATTAAAAATAATTTACACTGAAAAGCTTAATACATATACACTTAACTTAATATCTTGAAGAATGATCTCTTTGATTCTTGGTTTACCCTTGCTACTAGACTAGCCATTCTCTGAATCACTTAGTTTTCTACTATTTTGTTTTTAAATAGTTCTATCTTTTTATTAAAAGTGTAAGTAAAATTTAAATATTTTAAAAAAAGTAATACAAATTGGAAATGAGAGTATTAACATACAAATGACTTCAGAGTCTGATTATGTATAATCTAATTTTAATAAGTTCTTGGTGCCAGCGGGATTCTAGCAATAGAACTTTAAAAAACTAAATTATAATTAATTTATTCTTACGTCTGATTTTATAAATTGTCACACGATTTTTCAAGAAACTAAGTATATAATTATTTATTTATATCAAGTTTAGGAAAAGTAGATGTCATTAAAAGTAGATGTCATTACAATAAGTGATTGGGTAGTTAGTTGAGTTAGTCATAGGTCGACCGAAAAAATCCTAAACTTGGAAATTTAGTCATCAAGTTGTATCTAGATTTCAATGGCAGATCATGGTAATGGGAGGTTGAAATTTAACTGTTCTCCTGTGAGTATTAGATAAAACAATATATTAAATTGCATAGGGTGTTTGAGGTAACATTACATTTTTATTTAAAATTACTTGGTGTACTTTTTAATCATAAAGAAACAATATAATACTAAAATATATATTAATGCAAAATTTCCAAATTGCCTTTTATTCATAATTATCACTTTTCTCATATCTGTTAACACTGCCTACATTTAACATTAATGTAAAACTAACAAATGTCATTGTAATTCAATGATATTTAGTTATTTTGACTGTAAACATTTGATGTCTTTAAGTCAAATAATTAAATAGTTTAGTGCTTAAGAGTGCATAAAAAGTTTAATCATTGGATGTGGCAACTGAGTTGCAAACCATAAACCTTGAGCTCCAACCTCAATACATCAAACCTAAGTGCAAAAAGGTTGGGGACCCCTGCATCAAACCATGCATGATTTTGTTGTCTTAAGTGTCCCCATAAAAATATCTTATTAGCATTAAATCTGGGGAAGGCCAAAGAGTATTCAATCCATCTTTTAAAAAAAATGTTATTCAGATATGCACATCTTGTTGCAAATAAATTACATCAATCATTTGTAGTTATGTGATTGTGCACATTTTTGCAAATACCTTGTATTAGATTCAGTTAAATAATGATGGTCTTTATTTGTAAAATTAATTATGTTAAATCTTATATATATAATACATCCGGATTAATACTCAAACTATTCAGTTATTAAATAAACAAAATATTCTCAACCCAAAGCACAAGAAAAAACTTCTATTTTATTTTACCTCATTTTCTTTTATAGAGGTTTATCTGACACACTTTGGAAAGAAAGCAAGAATATTTTTAAATCAATCATATTATTTTAAAAGCTATATTTTAAATTAATTTGTTATTTTAATTGATATTTGTAAAAATTTTCAATTTACACATGTGTGAGTTTAACATATTCCCAATAATTAATACTCGAAACTAAATGTCAATGAACTATGAAAAGGTAGAATGATACTTCTTTATCTTTTAGCTCAGTTGGTATCTAACCTATTCGGTGGCAGGCCTGGTAACTTCTACGTCAATTACATACTCCATTTGATATTTGGATATTTTTAAAATGAGGTTGTGCATTTATCTTCTGACTATTTGTATAGTGATTTTAGATTATTTATTCTGTATATAAATTAAACAATAGACAGAATTCATTCTCTTATTTAAAATTATGTCACTGAACTAAGCTTAAATATCAAACAGTGCTAAAAGACAGAGTTGGATCATATAACTCAGAGGGAGGTACAGTTATTTCGGTGTCAATTACATATAATTAAGTTATGATTATTTATTATGTATAAGTTATGAATTAAAAGATAATACTATGTATTTAAATTGTATTAATATATACTTTTAATGGGTGTTTTGATGGAAATGTTTAGTATGTGGAGTTTTCCATTTTATAATTCTTTAATTAGAAGGCTCTTACTAGAACAATAGTCTATCAAGGATAATTTTTCAATTTTTCATTACCATGTTTTATCGATCCAGAAGTCAAGAAACTGAATTTGCGTTTTTCACCCTCTACTGAGAAATTTTGTGAACCCTTTTTTTTTTACAGCTTTAAAATTCACATATATATATTTTTCTAATATTTTAATTTCAAAAAAATGTAAAAGATGACAGGATAATTGAATAAGTGGGTCTTTCAAGTTTCTTAAACTTCCTGATGATGAGTGCCTATTATATATTTGACGATTCTCAAATTTTGCGAGATTATTTCGAGAAATTATTATGATGGTCTAAAAACTTGATTTTTTGAAATGTTTATGATCATTTTGTATAGTAATTGTATAATAATTATTGGAAATCAAAAATATATATTATTACATATTTATTTTTTACAGAAATGTTTTATGTTTAAATATAAAAGAATATATTTTTCTGAATAATGTTACTATAGAGATTACAGTCACAGGAAATACAACTGTCTAGAAATGCCACTAAACAGTCTGTTATAACAAGTGATATTGTAAAAATTACAAAAAAAAAATTAAACCTTTAAAGCATAAATTGGTAGATTTACTAGATATTAAAAATAATTGGTTCAGATTTTTAAAACAAGCATCAAACAAAGAAGATTTCATTCATTTTGCAAATTGAATCTCTATGTCAACATAAACATTGTTATATATGTATCAGTGCACATATATATGCAAGAACAGTCTGTGATATATTATCGGCTTATATATATTACAGCATGTCTAGATATAAATTAGATCTTTTTAAAATTATAAATGTATTTATTTAAAAGAAGTCAATTCATTAGTGTATAAAATCCACTACCAGCATGCATATATAATGAAATGTAAACCTTCTTGCATGCACATTTAGAATGCTTATATAACAGCCAATAAGATGTAATGATGACTGAATAGGTAGCTCTCAAGTCACAATGCAAGACAGAGATTTTATAATAAAAAGGTGTAACCACCATCTTCTTTACTTAAATTTCTATATAAATAAGCCAGTTTGAAGCTTTTTGACTTAAGATCGTAAAATTAAAATATTGTCAATAAAAATCATGCCATACACCTGGTTATAAAATAGTGTTATAGGTTAGGTTTCTAAATTTACAATTTTGCAATAATATTTTCAAAACAGAAACTTAATCAATAACAAAATGCACTGAAGCAGCATTATTTTAGATCCATTTGGGAATCAAATAGCTAAACCAAGCTAAATTTACTTGACTTAAAATATTAAACAATGGTTGAGTCAATTTTACAAATTTAAAATTGAATTGTAAACAAGTGTTAATGGATTCACCCGCCTGTGAATCCAGCTTGTAGAAAATAATATAGGATCTGAAAATTAGTATAAATAGCCTATATTTTGACACTGTAAATGAGTGAGTAGGAGGGCTGTAGATTTGCAATTTTTTCCTATGGGAGAATGGTCATCTCCAACCCCATCATACATGCTGCAATGGAATGTGATCATCATCATCGGGGTGGAGAGTTCCAACACCTGCCTGCTATTGAAAGCAACCTACCCAGAGAAGTGTGCCACATAATGTTTACCTCCAAGTGCCTGATATATAAGCTGCTGAAGAAGATTATTAATATTCTTCATAAACCGCAGAGCTCTATAAATTAATCTTTGACCTATAAATTAAATATTAACCAAAAGACTGTTTTTTACGAGGCTCCTCGTAGACATCTGACGTCACTCTAACTCAGCCGATTCTTATGCTAAAAAATTCGTTCGATACGTTTTGAAGAGGTTTTTAAAAGTTCTGTAAGATGGTGACCTCTTCCGACTTATTTTACAAGTAAAAAATAAAAAAAAAAACGCATTTAAACCTAAACAAAGAAAGAACATTATTTGTGATTGGTTCTTAGCAAGCTCTCAGCCAAAAAAGACATTCTGATTGGCTGGAAAGAACAAAGAAACCGCCTGATCAAAGAAAATAAAGAAAAACACTGAGATTTTCATTTCGAATCCAATTTTAAGTATTATAAAATTATATTTATGGAAATTAAAAATTATTTTCAGAGAGAATAATAAAAAAACAAAATTATTTTCGAAAAATATTGAAGATTTTAGTAAAAATATTGAAGATGTAGTAAAAAGAAATATTTACTTTTCTATAACATAAAAGTCGATCTTTTTGTTTATATTATAGCTTTTATGTTGCCGAAATTGAATATTTTAGAATAAATAAATAGCAATTTATTTTTGAAAGAACTTTCGTTCTCTTCATAACCTGAAAAATTAATAATATACTTTTTATAAACGTATCTGAGTTGAATTTAATATTATAGGCGAATATGTTTTAACTATAGGCTTTGTCTTCAGTTTGTGAGTTGGCCAATTAAAAGATTTGATTTTTACCTCATACAACCAATAATATAATTAGCGGTTAAAAGGTTAAGCTAGTTACTGTAAATCTATGAACGTTCATCCTTAATTATTAATTTCCTTTTTAAATTAAATCATTTCTAAAGTTAAAACTGTAAAACTTGCCTGAATCTTAACTGATGTAATTCAATTCTTAATTTAAGTAAGTGTATTCAGTTATTATTTTAAATTCTCTATAAACTGCAGTCATGCCTATAACTATTGTTTTAATTATTTAATTTTTGTTTATTTAATATATGTTATGATATGCCAATATTTTGAGGCAGTGAATAATTATTTTAGTAAACTTTGGAGAGATCATTATTAAGATCTCCAGCATAATTTAACAATGCTGCTTAGCATAAATAAATCACTGATAGATAACAACCAATCACTATGCGCTCGTTGTTATCATTATATTATTGATATTATAGTTTATTAAGGTTTGCATGATAAGTTATTAAACTTATGATTTTATCTATTAGTTAGAAGTAAGATGCTAGCTGAGGATAATATTAAAAGTATATTTTTAAATATTGTTAAGGCCATTAAATATACTTTCGCCTCCCTAACTTAATCACATATATATATATATATATAAATACAGATTCAATATAGTAACTGTATTAATAATTTACTTAGTCCTTTTAATTAGCATAATTACTATATGCTAATCTAAGAACTGGATTGAGTTAGTTGTAGCAGATAGAAACTATCTATTCAGGCACATTAGTTAATTAATTTTATAAATACATATTTGTATTACTATGCCTTGCTAGTGTGTCTTTATGAAGCACCCATTGGGGCACTAATGTTTTGCTATGTCTTTCTGATGGGTTAGCAGTGGTGGCCATTTCTGTCCACACAGTTTGGATGTCTATCTTTTAGAATTGAAACCCGAGGGTCCAAAACCATGTTCAAAGCCTATCCAACTTCCCAAACTGATATGTTCTTTGATATTATACTAGCATTCAGTCTTAGGGCACCAAGTATTTGATACTGAATCCCATGAACAATTACTCACTTGCATCACAACCTTAACTTTAGTATTTTTAGCACCATAGTCTATAGATGCAAACCTAAAGTTCTTCTCCTTCTTATTATTAATGCTTCAGCATTAGTCTAGAATTATAATATAGGTTACCAGATTGAATCTGCATTTGAGCTTGTTAAATTGCTTCTTTGTAATGTATTTAGAATAATCATCCTGGATAGGGTTTGGCTTACAACATTGGCAAACCTAAGAATAGTTTGGCATGTCAAAATATAATAGGCATGATTTATTAACCACAAACAATTGTATAAATCAAATTACCATATTAAAGATGAGATCACTGTATTAAATTAATCTCTTCATTTCTGTAATGTCTGTGGGTGTTAATTATATATGTATCCTAACCTAAGTAATTGTTGTTCTTTTGTTTTATTGAATTAATTAATCATTTAATTTAATAAACCTATTTAAAATTATAACTTGTTTCACATTATTTACTCACAATCCAACTCCAATTCACCCAAATTCCTTATTATTAATATGTATAGTATGCATTCTTTTAGTTAAGTCCTAATGTGTTAAGTAGTCTATTTAGCCTTTAATCACATATAAATTGTTAATTTTCCCTGAGTCTTATGTTTCTCTCTTTGCTCAGTCAGTTTGCTGAAGAATTAAGACAAAGTGTAACCTCATAAATGTCACTCATAGGGTGTTAAATAATGGAGTACTAATAAATAAGTTGAAGTTTGATCATATTCAAGATCTCACCACATCATCTCAATCAGCTTTGTTGTATTTTGTCTTGACTCTGGATTTTGTTACATGAATATACAAATATGACTGTTACAATATCACAATACCAATATATATATAAATATATATATATATTCTATTTTATTAATGATTTTTAAATAAATTCTGTTGTTATATGAAGTGAATAGTAATATTCTTTATTCATATTAGTGCATCACATCTCTAATACATATATTGTAACATGATAAACCTGATGATGCTGGAAAAATGATCAATCTAATCTGAATAAAACATAGCCCAATCATTGGTTGCCATTTTGTATTGGACTATTAATTACAATATGGGATAATAATATAAAAAAAACTTTACTATGTCTCAGAATTGAGACATCATTCATAATAATATAGATCTAGCCTAAATGTGGAATGCCATTTTATAACAGCCATAAAGTTGATTTGGCATTTTATAATAATTGCCACTTGTATATGATCATCATCAGCTAGCATTGGGTAGCTACTTTGTCACAATAATACTGGATTTTCTATATCACTACCTTTCTACGTTTGTTCAGTCAACATTGGTCATAAAGAAATGTTTTTGAGATTTATATTATTTATCACAGAGCAAAAACATGCATTAACAAATAGTAACTCTGTTAGAACCTGTGTAAAATTATCTAGCTCAGTTATTGATCACACTAGGCAATAACAATATTTCCCATACATAATTATTTAGATTGTCCACTACACTATCATAAAATACTAACAATCTCTATTAAAATCTAATTTATTCAGATTATATTTAAAATGAAATAAAGCAAATGAGATCATCACCTCAGACATCAACAAATCTCTTCACAATTCCAAAGTAAGCTGCAATAAGCAGCGAAATCATATATCATTGCCCTAAACAATGATGTATGCTTAAGACATCTATTTGATTGATAATTAAATAAGACTAAATTCACATCAATAAACAACTAAATTCCGACATACTTTACTAATCTAATATTATTTATAGTAATGCAAATTTACTTTAATATTTAATAACATTCTGTTTAAATTATCTAGTTTCTAAATAATTATAACTATATTTTGAGAATGTTTTCTAAACTATACAATATTTATAATATTTAAATAAAATGAACCTTTACTCAGTTTTGTATCTAATTTAATAAAAAGTTAAATATAATATCAATATTTCATTCATACCCTACACTATAGTGATATGCAATTATTCCACTCTACAATAATTTGTTACCAATAAATCTATTATATAATTTCACATTTTTACAGTACCCAATCACATTGTATAAAATATACTGTAGGTTTCTATTGGATACTTACTGACTTATAATCACTGATATTATTCATCTATTTAAATCTCCAATTAATCGATTATAAAAATGAATTTTATAACAATTAAACTATATATGACGATAATTGGCAATTATTCAAGCCAAAGATAATATTCAGTTCTACTAGTTAATAAAATTTATGATCTCCACTTCAAAGAAATTTAAGAAGGTAATTAAGTCAGATCATTTTGACTAATGACAAAATAAAAATCTATTAAGACTTTTGTAACTGGACAAGATAAGCAAATAAATAATCAAATCTGAACTAAGGAAATTATTTCTATTAGTAATATTGACTTAGATAAGTAAACCAATATTTAAATGCAATAAGAAATATAAAATTTATATGTAATCAGATTTAAAAATAATGTATAAAATATACACATATATCTAATTCTATCTCACTTACCATGATGGATTTGATCTTGGATCAAGTTTTAAGTACCAAAATTATCTTGCACATTCAAAAGAAATAATTAGATAGATTCACCGGATTTTAAATCAACTCTAAATTTATTGATTTATAATAAAAAAAAATTAACAGTAATAATAAAAATATCACATAACAAATAATCGAGGTTTGCAATAGACTAAAATCAATAAAAATAACAATAAAATCTATGTGTATGGAACTCCAAAAAATATGTTGCATGACAATAATACTATATGAAATGGTAGAAGAGATGTCAAATATCTTCCTGAGATTTTAAATAGAATGTACAGTAATAAGAAACAAATGTGACCAAATAAAAATTGATCTCTGTTTATTCAATAATGTAATTTCTCAATAATTAAACATAAAAAAAGAAAATTTGTTATATTCAAACCCTTTTCTATTTGAATCTCCAAGTTAAATTTTGAACATACAAAAAAATTAATATTTGAAAACATCAGGTTGTATTAACTTATATCATCAGATAAGAGCTTAAATAATAAGAACAAAATGAATCTCTCTGATCTTTTCATTGTGTGAATTCTATCATGCTCATATATATTATTTACCTATGTGTTTAAATGTAAAATGTAAACATTCCTTTTCTTTTAACTATATATATATATATATATATATATATATCACCATTTAAGTAAAAGTCTCCATTTTCACCCATCCACTGATCCATCATAACTTCTGGTTCTTTATTTCTGATCCTAAGGCATAAAGATTATTTTCCTTTAAGTAGAGAAGATAAACAAGAGTGATAACTAACACAGATATGAATCCAATTATTTTCATATCTAAATTCTGATATTTTCTTTTAAATGCATAAATATATTCAAGCATTTAAATTGATAGATACTTATTTGAGGCAAAATTACACATCACTGGTTTTAATTTTCACTGATAATAACATGCTAAGAGAATTCCTTTAATGATACAATCAAGTTATAATCAAGTGAAGAATAAATACTAACCTTTTTTTTCTTTCTGGGTGAAGTTTAAATTGCCTAATATCATGCATAAGTTGAGTTAATCAATCTTGTAAAATTCTTTGATCTGAAATATGACATCCATAGAAATATGATGAAGTTTATATCCATCACAAATAAATAAATCCAATTCTGGATTTTTAACCACGGAATATCTTTATATAGCTGAATTTTGATGGGTTTTTATTTTTTTCATATTCTTGCCATTTCCACTGGGATTTTATTAGCAAGCTGCCCCAATTGAATGGGCAGATAGTTAAAATTTTTATTCTTCCATGGTCCTATAAATTAATCACTTAAACAATAAAATTTAATAAATTTTTAAAGACAGATCTAAAACATCCATTGTAAACAATGACAAAATTACAATAACTCAAATCACAGCATCTCTTCTATTTATAAGATTCTCTTGATGATATTATTGTCACAACTATTGTTGATTATTGCTCAAATTTCACTCAATGGTGTGAGAAATTGTTCAAGAAAATTTTGCCTCCAATTAGTAAGTGAAATGAAGACTTTAAAATAATTGGATACAGTAAAAATAAAATACTGTTTTACAAGTTATTTTTTATTTTAAACCAAAATAAAGAATTCATATTATAATTCTAATGCATTTTAATGGATATAAATATTTTTACATGGGTTTTTTTAATAACAAATTTTTATAACAAATTTATGAACATATATGAAACATAAAACATTTAATTTTATAATATCTGTTGCTATGGTGATTGTAATAACAGACATTTAAATGTGTAATATTTAATAATAATATTGATTCTCTTCAAGTAAGCTTTTATGAGTCACTTAATTATTTCCAAAATCGTTATTTATTCACATGTTCATATTTTTTTCTGAGGTTGATCACAACAGATTTATAAATTGATGCTAAATGTTAATAATAAATAAAAATGTTGTTTGAGAAATATAATTGCCATAGTTACCTGGTTAATATTAATACTTCAATAACTCCATTATCCATAGATCAAGTAAAATAAAAATTAAACAAGACCAACAAACTTCTTTATTTTTTTAAATACTGTGACATACACCGATCTTGTTACTTACTATATATATAAACATTAAAAACATAAAGCTAACCAATAAATAAATAATCAAAATTACCACAAATTTACAACTCAACCAGACTAGCCAAAAAGTATATAAATTTTACTCTAAATTACTAATTTCATTGCTACAAACAGACTTCTCAAGTGCAAAGAACCACAGAATAACAAAATATTTAGACTACACATCCACAATTCCACTTATTTTCCATTCACCCTTAATATTAAAACAACTTTTAAATAAGTTAATTGCTTCAGAATTATAAATTTTTAATAATAAAGGTTCTTTAATTCATTTTATTTCATTTCTCTCAAAGAAGACACCCTTAGCTTCATCAAAATTAATAGTGTTGCCTGTATCTTTTACATGGACATATAAGTCAGAACTAAGATATAAAAGTAGGGTTAGAGATAAATATCTTACTTCTGCCTTATATATCCATGTAAAAGATACAGGTCACACATATTAATTTTGAAGAAGTTAAGGTTGTCTTCTTTGAGAGAAATGAAATAAAAAGAAGAATTAAAGAATTTTTATTATTAAAATTTTATAATTCTGAAGCAATTCACTTATTTAAAAATTCTTTTAATATTTAGGGTGAATGGGAAATAAGTGGAATTGTGGATAATGTGTACTTTAATTATGTTATTTTGTGGTTCTTTACAATTGAGAAGTCTGCTTGTAGTAATGAAACCATTGGTATTGATTTAGAGTTTATATATTTTTGGCTAATCTTGCTGAGTTGTGAATTTGGGGTAATTTTGATTATATATATATATTATAATGATCCAAACGAAGTGGTAGATTGCATCGCACCGCACCGCACTACCAAAGGGCGCCATCTAGGCATTTGAGCCTAGAAAAATTTATAAAGTAGGCAGATACGCGCTGTTAGGATTCCACTTTATTTACATATTTAGATCGTAAGCCCATTGTCACTAGCTCAGCGGAGACGCCGAGATAAAAATCTATAAATTTTATATCTTAAATATAAAAGAATAAAATAATAAAAGCCACTGCCAGAAATTAACACAGAAAAATATTTATTTACGCACATATAAAATCATTCTAAATTCGAGGAATAAGTTTAACATTTAGATTTTTATCTTAATTTTTAATTTTACATTTAAAATAGCTTGCTATAATGTTTAATATTTTATTTAGAGGGTCGAGTATGAATGGACTACATAGGTCTGCATTTGAAAGGAAAATATTCTTCCCTGATTTAACCTTAGGAACAAATTTCGCAATCAACTGGCGCCAATCCATCTGATACATTCATGTATTCAATGTAGCATGATACGACAACACAAAATACTATATTGTCAGGAATGTACATCTGAAAAATAAGTAGAAATAGAGAAGACATTGACTCTCCACCAACAGGAATGTGACATCTGTGGGCAAGTAGATCAATAAACTAAAAACTCCATAGGAATGGACTGCGGTCTTCTGCCGACTTACAAACCCATCCATAGGCAAAACAGAGGGTGTGTGGCGTATATCTATAATCCTGCCCGTAGCGGATCTCATACTACATGTACTAATTACACAAATATATCCAATCCATTGAACCAATTCAACTACGAAATGAATAACCTAAGATTACCCTCCCTTAATACAACTTTACAAAACTATATAGCCATTCGCGCCCGACTTAATTTTAACATTTTATACGTTCGCACAGATTTATTTAAAAATGTTGGGTATAGATCGATTACACAGATTCCACGGTCAAAAACATTTCAAAATAAACATAAACGATCAAAATACAAAATTATTGATACCGACAATCGCAGAGGGAAACTTATAAGTAACCCAATAGTATTCACCATAAGATATTTGCGTTGTCACCAATAACTCTAAAAGACATCCGAAAAATACATTTTAGATACTCACCGTAAGGTATCATTATTTATCGAATGTCTATATATTTTTGATCAAATATGAAAACCAAAATCCAATTAACCGCAAACGAATCCATGCAAGCATCTATAGACAACTTAAATGTAATGCATTTAATAATTTCTCCAATAAAATATTACTACACAAAAAATTTAAAAGGGAAATGATTCTTTTCACAATCGGGAAAGATATAAAATTAACCATTATTAATTTGATTTAAACTTACAAAAAGTCAGATAAGAGTCCATTTTAAATAAGTCGGCTTGTTTATTAATTTGTTCAACTTGACGAAAGTTCTTGATTATTTAAAAAAATTTTAAGTTCATTGTTAACAGCTTACGAAAGAAGAGTCAGGTTCTTGTTTTTCCACAGTCCTTGTTTGAAACCCGTCAGATGTTCTTGAGGCAGCATTAGCTGGTTCCTTTCGGTATCACAATCAGTTCATTTTAAAATAGAGAGAGAGTGTGTGATATTGCCTCTATCACCACTCTCAAAACAAACAGCTGGAACTGCCCAATACTCAATATTTCTCCTTTTATATTATCCACAAGGATTCACTGAACAAAATGTCACTAATCTGTTTTTTGGTTGGTCCGGGCAAGGCTTAGTGCTTCCATTTGTCAAGCTAAAATCTCTTTCTTCTCTTATCTAACTTTCCATCTGACTTTTTAATTAAACAGCTTTTAGATAATTAATAAACAATCATTTCCTTTTATAGATTACAGGAATTAATTAATACCTGTTTTTATTTTAACTTACGTTATTTTTTTATTAAAATATTTTTATATTTCAATCTTGTATTTTTTTATTTAAAAAAAAATACATTCAAATACCTTTTTTTTTTGTTTATGAAAAAAAAAAAATTTTTAAAGTTTAACATCTGTGCGAATGTATACACGTTTAACAATGTTTTAATTTTAGCGTTTAGTTTTTTACTTTTATTTGCGAACTTTTAAGTTTTTATTTTAAATTGATGTAACGACATATTTATATATCGTTACAATATATATATATGTTATTATGTTGTTATATGGTCTCATCATCATTTATTCCCTCTTTTACTAATAAATCTGGTTATGATTATGGATGTAGTTATGGTAATTTTAATATTCAGTAGAGATTTTAAAATTCTGCTTTGGTAAAAGCTGTATGCTGGCATAGATTTTGACTTGTTCTAAAATAAAAGCTGTGTTTTATTAAATAAAACTATTCATGATTTGTTAACTTTGATTATTCAAAATTGTGATTGTATAAACATCAATTGTAATGTACTTGATAATCAATCCAGTACATAAAATTGATATATCTATGTGCCTAAGCTATTTATATAATATCCTCATATAATACCCCTTACAATATATATATATATAATTTTAGAAGGTACTGAGATGTCCAAATGTTGTCTATATTAATTTTAATTAATTGTCTTGCTCACTTTTAATGTAGAGGGCGCTTGGAAGTTGTACTGTCTCCTAAAATTACTTACTAATTGATGCTGTTTAATTATGTTTATATATACTATCTACTTATTCAATAATTTTTTTTACCTAAAAAATTAATTTCACTAAGAGCAATTATGATATTTTTATACTACTACATTATTTATTTATTTATTTTGATTATAATTCACATATATATGAGATGTGTTGGAGATGATAATCTGGACCAATTGGTGAGTGCTGGTTTAGCACAAAATATATATATTGGTGATTATTGATCTTTTCTGCATGTATGTGGTTATGTGTATCAGTAGTATGAGATAATGTGGATAGTTGAGGTTGCTTGAAAGTCTGAGTTCAAATCCCTATATTTACAATTAAGTTCCAGGTATAAGAATGCCAACATTTCAAATATATATATGAGATTATTAATAAATAAATATTCATATTATTAAGATATGATATGTTGGACTATATCCATCATTTATGAATGTATGTTGAATGTATAGAAAATTTTAAACTTTATTTAAACTTTCCAAATACAAACAACTTGTTAGTAATAACACACAAATAGACAATACAGGTTAGTAATTACACGTTTTGAGTAGTATTATTCTCTACCCTTCTTCAGGTGTTGCTGGCCTATATGCACAGTGACAATATTCACTTAGAATTTGAACTCACACCTTTAGATTCTTGAGTATTGAATTTAAGGCAAATGCTCTACCAACTGAGCTTTTCTGTCAAAGGCAACACATAGTAGAAATTTGATATATTTATATATGAGGGTTGGTTCAAATCCTACTGACTCCTTCAAGGAATGCTTACTTCTACTTAGCCTAAACTGGAAATGCTGAAGAACAAAAACTGTATCTATGAAATACCATGTGAATGTGGAAGGAAATACATTGATGAGACCTGTCACCCAGTTGAAAAGCGATTGAAGGAGCACAAACTAATGGTTAGAAGAGAAAAACAGATGTGTCTAACATAGCAGATCATGTATATACTAATGACCATATGCTTAAGTGGTAAAATACAAAGATATTGGATAAAGAGGAAAAAATTCATAGAAGAAAATTTAAGGAAACTGCTCATATGGCAATGGTAAATAATCCTATAAGTCAACCCAGTGTGGCAATACACAATGTATGGAAGCCTGTAATTAATCTTGCTCTTAGGAAAAAAAAAATTAGCCTTATTATAAAAAAAAAAAAATTGAAGGACTCAGGAGAATTTGAACCAACCCTCATGTACAAATATATCAAATTTCTACTATATATTGCCTTTGACAGAAAAGTTCAGTTGGTAGAGCATTTGCCTTAAATTCAATACTCAAGAATCTAAAGGTGCGAGTTCAACTTCTAAGCAAATATTGTCACTGAGCATATAGGCCAGCAACACCCGAAGAAGAGTGGAGAATAATACTACTTGAAACATTGTGTAATTACTAACCTGTATTGTCCATTTGTGTGTTATTACTAACAAGTTGTTTGTATTTAGAAAGTTTAAATAAAGTTTAAAATTTTCTATACATTCAACATACACTCATAAATGATGGAAATAGTCCAACATATCACATCTTATAATATACCATCATTACAAACCTTCAGACAAGTTCATAGTATGTATTTGTAAAAGTTGCAAGCAGTTATAAATATGTATTTGTACATGAATATTTATTTTATTATCAATAAAATTAGCACTGAGATATTGCATGTAGAAGAGAATATTTTCAATTATTTTGAAGTTGAAAATAATAGTCCATATTGCAATATTGCATTTTATGAATAACCAGTTTTTTAACGTATATAATTGATGAGATTAGGATATGTACTATTGCTGAAAGCCATGTGATTATATCTATTGTTAAAAAAAACATTTATTTAAATAACAAATTTTTTTTTACCGTTGTTTTATATATATAATTAGTTTTTCTTTTTTAAAAAAATTACATTGGATTGTATCACTGAAAATATTTATTTTTTGGAAGTATTATAAGCCTTTTTAATCAATAGCTTGTTTAATTGCCTTAAAATTTCCACTTAAAAGTTCCAAGCATATGATATGCATTTGTAAAAATTGAATTTCTGGTAACATCTTCATTCCCTTTATAATAGTTTTTTCATAAGTTCTATGTTTACTACTAATTTCTTTTATATATTATATAACATTTTTATTGTTCTATTAAGTACTCAATATATCCTGTGCATATTTTTTAATAACTACAGCTTCAAAAAAAACATATTTCAAATCGTATTAAGCAGAAATAAAATTTTAAAACAATTATTAGAAATTATTAAAAAATATTTTTTTTTTATTCTTGAAATCTTTGATGTTGCAATTGCAAAACATATAAAGAAAATGGTTGTTGCTGTTCCATTCAGAAAGTAGTGTAGGCTATTTTAAAAACTGAAAATGCTTTACGCTTTGTATTATTTGCATTATGATTTAATGTAATTAAAGAGTAATGCGGTTGAAGGATACACACGGCTCACAATTCAATTCTGTCATTTCCAAATCATTGGATTATAATAATTTTTATTACAAGAAGACTAAAAAAAGTTACAAAAATAATATTTAATTTTTTGTATGATAGGGAAGAAGAGAATGATGTTTTAATATTATAATTTTTATAATTAAATTTTATTGTTTATATGTACACATTTTATAAACATATTCCACATTTTAATTTTTTATTTATTTTTGTTGATGTTTTAAAATATATGATTTTTAAATTAAAGTACACCTGGGTCACGTTTTACGCGATAGATAGGTTCCTCAGAAAACACACGCAAACGAAATCGTGCAAAAATAGACGTAACTTACCTTGAAAAAAGGGGGGGGGTATGGACTGTGATTTTTCAAAACTCATGTAAAAGCAAAACACCAACGTAAAATTTACTTTAAAATTTGTGCAAAAAAAAAAATAAGGAAATAAAATATGACTAATAAAAAATTTCAAATTTGAAAAAAATTGATACAAGACAAACATTTTTTAACTATAATATTTAATTTTATTCAAAACAATATATTTTTATGCATAATTTACAGTAATTTATATTTTTTATACACATTTTAATTATTATCGCTATTTTCCGGTAAAAAGGTTCGTTTGCAAACTGATAAAAAAAATCAGATTCTTCACAAGATGAAATACAACTAGCGCCAATGTCACTCTCAGGTTGTGTTAATTAATGGTTTTCTGGTGACAATGTAATTAGTAATTAATCTAACAACTAAAAATTAAATTCTTATTTTTGTCTTTAATTTTCAATTTTAATTGTGCTCACCTTTTAAAAAATAAACTTGCGGACACTAAATGATTAATAATTGATTACATTCTTTTTTAAAAAGCAAAAACAGAATGTGATTTAAAATGCAAAATTAACATGCACAATGTTTGAACAAATTTACATTATAATCTTGTAAAATTTAATGTGTGTATACATAAAATGTGGAAATCATGATTTTAATTTCATTATTGCATAAAATCTTACTATTATAAAGCACTGAAAATATTGAAATTACTAAGATGAAAGTTGAATTCCAATAATGTGCTATTACTTTCAATATGATGTATGTGCATGAAATTTATTATTTAAAGTAATAGTGCAATATCGGAGTTCGACTTCCGGTGACGAATCGCGTAACTTCAAAATCGTGTTAAATAAGTCCGCGTAAAAAAAGACCCAGGTGTATACTTATGTTAAAAACATCGGTACTGATCTAATCTGCTATCTGCATTCCATTTTCTTTTTAATTGGCTTTTTAAAACATTGCTTTGACATCATGAAATAGTGTTGGGATGACTAATGATCAATTGAAGATTCTATGGATTTGGAAAAGGGATCTAAAAACCTTTTATTACTTTTCATTGACAGGTCTTTTTTTTGCAAACTTTTAGTATTATTTGTATTTTCAGTTTCTTCTTTGGTTTTGAGAAAATGGGAGGTAGGGGGCAGGAAGAGAGGGAAAAATACAGTCAATTTTAAGTTTTTAAGATTTCTTTGGATTTCTCATTGTAATACTACCTAATATTGATTTACAGAATTAATTGATGAGTAATTTCAAACAATCTTTTCATATTTGTAATCGACAGATTTGTTTTGGAAATTTTTATTCATATTATTTGTTCTTAAAATTTTAAAATTTCTTTCTTAATTTGTTTGTTAACAAGGGAAGAGAAGAAGAGGGGGTGAGAAAGATAGGAAATTGTAGAAATCTTATATTCTTTGATGAAAACAATAACTGTCAGCTACAAATCAAACAAGCAATCCAAATAAAAATGAATTGGCTTGCTTTGAAACAACCCCAAAAAAATTTAAGAAATGAAACTTCTTTCTTATTGATTTGGATTCCAACTACCCAACCAATAGTTCTTTACTTTTTGATTTCACAAAGATTCAAAAATAAAAGTCATCATTGACTTTCATTTTGCACCGAGTAATTTATTGGCAGCGTGCATGGACAATGCCAAATCACTCTAAACTCCTGTTATCTTTCTTTTCTCCATCATCATAGATGATTCAAAATTCCTAAATGAAGAATGTAAGGATGATTTATTTTTAATTGTTTTAAATTAAAAACTAAACTAAAAAAAGTTATAAAACAATTTAAATGAACACCTCCAAGTCTAATGTTTCCAGTTGCTTTTCAAATAAAAACATTTTAACAAAATGGTCAATGAAGAACACAAAGTTTATTTTTAAATTAATTTCTAACATGTTAAATTATAATAAGTATTTGTTATACACAGCAGTGGGGAAATGTTTCCTTTTTATTTTTTTTTAGTTTTCTGTTGTATATTTCTTTAACTTTTCATGAATGTAGATTTTAGGTACATAAATTGTTGAATCTTAAATTTATCAATTAATTATCTCTGAATTATTTGGTGACATAGAATAATATTATAAAGAAACAATTAAAGAGAAAATAGAATGTAGATAACAGACTAGATTGGTACCAAAACATCTGTATTATATATACATGTATGTTGAGATGTGGTACTATATGTGATTCATTATTATCTACACATTTTGTTATTCTCATAAAGGAATTTGATCATGGAAGATTACTATAATCACTAGTATCTTTTTTATTAGGTGAAAAATTACTTATAGATAAAATAAACCCATGAAATCAGTTCATGTGGTGGTAGTACACACATTCTGCCAATAGGGAAGACTACTTCATTCCTTACTTTTATTGCTTGCTTTTATAATCAGCTAAATGAGTCTCATATTGCCAACTCAAATAAACTTTTATTATCTAGCTAATAGTAGATGTCTATTTACTAATCATCACTAGCTATGTTGGCTGTGGGTTGATTATCTGCAAGAAAATCATATGATTTAAGCAAAGACCTAAACTCCATGCATCCTTTTAATAGTAATAGAACATTATTGAATAATACATTTAAATTTGCAAATGATGTGTTTATATATTTATTTGTTGATGTTTTATAGTAATATTATTATTAAAAGAAAATCGAGAAAATAATTTTAATAGGTCTTAAGTTAAAATATATCACTGATAATGAAAAATATTTTAGTCTAATATTGATAAATTGTTGTGTTCTGAATATTGACATTTTAGTCAAGAATCTTTTTGATTTAGTTTATTTATTTGTTTCCAAAAAATGCAGAATACAATTTAATTAAGAAATGTCATTTTTCAGTGGATTTTACAAGTTATAAATATGTATAAAAGTCATAGAACAGAACTTTAAAATATATAAATTGGAACAATTTAATGATTATTCTTTAACATTCACTACAAGTAAATTACATATTTATTATTTACCATAAAAGCACTTTAGATATTATATTTTAAAACATTTTTCATCTGTTACTTGTAAACATACCATATATATCAGTAATTTATTAAATAAATATATACTTCTCTCACTCCTGCTACAAACTTGTTTCATTTTTGCACGAGTACTTCACTATTTTATTATCAAAACTACTGAAAGTTTTTTGACTTATATTGTTGTTATTGTTGTTATTATTATTATTATTATTATTATTATTATTATTATTATTATTATTATTATTATTATTATTATTATTATTATTATTATTATTATTATTATTATTATTATTAGTAGTAGTAGTAGTAGTAGCAGCAGCAGCAGTAGCAGCAGGAGGAGGAGCAGGAGGAGGAGCAGGAGTAGTAGTAGTAGTAGTAGTAGTAGTAGTAGTAGTAGTAGTAGTAGTAGTAGTAGCAGCAGCAGTAGCAGCAGCAGTAGTATGATGATGATAATGTGTGTGTGTTTAAACTATATATTATGTAGTGGTCACTACTTTCTATAAACTTTAGAATTTTCTTGAATTTAGACTTGGATATGGAAAGACTACTATAATCACTGGTATCTCATCTATATAGTGAGTTATTGAATCAGAGATAAAATAAACCATGGAATCAGTTTTTGTATGATAACAAACACCTGCCACCAATGGGGAAATACTATTTCATTTCTTACTTTTATTGCTTGCTCATTATTACTTCTTCAGACTTTCTTTAGGATTGTTTTAACTAGCACTATTTATTCTAGAATAAGTGAGCCACTTATTTATAAATGTGATTTGTTTACTAATAAAAGACATCAATTGTATGTTTCTTCTATTTTCACAATTTTATATGAATAACTTTTTATTTCCATGGTATGGTGTCTGTTTTACTTTTTACTTTTGAATATTTCAAAATTAGGATAAATAATTTATGTATTTGTTAAGAAATAAATGTTATGTGTGCTTTATTGCAGTATGAAAAGTTTATTGAATGAAACTAACTCATCACTTCAGTGCTTGTTATTACATGACTATTTCTTGACTGGTTAAGAGATAAATCATTTTAATTGTGTACTTCAACTAATTTGAAATTATAATTACAAATCATTTTTATCAGCATAGCATTTGAGTAAAATGTAATCGTCGTCTGTTTTTCAAAGGATATTTGTCTTTTGAAATAAAGACTCATATATAAAACATAAATTATATCATAAAATTATTATGGAATGTAAACATGTTCTTATTGAAATATCTGTATAGAATCCATTCTGAGATTCTGAAGGTAATGCATTGTTGTTGTTTTTTGTAACCAAAACAAGTTTTCAGTATGGGTTTTGAAAATGAATAAATATTTTGAAGTTTTGTTTTTATCTCAGTCCATCCTTCATATTAAGTCAATTATATCACAATCATCTATCAGCCCAGATGTCAGTCCAATCCCATTCACTCTGGATGAGTTTTTCACTTTTTTCAAATGAGTAAGATGTAACTCATTTATGATTTTAACTTTATATATACATTTTTTAAAGATACATTTTAACTTCATATATGTTATTCCATCACTCATTGTTTGATCCAGATCATAATCTCTTACGCATATTCTCATCATTTTATTTAGCATTATATAGATGGCAATTTACTATAGTTTGATTACCAGTATGAAACTTTCTTTACTTACAATTTTAACACAAACCATTTTATAGAAATATATTAGTGATTTGTACTCATCGTTTATTAAACTAGAGTTTCTCCCTAGTCCTAATATACTTTTTAATTATTAATTAATAATATATGTGTAGTATTATTGAGGTATTAACATCTGATTTCCCTTGCCCATGTTGATAGTTTCAATCTTTCACTACACCATTCTTACACAAGGTAGAGACTGGTTTTTATTCTTTTTTAATATTTGGTGAAGAGATGTACACCATTTTGCATTTTTTTTTAAACCAAAACAAATTCTAATAGAATTTAAAAGATGAATAAATATATATTGTAACATTTTTCACGTTCTGGTAGGCCTTCTTTTACACACTATAAAGTGAAAGTTAATCAAGCTATGGAGAAGAAAAATATTTTGTTCCTATTTCCAAAAACATAGCTATATTTCCTGATTAATTGGCCTACTAATTATTATGACCTATGCTGCCGGTGGAATCAGCTTTTTATTTATTTTAATAAGGGTGCCAGAATTCTACAAGAATTCACTGACCCGTCGTCACATTGCTTCACATATCGTACATTAAAAAGAAAATTATTTTAAAAAAAAATTAGATATTTTGATTTTTTGTCATTTAAAATTTTGTTAATGAAATTTTCCTAGGACTTAAATAATCACTATGTAGACAAAGGTAATTGATACATTCAAGTCTTACTACTAAAATAAATAACTAAAATTAATAATGTTCTGATGAAAGCGATCTTAAAAGGCAAATATTTTATTATACAATTAAAATATTTAATGATAAATTATTATTATTAATTAGAAAAGACATGCATGCTAATCCATGTAATCATTTTACATAATTAACACAGTCCATTTCTCTTGGTTCTCTCTTTAAATAATCCATGGATTATTAGTCACAATCAGGGTATGAATAGAATAGCTTACCGATAAGTTTGTGTAAATTCGTAGGATCTAGAGCTTATTGAAATTAAATTGATTTCTCCTGCTGGCATCTTCACATTCCTGGTCCATTCCATAGCTGGAGCTAGAAGCTAGGTTTCAATGACCTTTTTGTTATGAAAGACGGTGCTCACAAGGCTTCATTTCCATTCTTGCATGACAACTTCATTCAGCAAGTGAGTAATGTTCCTGTGCAGATGCATCTCACTGCAACAGGTCACTCTCACAGAAACCTCCAACTCTAAAAACCTATAACCAGAAGATATCTAGATCAAAATTGTCCTCTTCTTTTTATACCTCAATCCAGTTTTGAAACTTCTGCACATTTTATTATTATCATGACCCTTAGGTTTCTAATCTTATACATTTATTTTCTTTTTCTGTTACAAAGTTCTTTTTTTTAAACAAATTCTTTCCATCATCTTTAATTAATATCCTAAAGGTTTTCTTGATGTAATCTTTGATGTTTGGAATTTTTTTCTTTTTCATTATCTGGATTAGTATCTGTATGTCCTTTTATTCTTTCCAATCTCAACTTTAATTAAATTACAGATAAATAATTTGAAACAAAAAAAATTAACTCTCATTATATGTTTTAAAATAAAAAAAGTTATACTAAGCAAATTGCTCTTTTACACAAACTATAAATTCTATTTTTATTTTTTTTATCTTTTAAGTATTCTCAAATGCCAATATATTTGGACCATGTATTTGTAGATGGTACAATATCATATTTTAGGTAAATAAAATGTAACCATTAATTTTTACTTAACTGCCATTTTTGCTTTTGAATGCCAAATTTCCTATCAGAGTACTTTATTTATTATAAAGTATAATAAATCAATTACTCATGGAATTAGTACACTCTTTTAGTGCAAAATGCTACCAAATTGATATTCAACTCCTTTTCAATCTAGTATAACCCTGAATATCTGTATTCATCCACATCAAATTGCGAAGGTAAAACATGATCTGACTTTTGAATATTTTCCATTGAATTTTTTTTCCTGTATCACATTTTTTGTTATACATTGTGTCTCTGAACAATTCCATCCATTGCATTCTTGTTTCAACCTTGTAGATTAGTGATTTTGGTATCTCCAAACTTTTCAGAACCTATGCATTCAACGTTCTTTGTATTCAGCTAATTGATATCATCCTTCTCCAACCCCAATCTTCTGATGGCAGTGATTAAAAGTCTGTGTTTTATCACCATAAAAAGGATAACCAAACATATGACTTCATTTATCCTTTTGAGTAATTCCAGATTTATAACTTTTGATGTCAATAGGTGTCATCCATTACATTGCATAATTTTCCTCATCAACTGATCAAAATATTCAAAGTGATCTATTTGCTCCACTATCTCTTTTTCGATCTTTATAGAGACATTGTTATGATTTTTATATTACCATTGTTTTATTCTTCTCCACATTTATCACATGTGTTTCAGTTATTACATTACAGAGATGTCTGCCCATCCTTGCATATGTATTAAATGGATTATGTCCTGTACATGTGGGGTTCAGATTGACCTTAGGTCAACATGGGTGTGACAATAATCTCGGCCTCAGGGTGGCCTTTGAGCATTCCATCATCAGATTTTCAATTGGATGGACGGTTGAAGAGTTGGAGTGAGGAGTGGATTGAAGCCTGTCCATTAAACTATGAGGATAGTCTATCTTAATATATATCTGAGCACTTATACTATATATGTGTGTAAAGATGATAGTCTGGACCAACTGATGATTGCTGGTTTAGCATGAAATACGTATATTGGTGATTATTTATCTTTTCAGCATATATGTGTTTAGGTGTATCAGTGTTATTAGATAGAGTGGAGAGAGGTGGGTGGTGTGAAAGTCTTTGCTCATATACCCTATATTACACATATACCAAAGTAAATAGCAACTTTTTCATCATTGCCATATGTTTTAGGACTATTAGCAGTTATCACTTAATTGTATATATATTTAATTGAAAAATAAATATAATTACTTAGTAATTAATTGCTTTAGCAACTATCGTATGATTGTGTATATATTTAATTGAAAAATAAATACAATTACTTAATAATTAATTCCCCCCCCCCCAACCTGTTACTAGATAAAAAGATGTTTTCTTGTAGAAAAGTGATTTCAAAATGATGCATCAGATTAAAGTTACATTATAAAAATAAATTCAAGTTTTAATCATAATTCAAGAAAATAATTAAGGATATACTTTCATTCACAAGCATATCTTATTTCATATACTCTTGAAGTTTTCATTCGTAGTCAAGTGACCCGATATAAAAGCGGTTATGAAAAATAGAAGAAATAAATTGTTACAAAATAGGAGAGTAGTTATATAGATTTATAAACTCTAAAGGATTCCAAGAGTGAAGAAAGAATGTTATGTTAAATTTGGGGTTAGCTTTTGGGTAAATATGCTAAATTTTATAAATACTAGAATATTAATGGATAAGTAAATTAATTTATATTGAAATTGTTTTCTAGTGACGTTTTATAATGTTTTCATTTGCTTATTAAACGATATTCTAATATAAAACATTAATTATTTCGGCACGAAATTTTTAGATATATTATTGGGTATTAATAAGTGTGTGTAAGAAAACATGTTTTTTTATATCAAAAGTTTTGAAACTTTTTATGAATCTGATTTAAAAAACAAAACAAAACACATTTTGTGTGAAAATACATGACTAAAGAATGGATTGGTCTAATATCAAACTGTGGGAGGCAGCTGCGGGACTATTTTTTTATATATATATTAATAGTTATTGTTCATATGATGGAAACGAGTGACAGTTGTGTTTTAATTATTTTGAACTCGTAAAATAAGTATTTGTTAATTGGATTATGCTACTGGTGCTTTTATAAAATAGGAAAAAGCATAAAGGGGTAGGACGGGGTGCAATTGACACTATGTATTTTCCCCAACGTTTTCAATGTGTTATTATAAAGCTTGGCCGCTCTTTGAAGTTATTCACAAACTAACAAGTGTGTAAAAGCTTATTAACTGCAAATTAGAAAATAATTGACAATGTTTTTTTTATTACTAAATTTTGTTATTTAATATTTTTATAAAATATTTAAAAAAAAAATGGAAGATTTTTTTTTTTTAGCTTTCAATAGTTTTGTGGATTAATTAAACTTACATTACGGTCCTTTTTCTCCACTTCCAATTAATCTAAAAGCTAATTGATGTGTGCACTTTCTATAGACAGACTGGATCAACATTCTCAAATAATCATTTTAAATGCCTACTGTGGGGCGGTGTTGGCTGCCTTTGGGAGATTCTACTACAAATCAAAGATGAAAAAAATCTTTTTAGGAAATCAGGTAGATTATTATCATTTACGATTCTAGCATTTCTCTTGTTAACTTAAAGACTTAGTTAAAATTGTTTTTTAATTATGATTTTCTGGAGATATTACTGAAAGATTAAAATGGATTAAAAGAGAAGTTTATTGTTTCTGTAATTATTTTGAATGTGTGGGAGCGCGCGCATAATAATTTAACAACTCGAATATTTTATGTAAATACGTTCTATTTTCTTAAATAAAAAATTAAAATTGCCAAAAGTTTCAATTTAAAAATTTATGTATTTTTCTTTACGTACGCTCTTAATTCTTAAAGTAATTGTGAGAGTGGTCAGTCTGCAAGTATAATAATAAAAATTTCTTTCTTACAACATTTGCGACCGGCTTAAAGCAAGATGTTGCTTGGTTTGATAGATTCTGGCTTCGAAAAATTGAAGAGAACTGTTGTATTTTATCTTTGATGATTTTCCTACTAACTGACGTCACTATAAATGAAAAACCTTTTTTTCCTAATTATAATTTTATTTAATAATAATTAAAGGAACAAATTATTTGTTGTCTGTCTTCAAAGCCATTAAGTCAAAAAGAATTTTTAGATAATTTAGTAAATCTTTTTATTTGGTTATGAGACTAGAAAAAAGTACGAGCCTATATACTCTTATTAAAAACTTCATGGTAGCCAAGAATAAATTAAAGCCTAAAATTTTATCTTTGTATTACATGTGGTTATATGTGATACAGTCATAATTTCTTAGTAGAATTTTAAATTTGAATTATAAAATGATTAGTTAATGTGAGTGTACTGTATGGATAAACAGTGGTAATGAGATAAAAATTCTTGGATCAAAGCTCAATTTATTAAAACCTGATACTCGAACATCATATGACTTAAACAATTTACTATTTTATTATTAGTCAAAAGTGAGTTCTTATTTCAAATTGAGCCAAAACGTCATCACTCATTATTTTCAACTATTATCAAAGATCTATTTGCGGTTAATCCAGTTTCTGCGATTTATAGCATTTCTTTTACATATTATTATAGAAAATTTCTTATTCTTTCCCATCACACATGATATCTTTCTAGGTCTTTTAGGAAACATAAAAGCAGGTTATTGATTCATGTCCTAATTATTCATTTATCAAGATTCAGTTCTGCAAAATTTTGCCTGAAGACATGTTGAAGCTGTTTGTTCAGAATAAATTATAAATTGCTTTTCTCACTTATGAAAACATCAGACAGAAAAGTCATTTTCTGCTTAATCCATTCAAGTCCTTTTAATAAATTGTAATTATAGTTATTTTTTGTTTGTTTCATTTATTTTTTGAATTAAAAAATAAAAATATGGGTTTAAGTTATGGATTTAGGATATGCAAGCTACTATATAGCCCTGTCTCATGTTATTATATATATAAAATAGGGGATTTTAACACAGATTTTCAACCTCCCTTAAGCCATCCACTCTATTTTATACAACTGATAAACATGGCCACACACATGTGAAAAAGATAAATGATCTCCAGTATACATATTTCATGCTCAACCAGCACTCATCAGTAGGTCCAAATCAACATCTCCCACACATATATGTGATCAGTGTTCGTTTTATATATATATATATTCAAATTTGCATACATTTGTTCATTTGCATAATGATGCAGTTTCTTCTTTATAACCCAAAGCTGAATGCACTTTGGGTGAAGTTGACCATATATCATTATGATGAACTTCATCAAAAATGCACTCAGCTTTAGGTTACAAAGAAGAAAGAAGCCACTTCGTTACACAGATGAACAAACATATGCCAATTTGAATTAATAATACAAATGAAGGGAAACATCAATATTATATATTGTAACCGGACCGCCATACAACCCTTTTATTACGTCAGTTGTAACAATTTTCTGATGAGCATGCTGCAGGAAGGAACCATCAATTGATATTCTTAATGCAGATGTTAATGCCCCCCTACAACAATATTTCCTGCTCATCAGAGGATGTAGTACATAGAGACTGGAAACATCTAAATATTTCTATGTTTGGTTTCCCAAAGAGCGCCATTAGAGTTCAATCTCACTACAACCTGACTGGCCTAGGTCAAGTTATGTCAGACGTAGCTCAGAGAACATGAGATTCTCATGAACCAGTGCTATAATTGGTGAGTGATGCGATAAATAAACAAAACTGGACAACTAGATAACCAATTTAATTTTTAGTAACAAAAAAAATTTATTAAATAACAATTAATTAGCAATTTCTAACAAAGTTCATTTCTATCCACATGATAACTCATTTTCATTTTACTTGCAAAAGAGTTATAAGCAGTTCCTTTTTTTATCAATAGCTCATTCATAAATTCATTTATGAGAAGAAGTTTGGGAATATTCTAATTCAACAATAGTTCATTTTGAATCCATTTATGAGAAGAAGCTTGGGAATATTCTAATTCAACAATAGTTCATTTTGAATCCATTTATGAGAAGAAGCTTGGGAATATTCTAATTCAACAATAGTTCATTTTGAATTCATTTATGAGAAGAAGCTTGGAAATATTCTAATTCAACAATAGTTCATTTTGAATTCATTTATGAGAAGAAGCTTGGAAATATTCTAATTCAACAATAGTTCATTTTGAATTCATTTATGAGAAGAAGCTTGGAAATATTCTAATTCAACAATAGTTCATTTTGAATCCATTTATGAGAAGAAGCTTAGAAATATTCTAATTCAACAATAGTTCATTTTTGTATTCCTTTATGAGAAGAAGCTTGGTAGCGGTTAAGCATTTATGATTTATATAACATTTTGTTATTTTATGAATTATTACTGATTGGTAGATATTTGAACTCAACAATTCTTGGTTTGTAGAGCATTTATCATTTGATAATTGAGGCATTTATAATTTAGCCAAATATAGAAGTATATTCTTACACATAAACTCTGTTACATTATAAGAAGCTTAGAAGCAGTCAAGTATTTATGATTTATAGAGCATTTCATCATTTTATGAATTATTACCGATTGGTAGACATTTGAACTCAACAATTCTTGGTTTGTAGAGCATTTATCATCTGATAATTGAGGTATTTATAATTTAGCCAAATATAGAAGTATATTCTTACACATAAACTCTGTTTGGCTTGTGGAGCATTTATAATTCAATCAAATATAAAACTATATTCATATACATAAATTCTGTTTGGCTTGTGGAGCATTTATAATTTAGTCAAATATAAAAGTATATTCATATACATAAATTCTGTTACATTATCCAGATAGAAGTAATATGCAATTAAAGCATTTCTAATTTAGTCAAATATAAAAGTATATTCATATACATAAATTCTGTTTGGCTTGTGGAGCATTTATCATTTGATAATTGAGGCATTTATAATTTAGCCAAATATAGAAGTATATTCTTACACATAAACTCTGTTACATTATAAGAAGCTTAGAAGCAATCAAGTATTTATGATTTATACAGCATTTCATCATTTTATTAATTATTACCGATTGGTAGACATTTGAACTCAGCAATTCTTGGTTTGTAGAGCATTTATCATTTGATAATTGAGGCATTTATAATTTAGCCAAATATAAAACTATATTCATATACATAAACTCTGTTTGGCTTGTGGAGCATTTATAATTTAGTCAAATATAAAAGTATATTCATATACATAAACTCTGTTTGGCTTGTGGAGCATTTATAATTTAGTCAAATATAAAAGTATATTCATATACATAAACTCTGTTTGGCTTGTGGAGCATTTCTAATTTATATAGTAAATACGTTCAAATATTTTTATAAATAAATTTGCGTATATCTATTTCATAACTTCATTTTATAACATATGATAAACGTTTTAATATTTTACAAAACAAATTCTATGTAATTATTTCATAATTCCACTTTATAACGTATGATAAATATGTTTTAATATTTTATAAAAATTACCTTCCAGTTTTGCAGTCCAGTTTATTCAAAAAGAAGGCGGGTTATTTCATTTATGGAAAGTCATGGCACAGCATGGAGAGATTGAAGCCGCTAATTTACCCCATTGTCTTCATAATTCCTCTAGCAAAGTTTTCTTTTTCCATTCTCATGTTTTGTTAGAGCTATATTTTAATATGTCAAAAGAATTAAGTAATACACTTTTTTTTTAAAAAAAAAAATTAATATGTTCTGCTTCTCTGTGTAAGACGAGAGAAAAAGAAAAAAGTTCTTTTCTTCCGACGACGTTCCTAATTTGAATACTGCCTCAGTTTAACTCAAGTATCTTTTTTCTTTCTTTTTAATGATTGGATAATTAATTTCTTTTCTTTTTATTGAGACAGATAAAAAAAAATAAGATGACTTAACATTAATTCAATTCCATCAATAACAAAATTAAAAATATGATTTTTTTTAAACAAATCAAAATTTATTGCGTTCCCAATTAGACTGAATCACGCTAGACGTTTTTAAATGGGGGGGGTCTTTTGAATATTTATATGAGGAACAGGATATCTGTTTCATTACCCCTCACCAAATTTTGGGATGAAATCGCCTGGAAGTACGATTTCATTCCATATACTACACACATTATTTCTCAGTATTGCCTGGTTTTAGATATGCTGATGAATGGGTAAGATGAGCTGGAAAAGTGAATACATGAACCATAGCCTCCAATGCTGGGACAAATAGATGGCCAAGCACAAACTACCAGTACACACCGCCTCATGACGTCGCGAGAAAATATCTCATTTTTAAGCACTACCTCTCTTGTACCTAGAAGCATCATCCAACTAAGAATAGGAGCCAGAGGAAAAAAATCAATTTGGCACTTAGCCAACCCTGCTCAGCTTCGGTGAGTCTTAGGGGCTAACATTTGGCCTATCCATGAGACCAAGGCCTATACATGAGACCTATATATACGCACTGCTGGGCTACTCTTGGAGCATAACATCCAGGTCTGGATAGTGCCGAGCATATACTTCGGAGCATCATAACACAATGCATCCAAGCAGCTCTGCTCAATCATCCACCATCTCAACATGAAAAACACAAGTTCATGCATCACTACACCACGCTCACAAACTTTTTCCATCAGCTATCTCTATTTTATTCTGAATCATAACTGCAACCTGGTTTGGAGAAACTGAGGATCATGATCAGTTCTCCTATAGTCCTCTTTTGTATTATGAGGTGACGTACTTCTGGATCGTCTCTTTGTTGAAAATTTATCATGTTTAACATTACTGCGATGTCTTGCTTCTTCACTTCTGTATTTTCTTTGGAGATCATTGTTACTGTTTGATCTTCTAATTATACGCGTCCGATATGGACCATGAACACCATCTGTGAATTGTTTTCTGTTCCTCTTCCATGGTGGTACTTCATTTTTATACAAAAGTTTCTTTTTAAATGGTTCTTCTGCCACAGTAATTATTTTTTTGGTATTTGTAAAGGTTTCTTGTTGCTTAATTTTTTTCACACTGATAAATCCCGAGTTTTCAGATTCCTTTTTGGTGTCTTTTCCTGCGCAAGCAACTATATTTTTAATAACTGTCTTTATATATTTTTTTTCTATACTCAATTTTTGATTTGAGTTTATTAAGCTTTTGTTTATAATTTTTATATATGGCTGAGGACTAACACACTTTTCTTTCCATTTTATGGTTTCTTTCTCTATCTCTGTTACTATTTCATAGCATATATCAGACAATTTTTCTGAAACATTTTCTTCTATATTGGACAGTTCCTTTGTTATATGAGAATTGATTATGTTCATTTTCATGTTTTTCATCTTCTTGAAGATCAGATTTTAATTTTGCTTTATTA
Source organism: Epiperipatus broadwayi (assembly GCA_028023455.1). Taxonomy (NCBI): domain Eukaryota; kingdom Metazoa; phylum Onychophora; class Udeonychophora; order Euonychophora; family Peripatidae; genus Epiperipatus; species Epiperipatus broadwayi. The sequence goes on along the minus strand of JAQFVV010006200.1, from coordinate 15,117,670 downwards.
GATTTATTTTCATCCATTTGAAACTCTTTTGCTGTGTTCGATACTATTTCATTTTCAGCTTCTGCATATACTTCTTTCTTTTCAATTTTAAAGGCATATTCCACAATCAGACTTTTTTCTGAAGGTAGACCAACAATTTCAAGATCACTCTTTGTAATTTCAATTTCTTCCTTTTTAACAATATCAAATTTTGCTTTATCAGTATTTTGTTTTTCTATTCTTTGGTTTGCTTCTATTGCTTGCTTCCTATATTCTTCTCTTTGTTTGATATCTTCTTCTCTTTGTTTATCTCATTTTTGGCTATCCTCTTCTCTTTGTTTATCCCATTTTTGGTTATATTCTTCTCTTTGTTTGATATCTTCTTCTCTTTCTTTATCCCATTTTTGGTTATCTTCTTCTCTTTGTTTGATATCTTCTTCTCTTTGTTTATCTCATTTTTGGTTATATTCTCTTTGTTTGATACCTTCTTCTCTTTGTTTGATATCTTCTTCTCTTTGTTTATCCCATTTTTGGTTATCTTCTTCTCTTTGTTTGTCTCTTTTCTTTTGGTCTGCTTTTATAATTTCTATTATCTGAGCTATCGTAACTATTTTTTCTGTTTTTTGAGCCTCCATGTTTACCATTTCTCCTTTGTTTTCTGAATCAGTAAGCTTCTCTCTCTATCCACACCATGACTTTACTCCATCTTCTTTGAAATGCCTGTTTCATTCTTTATGCCATTCATTTTGTGTTTTTCTTTTAGACTTTTATTTTTCCATCCTTCCTGAACAAATTACATCACTACATCATATGCACTGTTCATATCACAGAATCGTGATCTGCTTATACCTATGAGTAGGCTAGCTAGATCGGACCTCACAGTAGGGTGGCAAATTAACCGGCCTATGCCAGATAAGGCCTCACAGTAAGGATGACAATGTAATAGGTGCCTATGGTTAGGCTAGCTGGATAAAGCCTCACAGTTGGATGACAAATGTAACCGGAGCCTATAGGTAGGTTAGCCAGGTAAAGCCCCATGCTGGGCGCCAAATGTAACCGGACCGCCATACAACCCTTTTATTACATCAGTTGTAACAATTTTCTGATGAGCATGCTGCAGGAAGGAACCATCAATTGATATTCTTAATGCAGATGTTAATGCCCCCCTACAACAATATTTCCTGCTCATCAGAGGATGTAGTACATAGAGACTGGAAACATCTAAATATTTCTATGTTTGGTTTCCCAAAGAGCGCCATTAGAGTTCCATCTCACTACAACCTGACTGGCCTAGGTCAAGTTATGTCAGACGTAGCTCAGAGAACATGAGATTCTCATGAACCAGTGCTATAATTGGTGAGTGATGCGATAAATAAACAAAACTGGACAACTAGATAACCAATTTAATTTTTATTAACAAAAAAATTTATTAAATAACAATTAATTAGCAATTTCTAACAAAGTTCATTTCTATCCACATGATAACTCATTTTCATTTTACTTGCAAAAGAGTTATAAGCAGTTCCTTTTTTTTTATCAATAGCTCATTTATAAATTAATTTATGAGAAGAAGTTTGGGAATATTCTAATTCAACAATAGTTCATTTTGAATCCATTTATGAGAAGAAGCTTGGGAATATTCTAATTCAACAATAGTTCATTTTGAATCCATTTATGAGAAGAAGCTTGGGAATATTCTAATTCAACAATAGTTCATTTTGAATTCATTTATGAGAAGAAGCTTGGAAATATTCTAATTCAACAATAGTTCATTTTGAATTCATTTATGAGAAGCTTGGAAATATTCTAATTCAACAATAGTTCATTTTGAATTCATTTATGAGAAGAAGCTTGGAAATATTCTAATTCAACAATAGTTCATTTTGAATCCATTTATGAGAAGAAGCTTAGAAATATTCTAATTCAACAATAGTTCATTTTTGTATTCCTTTATGAGAAGAAGCTTGGTAGCGGTTAAGCATTTATGATTTATATAACATTTTGTTATTTTATGAATTATTACTGATTGGTAGATATTTGAACTCAACAATTCTTGGTTTGTAGAGCATTTATCATTTGATAATTGAGGCATTTATAATTTAGCCAAATATAGAAGTATATTCTTACACATAAACTCTGTTACATTATAAGAAGCTTAGAAGCAATCAAGTATTTATGATTTATACAGCATTTCATCATTTTATTAATTATTACCGATTGGTAGACATTTGAACTCAGCAATTCTTGGTTTGTAGAGCATTTATCATTTGATAATTGAGGCATTTATAATTTAGCCAAATATAAAACTATATTCATATACATAAACTCTGGCTTGTGGAGCATTTATAATTTAGTCAAATATAAAAGTATATTCATATACATAAACTCTGTTTGGCTTGTGGAGCATTTATAATTTAGTCAGATATAAAAGTATATTCATATACATAAACTGTTTGGCTTGTGGAGCATTTCTAATTTATATAGTAAATACGTTCAAATATTTTTATAAATAAATTTGCGTATAACTATTTCATAACTTCATTTTATAACGTATGATAAACATGTTTTAATATTTTACAAAACAAATTCTATGTAATTATTTCATAATTCCACTTTATAACGTATGATAAATATGTTTTAATATTTTATAAAAATTACCTTCCAGTTTTGCAGTCCAGTTTATTCAAAAAGAAGGCGGGTTATTTCATTTATGGAAAGTCATGGCACAGCATGGAGAGATTGAAGCCGCTAATTTACCCCATTGTCTTCATAATTCCTCTAGCAAAGTTTTCTTTTTCCATTCTCATGTTTTGTTAGAGCTATATTTTAATATGTCAAAAGAATTAAGTAATACACTTTTTTTTTTAAAAAAAAAATTAATATGTTCTGCTTCTCTGTGTAAGACGAGAGAAAAAGAAAAAAGTTCTTTTCTTCCGACGACGTTCCTAATTTGAATACTGCCTCAGTTTAACTCAAGTATCTTTTTTCTTTCTTTTTAATGATTGGATAATTAATTTCTTTTCTTTTTATTGAGACAGATAAAAAAAAATAAGATGACTTAACATTAATTCAATTCCATCAATAACAAAATTAAAAATATGATTTTTTTTAAACAAATCAAAATTTATTGCGTTCCCAATTAGACTGAATCACGCTATACGTTTTTAAATGGGGGGGGGGGTCTTTTGAATATTTATATGAGGAACAGGATATCTGTTTCAATATATAAATACATTTTTTTTATTGTATGCATTATATTATCACAATTCTTTTTATACAGCAGTAATTAAAACAAATCAAAAACAATATTCAAATAGTAGAAGATTTTGCAATAGAAATAGTTGGATTAATAGTAGTTGATCTGTAATTCTGTAATTGTACTACTAATGTACTAAGTAGAATGTTTTTTTTTTAAATAAAGCAGTTACTACAATAGCATGAGGCTTTTTCCAATTTTTTTTTTTTTTTAGAAAATAAGTGGTTTTAGCATTAGTTTGAAATATTGCATTAAGCAGACACAATATAAGCATTGAAACATTTTTATGAAGATAATCAATGTTTTCTAAACAAATTTCATCAATATAATTTTATTTATTTTTTGTACCATTTTTTAAAAAAAATTTAAGATACACCTGGGTCTCGTTTTAATGTGGATTATTTTAATGCGATTTTGAAGTTATGCAATTCATGTTTCTTCTTAATATCTTTCATATTTTACTATATTTATTAGATATCAAGAAATTTAAATTATTATTAACTTATTTTGACTTGAAATACTTTTTTTTTTCAAAAATATAACGTTATATTAGCAGCTAACATGATTATGGCCTGAAGCTGTATTGAGAATCTTAGCTTCTATGTAAATAACCTATTTATACTAACAAGTAAATAATAATAATAATAGATTTATACTTACAGATAAAAATATTGCAATAAATATTCAAAAAATTTAAACTTTTAAAACGTATTTTGCTATATATAACAGAAATAAACAATCTTTTAGATTTTTAAAATAAAAAACGAAGATTTTATAAACTGAAAATAATCTTTGTAATAATAATGTATAATTTTTTTGTTTTAATTGCGATTTCATTTTTTAAATATAGAAACAGAAAACCATTAACACAGCACAAGACTGAAAGTGGCGCTAATTGTACATCACATCACGAATAAAAATAAAGTGACTAACAGGTTTCTCTGGGAATAATTGCTGAGAGATTCTTGACTTTGTTTAAGGAGAGGCCACAATACATCACATCACATCGAATCTGATTTCTTACCAGTTTACAAATGAATGCTAATGGTAATAATTAAAATATGTATGAAAAAATGTAAAATTAAATACTGTAGTTAATAAAAAAAATAAAAAAAGTTTGTCTTGTATTAATGTTTTTCAAATATTTGAAATTTTTTATTAGTCATACTTTATTTGTTTATTTTTTTAATACTAATTTTAAAGTAATTTTTTTTCATTGCTTTGTTTTTATGCGAATTCTGAAAATTACAGAACCTATCCCCCATTTTTCAAGGTAAGTTAAGTCTATTTTTGTGTGATTTTTTTTAATTCAGGTTTTCTGTGGAACCTATCTACTGCATAAAATGAGACCCAGGTGTAATTACTATGTGATTTAATGCAGATTCTGGAGCCTATGGTTCAGGTATTTGGCCTAACTGTTATAAAATCCTTGAACTTTTTAAAAACTTCTCAGAAATAAATATAATTTTTTTGGCTTTTTGGGATATGGTGCAGTAGTAGAGTGGTCGATTCTAGAGCTGTAGACCTGTATATTAAGTCTTCCATTTTGTAGCTTCCAGTTTTCAAGTTTTTTCAGAGTAATGGATCATTCAAGTAATTTTTTTTTACTCCTATGGTTGAAGTAGTGATGAGAGTCTTTGATAAAATCTGCAAACCAATAAACTGTAGAAATCTAAATGATACCAGGAGATAATTATATGCAGTATGGATGTGGAGGATAAATTAACTAAAAATTGTTTTGAATGTGGTGGAAATTCTTTTTCTAAAACCTTTTTTCATAAGTACAAGAATTATATTTATTTATACAAAATTTTCCACTGTAGCTTTTTTTAACAATTGAAGATTATTTGATAGAATATACAAATTATAAAATATAGAAAATGGAGCAGTAATATACCTAAAAGAGTTGTATTCCTTTTTTAACAAGTTAAAAAACATTTTATTTCTTTCAGAACAAAAATTGAGACAACTATTAAAATATGTTTTTTATCACTCTAGTAAAAGATATAAAGATTCTTTTTCTTTTATAACCTTTTGACTGACCTGCTCGTTTTTAATCGAGGCAATTTGACATCACTGTAAATTGCTTAGTTTTTGTACTACGTTTACGGTTTTGACGTCATTTTTTAGAACACAAAAAGTTTTATAATATACTGCCATCTATTGAATTATTTTACAAGTAAAAAATCAATAAAAAGACGATTTATGTCAAACAAAAACAAAGCACTGCCTTTTCACATCTTTTCTTGAATCTTATTGGCTGTTGAAATTTTGTAAACAAAAGAAAATGGAAAAGCTCCGCCTTCTCATCATCTTTTCTTGAATCTTATTGGCTGTTAAAATTTTTATATGGCTGCCAAAAATTAAAAAGTTACGAACGCTTTTGTTTTATTTTGAAAATGATAAACGAATGTTTTAGAGCATTTTAAAATATTTTTTGATGAAATACAACTAAAATACAAATTATTTTCATATAATATGTCAAAAATAAATATTATTTTACAAAAATAGTTAAAATTTTAGCAAGAATTATTTATTTATTGCAAAGTCGGGAAAAAAAATCATAACGTGAAATTGATGATTGACATTTCTTTTCATGTCAACCGTAACAAATATTTTTAAAATTAAAAATCAAAATTTATTTTTGAACAAACTTTTGTTTATTTTTATAATGTGAGAAATTACTAATATACTTTTTAAAAACGAAACTAAAGTGAATATATTTAAAAAAACGGTCAATAACTTTTGAAAAATTGATACATTATTTTGTGCATCGGCCAATTAAAAGCTTTGAGTGTTACCACCTGCGGCGAATGAACAATTAGTTGCTTGAAGTGATAATTTAACTGGATATTTAAATACCAGGTCATTGGTGAAATATATATTACAGAAACTTTAGATATGTATCCAAGCTTGCTAGTCATGAATTATGGCTTCAAATTCTATTCAGCACATATGAATCATTTCAGTTATCTATTTAATTAATCAAGGGATAGATAAGATAGTTTCTTTGGAAACTATTTACTCTAATTAAAAAACAAAACTAGAAATTTTCTAATGATGAAACATTAACTAACCATCAGCTTGAATTGTTAATACCAACAGCAATTTCACATAATTGTTCCTAGAAGATATAATTATGCATAAGAGAAAATTATATGATGTTATATTAATGTTCATGGCCACAGGATAGAAGAGATTTGCAGTTGACATAAAGCAGAGGTTTGTGAAATATGTAGAAATTAGTCTCGTTTCAAATTTGTTATCATGCAAATGAGTTGTCTTGGATTCAGATCTTAAGGATTTCTTTTTTGATTTCAGAATATTAGCTTGAATAGTTTTTAGGAATGAATGGTGGGTGCTAGATGCATATGCATTTGTTCCAGCTTTGAATCCTAGTTTTCAGTGATGGCAACAAGTCCAGCAATTGGTCTGGTTATGGAGATATAATACTAAACAATCTGATGATCATTGGTTATTCAGGCTTTTGGCTTTAGAGTATATATTGTTCTAATAGTCATATATGAAATATTATAATTTTATCAAATTTACCATAAATTAATAAAAATGTTTAATTTAATATGCCTTTTAAAAAATATATTTATATCTAACTATTTCATTGTATATGGCTATGCCATCCAGTCTTGTGATTATGTAATGATATGTATATATCTTTTTAATGGAGTTTTTTAATATTTTTATATTGGAAGATGTATATAGAGTTATATTATTTTATTTTTAGTATTTTATTTTGATATAACTTACATCTTTAGTCTTTTAAGTTAAGGCTCATATAGTATGATCTCTGACTGAGAATCTATTGTTTGTGTAACATCAAAGGGATTAGAAAATATTACTTGTCTTGTGTATGACTTGACATTGAAATATAAAATGTATATTGAGCACTTTTTCAAATAGCTGATAATGGCTGACCAAAAAACCAAATTATTCAGATATTCACTATTAACCATCACCTGTAAATGAGTACAATCGTTATAACTCTAAAAAGAAGAGTTGCCAAGAATACAGAAAAGAAAAAGGGGAATTATTGAATGTTATTAAAGACTAAAAATGTGGTTGTGCCAATTATAATTCCACTGTCACATTTAGTTTAAATGTATTTATGATAGTATGATAATAGTCTTATATTAAGCCAATCAACTGACTGGCAATAATTAGGTAGAAGAGAAAAAGAGATGGAGTAAAGAGAAAGGAAAGAAAAGATTGCATGTGTTGGTGACAGTATCCAATCTTCTTTTATTTCATTGTGAAAATAAGGTATTGAATACAGAACTGATTAAGCTTTCATTTATGGATGAGCTTATTAATTATATAAAAGATAATACATTACTAATTATGAATTTTAATTAGAAGGGATATGAACTCAGACTTTCAAGCCCCCTACATCTATCCACTCTCTATTATACAACTGATACGTATGGCCACATACATGTTTTATCTCAGATTTTCAATGATATGGATGGCTAAAGAGTTGGAGAGTGGAGAAGATTGAAACCTATCCATTAAAATTTGAATATTTACTTTTCTTAATATAAACTGAACACTGATTATATAAGTGTGTGTGAGATGATGATCTGGACCAAATGATGAGTAATGATGCACCACAACATACTTATTGGAGACATTTATCTTTTTCACATGTATGTGATCATGTGTATCAGTTGTATAAGATGGAATTGATGGCTGTAGGGGGCTTGAAAGTCTGAGTTCAATTCCCTTCAAATTACAGTAAATTTAGTATAGATAATATACTTGTATTAAAATAATTATGAATTTTATTAAATAATATTTTTATTATATATGTATGCTGATTATGAATTATATGTGTGTGTAAATATTGAATGTTTTTATGAGATATATGTATTTTTAAATTTCATGTTCAGCTATAATAAAACCAAGCAAACAGCCAATTAAAAACTGGAATAGCAAAAACACATCATTCAGCATTATTATTGTTTTTTGTTTGATTTCCTAAAACTAAAACTGAATTTATTTTAGCTTATTTTCTAGTTTTTAAATAAGGAAGTAGATCAGACATCAAACTGTATATGCGTGAAAAGTCAAATTAGAGCTTTTCAAATCTTCTCAAATAGACAAACCTTGTCTCATTTAATTGGCTATTAGCTTGGTCTCATAGTATTTGAACAGATAATAAAAAAATACATTAAATGTTTCTTTAAACCTTCGATATATATATCCATAAATTATTCATGGAACAATTAAGTCCAAATATATTTACTACGATAATTCACAAATCTGATTCCTAAAGAATTATTAAACAAACATGCAATTGTTCTCACTTTTTTGTATTAATGCCAATCTATAATCTATCAATAAATTGATATTGGTACAAGAAACAATGGTTTAAATTTGTTTAAAGGATTCTTTGAAAATCTTATTTGGACTTAGTTATTTAATCTATGAACAAGATTATACTATAAATGTTTCATATTTGATCGCCGTATTTTATTTACCGTCTTATTAAAATTATTAGCGTTAAAATCTTTTAATTATAAATATATAAAGCAATAAAAAGTGTATAAACTAAATAAAGAAAAGATATAATTATAAAACAAAATACAATTTCTTATCTGCACAGCTAATTTAATATTTCAGCCAGAGAAGTGGTTTTTATCTGAAAATACAGTTAAATTATGTTATCCAAGATTTAAAAATGATTTCTGTATATGATAAAGCGAACGTTTATATAGATTAAATAATATTTTTTCATAGAGTTTAAATTCTTCCTTTAAAGATGAAAAAAATAAGAACATTAATCTGTAGGAACTTTTTGTTCCATCGAATATAAAAATAATTTTTAATATTTTGTATATAATGCTGTACTATTTTCATTATTTAGAAGGCATTTAATAATTTTTTAAATACAATAAAATGTTAGTAATAACACATATGTTACTATAGAGTATTTACGGTTTCTAATGATACTTTTTTTATGTATAATTATGTCTTGGAATTGAATTATTAAATATTTTTAGAGTATAAATAACATATACTTTTGTGAAAATATTTTTCACTTCAATTAGATAGTCAAAATAATCCAACATGATTTGAAATAAAATGATTTTATCACCAACCTTCAAATTATATATATATGATGAAGTTTTACAAATGGAATTGACTAATTCATCATCCATAATGCGCCTATATGTGATGTTCTTTATATAGTTTATAATTATGTGTATTCCACGTGTTTACATTTTAAAATAAAGCAAATTAAGTGCTTAATGTAAATAAGATTTAAGCTTATTTTGATTTCTAATTAGCAATGTTTAAATGCTTGTCATAGATGATGAATAGTTTCCTGAAATCACCTCTGTGAAGCCTAGAGGGTCTACTTTACAATTTAGAAAATAGTTATTATATAAAACATCTATCTTATTTTTACAATATTCTAATAGAGGGTGCTTAAGTGCTCTCACAATAAATTACAATATTTTAATGTAATAATTAGTTTGTTAAAAATATTATTTTAAATTACAGTTTAAATCTTTTTTTTTTTTTGTAGGTTAATTGCTTATCTCATCCGTTTTAACCAATAAACTTAAAATATATGGATCAATGTCATATCTAAAAATAAATTTTATTTTTACATAGTTTATTAAAACATGGCAGATCACACCAAAGTTATATAAATACACGAATTGTAGTTATTGTAAACTATATCTTTCTTACTAGAATAGATCTCTGTAAATTTATTAATATATATGAGTTATGTTTAATTGCATTTTCAACAGCAACATTTCTCACTCACATAATAATACATATTGATCAATAAATGGGACTCATTCTGAGAATCATATGAGTATGATCAATAAAATAAAAAATGATTAAAATAAGATATATCTTTTATGATTTTACAAATGCTAAATCAATGGTTTGTCTTTCAATAAGAAAAGAATTTGAATGTTTAATTTCTTGAGAGTTTATTTGAAATTTGAATAATGAAAGAGCAGATTGAGCATATGAGCTTTTATCTAAGTGATAAAACTAAGTTGTTATTTTTTTAAATATGAGACCAATCTAATTTTTCATTGTCATCCTGCTTAGTTTTAATCTACTGATTAATCTTTTGATTACTGGATCATTTGCTGTTGATGAATGATCTATGAGTCAAAAACTGTCAACCACTTTTATATTTTTATTATCAATTTTGAAGTAAATCTCTGATTTTGTCATTATAAATTTTGTCTTCATCTTATTTTAATTGATTATAGTAACTTTTGACTCTTAAATATACCATTTTATTACTACACTAAACTGTATAGCCTTTTCACTATTGATATTAAAATAATATTAATTACAATGATTTTTCTCGTCTTCCAGTACTTAGTAAATTCATGATGTGATGCACTATGGCTTCTCTTTTCTCAGAGTCAGGAATCTCTCAGCCACTATGTCCAGAGAAAAAACTATTAGACATCTTACCTTCCCTTTTCAAATTCCCCATATGAATCAACACACTTGCCATCTACTAACTTATTACTGAACTATAATGTAAGATGTTATATGAAAGTCAAATTTTGAATTGTGAACTATGACAATACAAAGCTCACAAATAATTACAACATTAAAATCTCATAGAAATCTATGTGTCTAATTGTTAATCAGACATTTTTTTCAGATTAATTTTGTTTGATTGACATTTAGACAGGAAGTGTTTTTGGAAGATTCTAATGTTATAAGATGCGTAAAGAGGTCTTTGCTTTCAATAAGTTTATATATATATATATATATTGTTTAAAAAGTTGTAGTGATGCAATTTAGTTATTGGATTATTTCATCATCTAGTTGAAGTGCTAAATGTTTTTTTGAAAAATCAAAAGTTTGTTTATACTCTAAAACCATTTACAGCTGTTCGAATCCTAGTACCACCAACCATATTAAGAAGATTTTACTTGCTGAATTTCAAAGTTTGAAAGATCAAACACTCATAACTGTTAAATGTTATGCACTATATAGTGAACAAATAAATTTACTATTATATTTTGAATACAAATTATTTTTTTATATTAAATTTATAAATATATTTATATAAATAATACTTTTTAATGTAATAAGTTATTTTTAGTATATAATACTTTTTTTTTTTTTAAATGTCTTTCAGTTTGAAAATTTATTAGAGAATAATCTATAACCATTACATTTTATTTAATGTGTAGTTAAACGGAGGTTAATGTTTACCTAACCAAAACTTAATAAAATTCAATTTTTAAAATATAATAGTTTTCTGATGCTTGCCTTTTTTGTTTTTTTAAATATAAGATCAAAGTTAAAATTATTTTTTAAAATAAATGATTCCTGAGCATCAATCATAGAGATTTTCTTCGAATTCTCAATTCTCCCTAGTAATTTGCAAGTGGATTTAAATTAATGCTTTTATATATCTTATCAGGATTGTTGCTTTTTAATGTTATTTTTTGTCTGATTGCTTTTACCTTCAATACTTTAAACTTATATTTATTTTGATTACATGCTGGAGCAGTTTGATCTATGTAATTATTCAGAGTTCATCTTAGAGGCACTCTGATCAAATAGTGCTTTTAGCTAGATGAGATTAAAACAGAATTTTCTTTTGACAAAAAATAAATTATTTAAAAATGTATATTCACTATTTTAGATTATTTTAAGATTTTTTAAAAGTTATAATGTTAATACCCTGTCCTTAATTAAATCGTTTTTTTATAAATATATAATACATGTTTCTTGTAGTGCAGAATGAACACATTTGCCTGCCAAGAGCTGGATTCAAATTCTGCCCAAGTAAAAAAAAAATTCCCAGATAGCTAGCCCATTCATCCCAACTAAACTTTGTTGTTGTCAAACGTTGATGGCTTAGTGGTTAGCATAGCTGCCTTCCAAGCAGCTGGACCGGGTTCGCTTCTTGGTCAACGCAGTTGACACATAAAAAAGAAGAAAAAAACTATTTGTTGTCGGTCAGTGAATATATATTTATTTACTCTTAGCTAGAGAGTAAAACAAAAATTCTTAAGTTCTCACCATCTAGTAATTGGTAAGGTTTTTGCATCACAGTTTTATATGGGGTCAGTGAGATTAATAAATATTTGCTTGACCATGAGCTATTTAATGACTGTTTTATTATATATATAGTGAAATCTATATTGACTTTTAACTTTATCCCTGTGATAAGTCTTAAATATTAACTCCAATCTTCTTATATATATATATAAATATTGAGTGTTATTGTACAATAATATCATTATTAGATTATTTCATGTGTTTCAGTAATTTTTTGAATTTCATTAAACTGTGTATTATTATTATTCGTATTATCTTATTTTATTGAAATTAAAATTTAATTTTGAAATTATATATGTAATATTAATATATAAGATTTAATGACATGTGTAAAAATTATCTTTTAAACTTAATGTTCAAATATTTAATAATTAAAATAAGCATTATTTCTTCTCATTTTCTCTTCATTTTTTTTACCTTATTGTTCATTGCTTATTGAAAGAGATTGATTTGGGTTTTTTACAATTACATTTCTGTCCTTTAATTACATGCACAACAATGCAGACTCCAGTTTTTTTTCTCTCTTTGTTTTTTAACTTTTTATTTTTTGTATTTCTCACTATTTATTTTGTATTCTGGAGTAAGAATGACTATTTATTTATGAGTGGATGTAGTAATGATGATTGGCTTTTTATTTTGACTTCATTGTTCTATTAATTTTATTTTTCCTGAATATATTATTATTAATTTGTATTTTTATATTAGACTATTTCCATCATTTAATATGCATATTGAATGTCTTTAGAAAAAATTAACTTTATTTAAATATTCCAAATACATTCAACTGTTGGTAATAGCACGTCAAATGGGTTAGTATATGCACAACATTTCGAGAGGTATTATTCTCCCATCTTCTTCAGGTAAACAGGCAAAAACTGTCCATATAGTAGTGCCACCTTGTGCTAACCAGAGTAATTAATGGATGCCAGAAGGCTTGTGCATAAAATCCCTATCTAGTGCCTACTCATCCAATATCCCCAGACTAGTTTCTGGCTTGTGGCCTTCATCAGTAATCTAAGTGCAATGCTCTCATATCCAAGGCTACTCTCTGATGAAGGCCACAAGCCAGAAACTAGTCTGGGGATATTGGATGAGTAGGCACTAGATAGGGATTTTATGCACAAGCCTTCTGGCAACCATTGATTACTCTGGTTAGCACAAGGTGGCACTACTATATGGAGAGTTTTTGCCTGTTTACTAACAGTTATATGCTAGCATGAGATGGTGATCATGTGATCTCCTTCAGGGGTTGCTGGCCTGACCAGTGACAGTACTAAAATGGGATTCAAATATGGATCTTTAGTGTTGCCTTAAAATTCAATAATCAAGACTCTAAGGATTCATGTTCAAATCCCATGCTAGTACTGTCACTGGTCAGGCCAGCAGCACCAGAAGAAGAAGGGGAGAATAATACCTTTCAAAACATTATGCATATACTAACACATTTGATGTGCTATCACTAACACTTGGTGTATTTGGAATATTTAAATAAAGTTTAATTTTTTCTAAGACATTCAATACGCATATTAGATGTTGAAAATAGTTCAATATGAAAATACAACTAGAACATCTCATCACAAAACCTCAGGAAAACATTGTTGTTAATATTCCTATTTCATAATAGTGATATGGACTGCTGGTAGCAACCATATATCATAGTTATGACAAGATTAAAATATCACTCTAACTGGTTGGATAATCAGTTTGGTGCAGTTGTAGAATAGCAGACTCTGGAACAGAAACTCTATGGATCATAGCCTAATTTTGTCACTTCTGAAGCTCCCACTTATGAACTTTTAAGCATTAGACCATTTGATTATCTTATAACTACATTAAAAACTATGGTAATTTATTAATTTTAGCTTAATGTACCATATCATCATCATATCATTCAATACCACAAAACAAAACAAAAATGAATTATCTAAAACCAATATGCAATATGGACTTAAATATTTCAAATAACTCACAAAATTTCTGGTTACTAATTACACACCACTTTGAAGGTAGACACTTTTTGTAAATACATTTCTGAGATCACCAGTCCAGCTCATGTCATTCCACAGGAAAAGTTACCATTGATTCCTTTCCTGAATCTGATATTCTATCTTTCATCAAAAACTGTTCTTGATCTCTACTTTAGGTTCAGATAATATTCTTTCTTTTATGTATAAAAGATATGTTTAATTTTTTGTCTCTCCTCTCTATCATAGTTGTAATTATTCTCTAAAAATGGCAACTTTCCCAAAACCCTAAAAATGGAAAAGATTTTTAATATTTATAAATATGTGCAATTAGACAGATTTTTATCTTGCACACTATTGTCAGAAACATTGAGCCATGAATTTATAACAAAATTATCTCAAATATTAGCAAACATTAAGTCACTATTCGTCATGACTTTTTTTACCTAATAAATTAATTGAAACAAATCTCATTATCATCTCTAATGATATTGCTCATGCCATAAAAGATCTGATCAGGCTTGATGTCATTTATTTTGATGTGTCTAAAGCCTTTGACAAAGTTGACCATAATATTTTCTACTTAAATTATATAACTTAGATATTTCAAAATTGGTAATTAAATGGTTTGAATTATTCATATGTTATATAATTGCTTTAAATATATATTCACTCTACTCTTGATCAATTGGCATATCCAAAGATAATGCTGATGGCTGCAAAATTTTCAGGCACATGATTTCTCTTTACTATAAAATGATATCGATAATTTTACAACATGGTCCACTGACAACAAAATTATACATAATAAAGATAAATGCTCTGCCATATCCTACTAAAAAAAATTCAAAATTTTACAGTTTATTTATTCTATTTATGATGGTAAATTATTTTTACAAATAGTCAGAAAGATTTTGGAATCACTTTTTCCAATAGGGTCTTTTTATAATCCATATTAATACCATAGTAAATATGTCTTTTAAAATAATGGGGATCATATTGAGATGAGGTACAATATTTAATCAGTCAACTAAATATACAATTTCCTCTCCTTGATGTTTCTCATTTTAGAATTTGTTTCAGATATCTGTATTCCACATACAAAAGAGATATCCAAAAAAATTGATCTGTATTTGATAGATATTCAAAATATGATCACTTTAATAGCTGTTGTTACATTTCCTTGATGCAAAGGAGCAACATTTGAGATATTATATTTTTATTTAAGATCACCTCTTAATTTACAATTACCTCAGGTTTGGTTTCAAATATCTCTCTCTCAATATCATACCATATCACAATCACACAATTCTTTAAATCTAATTACATATCATTGAGATACCCTCAGGTTCTATCCCATACTTTATATTATCAGCACTTTGGGATTTTATGAATAATAATATTTTTCATTTAGATTTTAATCACTCAAATATTATTTGAAATCTCAATGTCCATACATCTAACATTTCTTTCTTATTAATTTTTTTTCCTTTGATTTCTTCATGCTTTTATATCATGAAGTCATTTATAATTGTTATGGGTTTTTTTTAAAAATAAGCATTCTGAATTGATTATTAGATGTTATTTTGCATTTTAAATAAAGTTCTTTTTATTCATTTCAATTCATTTGATACGTTTAACAGATATTGCATCCAAACAAAAATGCACAAAATTCGTTGTCAAAATTTTTGTACAGTTGTTCTGTACTTTTTAAATTTGGTTCAAATATATTTACAGCACTAAAATACTCAGTGTATAATCTAGGCAATCTTATTAGAACTTATTTTTTTAAAGTTTTATTTTGAAATTAGGGATATTATATAAATCTGTTGAAGTTGTATCTTGTGGTTTCATTTTAACAGTTATTATTGCTTGACAGAATCTCATATGTATCTCATTAACATGTCTAGAATGTGAGAATTTTGTTATTGGTCTATAATGACATTTTAGTATGATTATTTGCATTATGCATGTTTTAAAATTGCAGCGAATATTTTGAATGCAATGTCAGTATATAAACTCATTCTACTAAAATGCTACTAATAGAATGTTATGTGAACTAAATAATAGAATATTATAGATTTTAAAAGGAAATAATGACACTAAATCTAGTATTACATTTAATATATAAATGTATCTGTATATATTTTTTCTTTTGAGCTCAAAAGTAGGAAATAGAAGATTGAAAAATCCAAGCGTTCTCAGTTAGATGTAATGTATTTGTTTCATTTATTTAATATACTTCATTTTATATGAAAATCTAACAATACAATACTTCAGCAATGAGTGTGGAACTTTGTGTCAAAAATAATTTTAAAAATGTATTGCTTTTAGTGCATTACTAACAGTAAAAATTAATGTATATTAGAGTTGCAACAGATGTGAGAGGGTTTAACCTCATTTTCTATTATATGTGATATCACAGTTGGTAAATTTTTAAAATAGAAATTAAAATTTACAAAACTATTTACAAACTGCTCTTCTCTTGAATAAGAGTATAATTTCTATTATTCAATAATGATGATAATCAGTTTACTTTGGGAAATAATTGGGATAACACCAAATTGCTATAGCATCTTTTACCAATTCTTTTAAATATTCTGTTTCAAAACATCATTTATAGACATCACAGAAAGTATAGGTTCAATATAGCAAAACTTTAATGTTCGCTTAAAGATATTTGTTACCCAAAAAGATTATTAATTAAAGCTAAATATTATTAATTTATTAATAAATATTATTTTAAAAAGATTTAAAGAAAATTAATTATAATTCAGTTATGAATATTGCTTTTCAGTAATTTGAACAAAATTAAACTTAATTTATTAATATAATTTAGTTGTAATTCATTAAACCATGAAAACTTTATTATTGTAATCTAATAGCCTATGTGCAATTATATTGTTTTTCCATGAAGAAAATAACAAGATTTTAATGTCTTTTTGGTGCAGATTATCATTTTCAAGTACATCATTAAAGTATTATTGATGTAAATATTTATTTGTATGTTTGAGAGTTTTACAACTTTTTTGATCATTTTTGGTTTCTGTCTTTCCACTTATCTATGCAAATCTTTCATATCAAATCATATGACATTCTTCAAGCCTTTCTATTTCTTATTCTACTTTTTCAGTACTCATGACTATTTGTTTTCTTCGTGAAAAGTTTTATAGTCTTTAGATAGTTTCTCTCTGTGTAAGTACACGCCTAATTTATTTACTTTTCATAATTTCCTTATAAGTTTTTTTTTATTTATTTCTTTTAACATTTCTATAATCTAGCTGCCATTAATTATATTTATATAATGATTTTAGTTATTCTTCATAATGTATTTTTGTTTTTTATTTTGTTGCTATTCTAATATTGTCTTTAATTAATGACAATTTACTATCTATTTATATGACACTATTGATTATATTAATTTCAATTTACATATCTTATACTTTTAATCTGAGAAGGGAATAAATTGCTAAACTTATCGTAGCATTTTCATTATCTTTTTTTAAAATATTATACAGATTTGTTTCTCAGTGTTGTTTTTTTATATTTTTAGTGATAAAATAATTAGATCAGTCTTATCATAAACTCAAGATATAGTTTTACCGTTTGAGACACCTCAAATCAGTATCTTCTTTCTAGTAGCAACTTTAGAAGTTTGTTGAAGAATTATGGCTTAAATAACGAAATTATTGTAAGACTTCAAACAAAATTCTTTTTCTTTTGCAATCATCAATAAAGTCAGCTGGTTTGATTTTTATTTCCATATATTCAGCCAAGAGATTTATGGTATAAGAAAGACACTTCTTGCAAGGCTCCAAACAATTTTTTGCTCATAATCTAATACTAAAGCCAGTGAGATTTGATCTTTGTAATAATTATTAGAATCTCATTAACAGATTTACAGCCAGTGAGAATCCTTGTGCTTATCTTCTTTAGAAATGAATCCAATAACCTATGACTTAATAGATATTGTTGAACAAGAACTATAAAAGATGTACTTAATAACTAAACTATGATGAGTCAACCATTGAAATATAGTAATCATATGCAATTACACCAATTCTTCTTATAAGGAAAAAATATCAAGAATGTTAAATATAATCTTAATGTGTTTTCAATGCAGGTCTTTTTTTTTTTAAAAAAAAGTAAAGTTTGTTTTAGATTTAAGGTTCTTGGTTGTTTTCTTGTTTGCATTAAAGATAATATTTAATGTTTAAGGTTCTTTATTGTTTTCTTGTTTGCATTAAAGATAATATTTAATGTTTAAGATACTGGAGGCTATATAAGAAATAGTGATATAAGTGCTTGTATCTTGTGACTAATGAATGCTAACTCTAAGTATACATAGCTAATTAAAACAGTGGTGTACAAACTTTTTTCACATGCAACCTTCTTCCTTGGTCTAAAATTTGATGTGAACCATTATTTGTTTTTACCATGCCTAAATTATATATACGAGTATGTAAGGATATTCATAATAGAATGAAAGTAGTTTTAATTAATGCACATATTTATATTCCCTAATATTTTAGTTAATATTAAGCACATATGATTTTAAATGAAATTTTTGAAACAAATCGTATCCTTAAGAACAAAATTATGAAACATACAAAAGCATTTTTTTTTTTGTGGTTTTTACTATTTTTAAAAATGCAAATCTATAAAAAACAACAACATATTATCCAAAACTTAAAAGAATTTGTAAAAAAATTTCGCCACTCCAAACAATTTGTACAAGACCCATGGGCTGTGCACCACTATTAGTGAATCTAAATTCCTGGTTGGAATCTCTACTGATTCGTTTATAAATAGCTTTTAGCTGTCTAAAAAAAATCTACACTCTAAATAAAAATATTTGAAAACCAGGCACTCTTCACAAACCTGGGAGCTTAATTGTAAGTATAGAGGATTTGAACTCAGATTTTCAAGCACCCTTCAACTATCCACACTATCTCATACAACTGATACACATGACCACACACATGTAGAAAAGATAAATAATCACCAATATACGTATTTCATGCTAAACCAGCACTCATCAGTTGGTCCAGATTATCATCTCCCACACTGATTATATATATGTGTGGGAGATGATAATCTGGACCAACTGATGAGTGCTGGTTTAGCATGAAATACGTATATTGGTGTTTATTTATCTTTTCTACATGTGTGTGGTCATGTGTATCAGTTGTATGAGATAGTGTGGATAGTTGAAGGGTGCTTGAAAATCTGAGTTCAAATCCTCTATACTTACTCTAAATAAAAATAAGTACTCAATTTTACTTTAATTAAGTTATTAAATCAATGAACGTTATTCTTTATTTAAGTGTATTTTGCTTTATTTGTTCTTCCAATTCTAGATTTGTCTTTAATTTTCAAGAAGAAAGTTTAAACATACATAACTGTTATCTTTCTCTTTTTTAAAAAAAAAAAATCAATTCTGTGTAAACTGACACTTATTTATTCTAGCTTTTTCCTATCTCTAAGATTATTGGACTATGCTTGATGCTGTCCAAAGGATTATCAAATGGAAAAATCAATGAACAGCTCTGATAATCTTAAAGGCTACATGCCAATTATCGAGTGGTTAAAAAAAGTCGTCATGATTTTTCTTTGGACTGCCAAATTACCGATCCATTAAAGATGCAGAAATGTTAGGAGAAATAATAATTGCATCTTTTCCGTGTTTGTTCTGTCTCTGTCAAAGTAAACACTATTAAGAAATTTTCAGACATAACTGTTCGCTGGTTTCCCGGAGTTAAGTCATATAAAAAGTTTAATTTGAGGAAATCTGAGAAGTTTAAATGAGTTATAGTTTGTCATCATCGATTTTATAAATCAAAATTTGTATTAATAATTTACATTGTAATTGAAAGAAAATGTTATGTGCATGCATTTGATAAGTGATATTGAAACCTTAAGAGACTAATGATTAGATTTAAAATAAAAGTAATACATATATATATATGTTATGCACTGTATATATATATGATTAGAATATCGTAAAAGTTTGCTATATTAGAAAAATATATTTAGTATAAACAAAATCTAGTAAGATTTGAGCCTACAGATTGATTATTATTATTATTAAATTAACACTGATTGGTAATTATCTGAAACTCTACACTGCAAAAAAATATTGAATTTGAAGATGTTATGCCCTACTTATGCAGCAATCAATAGAAAACATTCATATGACATCTATTCCTGAAGATTTGAAAGTGGATCTAAGGCTCATCACTTGACACGTCAGTCTAGATTATTACTTTGATAAGCGTTAGGCTATTATAAATAAAAATGTTTAAGTCCATGAATGTATATATTTAGTAAAATATTAACAGTGCTAATAAATTTAACAAGTTACTATTACAAAACGCCAAAGTACTTTCAGTTATTTCAAGAAGGTTATAAAATAACTGAAAGTATGTCTGCATTGTGTAATAGTTAGTTACTAAGGCAATAAACCTAAAGCATGTGCGGTTAAAAATGCGAAGATAGGGACCTCTACAGTTCTTAACCACAAGCTTACGCATTGGAAGAAAAGAGGTCCCTATCTTAGCATTTTCAACCGCATATGCTTTTAGGTTTATTGCCTTAGTAAATATTACTTACGTAATCAATGTGCGTTAAATATATTTATAATAGTTATTTGTAAAATGTATTGCTACCGTTAACATTTTATTATTATTTCTATAATTAATCTATAACGGATATTTTATTTGATATACTTATATATTCATATATCTTAAGCAATATTAATTATGTATATTATTGTGTCTAATGTTACTGTAATAAACTGGTAAAACATACTGCTTTAGTCCCATTTAATTTGACTTTAATATGTGTCTATACACACGCACAGACACATATGAAAAATCAAAACTGGTATTAATATTTTAGCTTTTTTAAAAATCTGAATAAAATTATAAGCAAAAATGATGTCAAATTTTTTTAATAACCAGTTTTATTATTTTAACGAATTTAAAATATCATCTACACAGTTTTCTTTTCAAAAATAGTTCAATATATATAAATGAATATACCAAAGTTCTTTATAAATCTTGGTTTTTATATGACTATTATAAAAATATTAACTACACACCAACGTTTCACTATTTTATAATATGGTATTTTTCAAGGACAACTGAAAAATAAAAATACACATATATAAATATCACATATTCTAAACAAATCCAAAAATTAAAAAATACTCTTTACCTTAAACCCTTTCTATTAAAAATAATCTCAAAACTTTATCAAATTTTTACATTTATATAGTCATTCAAAAATACCCTAAAAACATTTAATTAACAAATCTATTAAAAAAATAATAACAGATTTGTTAATTAAATATTTTTAGAGTATTTTTGGATGGGTATATAAATGTAAAAAAAATTGATAAAGTTTTGAGATTGTTTGTAATAGAAAGGGTTTAAGATAAAGAGTTGTTTTTAAGATTTTTTAATTTTTGGATTTGTTTAGAATATGTGATATTTATATTTATTATTATATATTTGTATTTTTATTTTTTAGTTGTCCTTGAAAAAGACTATATTATAAAATAGTCAAAATGTTGGTAGTTGTATTTTTATAATAATCATGTGAAAATAAGTTTAAGAAGTTTGGTGTAATTTTAGTGTGGTCTATGATTTTTTTAAGAAACATTTTCGAGTTAATCCTGAATACATACATACCTAAAAGAAATTATAAATAAAGTATGATAAATAAGCTAATATACTATACATATAGTTTGAAATAAAATCAAATAAGAATATAGTTCAGTATATATTTGTAAATTTATTTAGCTTATTGTCAGTTTGATTAATTGATTAAAATGACATGGCTAAATCAATAAAACCAATTTGTAAATCATCCTTTTACTCATGACATTTTATTTGTATTGCCTAAGAATAAGAACCATTTTTATATGGATTTTTGATTCCTAAAACTATACAGATTTTCTGATAAACACACACCTGTGATTGGAAACAAATCTATTCATTAAAATTCTTGAAAATATTTATCTGTAGTAGATATCAAAAATATTCCATGGAAATCACTGCAATCTTGTTATTTTATAAATTGGAACAATAGAAGTGACCTTAACATGAGGTGACATAATTTTACGAGTTCTTTAATTTAGATAAAACTCCAATAATCTTAAAGTTAAGATATCATTGCTATATTTTAAAACTTTCCCATATTCAATCAGAATCTACTGTCTTTTAAGATTATAAAAATTATATTTTGGCTTCATTAAACTAAATATTTTTATATGTCCCTAAATGAACTCATCCATTAGAAGTATAATAATAAACAAATTAGACTGGATTAATAGGATTATGGTATTATTTTTCAGTAACTTATATTACTTTCATTGTATTAAAAAGTGATCTTCAGCATTTATTTTAAAAAGTCAAACAAAATAATATAATTTATAAATATGGCCTACTTTTTTGGATAAAATATTTGTTAAAAAATAGTAGCAACCAGAATCAGAGATCATGTTTTAAAGTTAAAACTCTATAATAATTTGTTCTGTAAATAATGGAAATTATATGATAAAGAATCATTTATTTTGATATACTTCGCAGTAGCTTATTAATTTGATTCCCATTAGTTCTGCAATTTTTTTAAAATCTAGATGGTATTATTTTGGCGATGTTACATTTTCATGACCACCAGACTTTATTATTTTAGCACGAGTTATAGTTTACTTAATAATTTTTTAATTTAATCATGAATACACTTTAAATACAAACACATTAAAAAAAAATTTGAATAAGAAGAAAATATATGTCTAAAGCAGCTGACAAGAAACTTGCAACAGTTTTTAAAAATAGATTTCATTTAAGAAATAACAAAAATAAAAGAGCCAGAGCTACTTAAATATTTTTTATTTTTTGATTATATAGAAATAAATATATAAAATATATTATATAATATTAAAATGAAGATGTACATTCAAACACATACATATATATATATATATATTTGTATATTATATTTAGCTATATTCACCACAACATTAATGTCATGCAGTTTTAAAATGAACTTATTTTTTCATATTTGTGGCTTTTAATTTCAGTTATATTTGCCGTGAATTTTTTTTATTATATTTCTAATTAAAAATCTTTTTATAAATAGCTAACGCAAATGAAAATTGTAGAAAAAAAAAAATAATGAAATTACGTTTAAGAAGGAAAAACTGATTTCAACATTTTGATATAAAATATGTTCTTTGGCATATATAAGTTTACAACATGTCAAAATTATGATAATAATTATAAAAATAGAATAAAATATGTATAATGGCCTTACGTTCGTAAAAATTTAATTTTTTTTAAAAAAAAACCTCCGAAATAATATTTAAAAAAAGTACATTTCAAATAAATGTAAACCAAAATATTCTCAAAAGTCAGGATGTGTGGATTTGTGCTTTAGAGCTATTCTTATCTCATAATTACATCTGCCAATTAGGAACATAAATGAAACTAAACTATAAGGTAACAATTAGATATCGATCATTCTAAATAAAATTAATAGCAAATTATAGTATAGTATGCATGTTATTACATACCATCCTATACATTAATAGAAGTGTTAATTACTACTTAGATAAACTGTATCAAGAAACTGAGAATTTATAATAGAGAGAAAAAATAAAACTTTTTATATTGAATTATTCTTACCTGAAAAATCACTAAAGTAGTAAGGTTATAAAAATAGTATCATATTATTTGACTTGCAGCAATACAAAACATTAAAGTGATGAAACATACTGTATGTAATATTGTTAACTCTTTTATAGATTTACTTAATAATCTCCATCCCATTACATGTTCTAAAGAAAAACCAGTCCATTACCACTAAAATAATTGAACAAATTTTATTTAAAAGTCAAATTTTTATCTGAAAAGCTGATATAGAGGGTGGACTATGGTTCAAGAATTAGAAGAAATTAGCAACTAAAAATATCTTGACCAGATTATAAATACAGATGGAAACATAATGAATAAAATTAATCATAGAATTAAATTTTACATGGAATATTTTTGGTAGAAATAACCATGTTAAGAGGAAATATGCTTACACAAGATCCATAAATAAGAGCCAACATATTTCATCTTAACATTGTTATTTCTACCAAAAATATTCCATCCAAGTTTAATTCTATGATTAATTTTATTCATCATATTTCTACTTTATATTAATAATCTGATTAAGATATTTATAATTGTTAATTTCTTCTAATTCATGACTAGCAATATTTATTTTCTTCTGAAAAAATCCATTGGACATTACTTTAGTCTTTTTAACACGAGTCTTTAATCCTATTATTTTTATCTGATACTTTTGCAACATTTCATGAAACCCAAGCATTATTCACAAAAATGATATCATTTGCAAAATCTACATAACTTAAATAATCTTCATTTATCTTTACTCTCTTAGCTTCCTATTTTAATCCACAAAATATTTGTTGTAAAACTGCTTTTAAAAGTTTGGGAGCTATGGAATCATCCTTCTGAATTTTAATCTTAGTATCACCAAGCTTTCATATTGTGATAAATTTTCTGTAGAATATAACAGTATCTAGGATTTATATCTTGAGGATCTTTTGCTTTAATCCCCGTAAAATGCTTATTATATTTTGATAATCTGCTTTAATCATCAGGAAAATGCTTATAGAATGAAATGCCTTTTCATAATCTGTCAATCCAAAACATAATGATAATTCATATTTTTTGGTCATTTCTATAATTTCTCTCAAAACTTGGATGTGATCCATTATGCTAAAATCACTTTTAAATTGAGCTGGTTCTTTTGGTTACTTAAAATCCAAAGTAGCTGTAGACGAGTTGTGATAATGACTTTGTTTAGAATTAGTTGAAGACCAATAGATCTTATTTTTAATATCTTTTTTTTCTTATCATTTTTTTAAAATAACAATATTACTGCAATATATCTTATTACATAATCACAGTTTTCTTACACCTTTAAGCAAATAATTTTTATTAATATAATAACAGTTTTGACTGTTCCTTGCAGTCTTCTTCAGATCTCAATCTATTGCTCTACCTTTCTCTTTCCACCATTTTATTTTAACAATATTACTACTGGATTCTTCCAATTATCTACTACCACTTGATCATTTAGACATTTATTATGTAATTTTGCCAATAATTTTTCTATTTCTTCACTTATTTCATTTAAGATATCAATTATAATTCCATGATTTTCTGAATATTTTCCCTTCATCATAGATTTAATTTCATGCCTCATTTTTATTTTTTTATTAGTATATAATTTTTTATAATTCTTCCACCCTTTTCATGATGTCATCCTTTTTTAATAATTCCATATTTTTTTCTTAATACCAGGAAATTGCTTTATCCTTTGGGACTTTTATTCTCTTCTATAGCTTTTCTTATCAATTTACAAATACATTTTTTATATTGCTATTATCTCTTTTTTATATCATTTTATAAATGCAATACTTCTTAATGAATTATTTGTAAAACTTTTCATTGTTTTTTCTTCCATACAATGTCTTGTCTCTATAGAAAATTTACTGGTAAATTTGCCATTTTTTTGTATCAGCAATTTTTATTCCAGTTTTTAATAGTGTATCAGTTATCTTCACACTGATTTCATTCATATTTGAACTATCTTAATTTTAATCTCTTTAGTTGAATCTATTAAGAACATTACAGTCATGAAATCCATATTTTTTATTAATTAAAATGTAACCCAATTCTGCCGTACCTTCATTTTGATGTACCCATATCCATTTGTATTTATCATTTTTTTCAAAGAAGGCTTCACTATATACAGCTTTTCTTTTTCTGCAACTTCACAAATCTATATTCTCTTATTTCTATAGTGAAAATCAAATTTACCCACAAAAGTTTACCAGTTCTAGCATTAAAGTTTCCATGACAATTTTAAAATAATGTATTGGTCTGATCAAAAGCATTTTGTTCATTCATAAAAAAATATACTTCTTTCTCTCATTAAAAAGTGTTAGGGCATAAATCTCAATTATTTGTATTTAGTAGCTTCCATTAATATGAATAATAAATCTTTCATTTTATCTGATGTACTATCAATATCTGCATTATTGTTCTTTCACTTTTTATTTGTAATGAATTACCCAGTCCACTTAAGCTATCAATACATGTATCTTTATAATATAGTACATGTACACATAACTTCCCAGAAATTCATCAATATCCTATTTAATGTTAAATAATTCTTATCCAATTCATGTAATTTTTATTCACGTGAAAGTGATCTGCAGTTATAAGTACCTTATTGGAATGTTGTCATTGAATGACAACCTGGGTTCACTACAAATGGTTGTTTCTTAGCATCTTCTGTTTTCAGCCACTAACCATTGTTTTGGAAGCCATCTTTACAGACTTATGTGAATATGGAGAATATCTATAAAAAATAATATTCTTGTAATCATTTTGCTTTTGAGAATATTCAGTGATTAAAAACTATCAGATAACTGAAAAAAAGACCATATGGTTTTTTGAATCTTAAACTCAGAGGTAGAAAGATAATAAGCTCACCACACTTGCTGATGCATGTTGGTGAGCAGAGCATCCATGCTCATTTACTCAATGTTAAAAATTTATACTGCTCATTTTCTTTAAGGTCTCAAAGAGGAATCAAAGGGTCTCCTTATTGTTAACAGCAAACTCCCTTCCAGAAACTAATCTAATTTTATACAATTAATGTGGTAATTTATGAAATGATTTTCAGTAATAGCTTCATAATTTATTTTTTTTAAGTTTAATTATGAACACTTACCACATAATGCTTAATTCGGAGAAACAACATCCTATTAATTGTTACATTAGGATTTCAAATTTATAATGACTGAATTTTGCAATACAAATGTTAAAATAGTTGTTTGATATGTTTTGTAATTTTTTTGAGTATTACCGTTACAAGATTTGTCAAGTTTGAATTTTTACTTCTGTTAGAAATTATACTCGTTTCCTTATTTTATCTCTTTATTAAACTGCACAAAGCAATTCAAAAATGTATACTGTTACATAAATATTGTCATTGTATTTGAGGACAATTTTTTTTCAATAATTTATAAATGATTTTTTATTTGTCTTTTTACAGTAATGAATAGATAAAATTAAAATTATTAAAGGAGACAAATATAACACAATTATATAATTGGAAAAGAAAACCAATCGTAAGAAAAGAATTATATAATTGAATGTTTTGTGATGCAAAGATAATAATCCATTTAGAAATATTTTTGACCTGGGTTTGAATCCAGATGAGAGGAATTTTTTAAAAAGATTTAATTTTCTTTTAAGTAGCTGTAAATGGTAATATTTAAAGAGGGAACAGTAGTGGATAACGACTCAAACTGGTCATGCCTTCTTTATCATTGTTTTCCTATGAGGATCTTCAGGAGACTTTTGCTCTGATGCGAGATATTTATGTAAAAATAGGCTGTTTAGTTTTATCATTAATATGTAATTCATTTTACATTACTAAGTATATATAAATAAACAAACTTTTTCACATTCATTTAAAAGATATCAATGTAGTAATTAATTAAAATAATCAATAATTTATTTCTCAGTAGTTTATAAAAAATTGAAGTATCGGAAATGACTCAATGACGTCATGTCCTATAGACTTTAATCTCCAGGAGTCCACTATTACAGTAAGCTATGAAGGCTCATAATTATAAAATCTGTTATTTTATATTTGGAATAGTTCTGTGAGACTTTTTTCCTTAATATTTTTCAAGCTAATGCAGAAATCCCATAGCCAACTTAGTGAATAAATTGAGGACTTCTCTATTCATAGGTGAAGATTAAAGTAAATCTTAAACTGCTGAGAATTGATTAGATGAATTTTTTTGATGCATCAGTCATAAAAATGATTGAAATAGCATGCAATCTTATGTTTAATTATAGTTGTGTGTACTGATTCTCAAAGGAAACATTGTTATAATAACATTACAGAGATATATTTTGTTGTGAACTATGTTAAAGCAAGACATGCAGGATAAGTTTCAGGGAACTCCGATTATTAACTGTATCAAGCCTCCATATCCTAATCACAAACTAGAAAAAAGGATGCTTATATGTATTCATTGATGATATTAATGATAGGTAAAAATATCCTTTTTATTAATTTATTTCATTATGATCTGACAAATTTTTTATTTAATGTTAGCTATGTTCTCTATTGAAAATCATTTCAAATGATCAACAATATGATTCTATATTTGATCATCTTATTTATAAGCAGGCTCTCATAAAAAATGAAGAAAAAACAGAGAAAAGGACAAAGAACAAAATTTCTATTTCTCTTGCAAGATCACAATTGACTTCCAAACTCCTAAATCTATTCTCAACACTGCTAATTCCTGATGTTGAGTGATTTAGTACACAGAGGAAAAAGATAAAGAATTGTTGTGTATGTAATTAAAGGGTGAAAATGTTGTACAAACACACATCCTTACTATTAGGAGTGCTTTATAAAGTTAAGAATGTTAGAACACACAGTCGTAACTTAGAGATTTTCACAATGGCTAAGTAGTTTGTTTTAATAAAAATTCTCATATTATTAATCCAACTCGCTACTTAGCAATATACATTAAATAAGTACAACATAGTGTAAATTATAAATACTGATTATAAACTAATATAAAACCTTGGCACTTTAAAAAATATTAATACAAAATAAGATGAGCTGTATAAATTACTCAGCCTGATTTTTGAAATTTTAGGCAACCAGTTTTATCAGTTAAAATGTAGAACTGCATAGTTAGTTATTGATACTGCAGTAATATAGTAGTTTCTAGTTCTCTGCCATCCTCTTTAAGTACTTTTTTCTCTCTTTTTTAAAAACTTATTGTTTTAAAAATTTATTTTAATTAACACAATCCTTTCTAGAAACTATTTTTCCTATAAATGAGAATTTTTATAATATTACATTATTTATTATATTATTAATATTCCTATTTCACTGTAAAGCATATAGTTATTAATCCAAAGAGAGTTGAAGAGCTTTATGGTGCAAAGATTGAATGCATTTTTTTCAAGAAGCTTGGGTTTTTTTTTTTTTATTCTCATAGCTGACTTAACACCTACTAAAGTAACTATAGAACAATAGTTGGTACATGAGTGTTTAGCTATTTTTAGCTAAAGGGTAACATAATGATGGAATAGTGTTCAAATCCTCTCCACCTAGCAATTGATAGGCCTGTGAAGCATCCATTGGAGGAACCATTGGTCTGCATTGGGCTCTATATATGTATAAAAATAAGTTTCATCTTTTTTTAAAAGAAGAAAAAAGATTAATACCTCATGATAATTGGGCCCTATTTTAATTTTAGTGGCTCAAGACAGGGTCCCATGTTATTTGGTGCTGTGGCAGAGTTGTAGATACTGGAGCTCAAAGTCAATGGTTCACTTCTTAACTTTGTCACAGTGGTTGAACTGCGTATGATTTTCTAAACAACAAATCATTGTATACTTTTTCCCCACTTAGTGTAGTTTAGTGGTAGCATGGTGGCTTAAGGTTCATGGGTCACAGCTCCATTTCCTGTGCTTAAACCTTTTTTATCTACAGAGGAATAAACTATTTGATTATTTATTTATTTATACTGAAGGTAGTGTAATTAAAAGGGATTTGAACCCAGACTTTTAAATACCCTTCAATCATCCACTCCAGTTTATACCATTGATACACATGATTATATACATGTGAAAAAGATAAATGATCTCCGATATATGTATTCCATGCTGAACTAGCACTTTGCAATTGGTTCAGATCATCATCTATCACACATATATAGGTTTATATTAAGATAGCAATTCTTCAAACTTTAATGGATAGGCTTTAATCTTCTCCACTCTCCAACTCTTTAGCCATCCATATCATTGAAAATCTGATGATGGAACACTGAAAGACCTTGTTGATGTCAACATGGGTATTTCAATAATATTGGCATCAACAAAGACTTTGAGCAGTCCATCATCAGTTTTTCAATGATATGGTTGGCTGAAGAATTGGATGGTGGAGAAGATTGAAACCTGTCCATTAAAGTTTGAAGATTTGCTATTTTAATATAAACCAAGCACTGATTAAATATGTGTGTCGGAGATGATGATCTGGACTGATGAATACTAATTCAAAACGAAATATATATTGGAGATCATTTATCTTTTTCACATGTGTGTGGTCATGTGTATCGGTTGTATAAAATGGCGTGAATGACTGAAGGGAGCTTAAATTCTGGGTTCAAATCCCTTCTAATTATATTTAGTTTAAGTATATTATACAAAGCTATATCACAAACTTCTCTAAGTTTTTAGAGCATTACGTTATTATATATTCTATTTTAATACCATTTTATGTATGATAAGATGCATTGTAAATCTATAGAATTTAGTGTGTTTGATAACTAAAAGTAACTTGTCATTCATTCATGATAAAAGCTGTTCACTCAGTCTAAAAATTTCTACTTATTGATGAAGATGGTCTTATAAGTAAATAGTGGAACTGTCAAAGATAAAGTGCCAGTTTCTTGATAAGGGAAAATCGTTTCTTATGTGTTAATTCCTCTCTCACCTTAACTGAATTATTTAACATTTGGCAAGTGAGAACTTAAGATTTCATTTTTCAGATTTTTTTTTTTTGATTCATTTTAAAACTGCCAGAGGAGAATATTTTATATTATTCACTTTTCATTATATGAAATACTTCTTCCCTTACTATTTTTGAAATTATATTCTTCACTATTTTTTTTTCTTTTAAATTAGAAATTACATTTTTCAGAAGTGAGAAAAAAAGATAAATATATATCTCTGGTAACCTGATATATTTGTTGTAGGTTTTAAGACAAGATTAGTCTCAATCTTTTAAAAATCCTTTTGTAATTTAAGTAATAATAATAACATGTTTATATATCTATGAAAGTGAGTAGAAAATGAGAAACCAGGACCAAGTGGTAACACTTGGTTATTTGTAAAAAAAATTCGGCTTCACTTTAGGCTATTCTTTTCGTATTATCTTTTTAGAAGTGACGAAAGATTAATAGATATAAAATAATTATTTTTTTGATTTATATTTCCAACTGAAGAAAGTAAGTGTATTGTATTCTGCATAAGTTTTCCGAAATAATCATTTTGAGTATTGAAAACACAAATGAAGTCCCTCTGATTGATTATAACTAACAACATCCGTATTCGTTTTTATTTATTTATTTATGGAACAGACAGATATAATTTCTAATGTCAATAGTTAAAACAAGCCATGTGAACTCGGCCGGGACGCGAACCCGCAACCCGGAAAACTGCCTGCAAGTGCAAGGCAGTCGCACTGACCTCTCGACCACCAATGCAAGACTTGTTTTTTTTTTTAATAACAAGATTTTATGAAATATCAAAAATATTATTGAGTGCTATAAAATCAATCACATGTCAAAAAGCCACCCTCAAATAATTTTGATGTTTATTGGAAGGCTATATATGTGTATATAGCTATGGTTGATATCATATAGCTTTCTAGCAAATTAATGATGTACTTTAGTGCAATACAAACATGTATCGTTTACTAGATCATATAGATTGGTATGATCTTAAGTAAAAATTATAACTGCATTAAAAATAAATTTTATTTCAATCATATTCACATGAAAAGTGAGGTTTATTCTTTAAAAGTATATCCTATATATGTAAATTTTGTGATGACACAGAGTTACGGAATTTTATTAAGGATTGTGTTATGACTACAAGTAAATTTATTCTTGGATATTAAAAAAAATCATGACTGGTTTTGATAATGATTATATTAATAGTGACTTGATTAAAAGAAATATGGTCTTGAAAGATTACAGAAAGAAAACTTTTTTTTATTGTTATAAGGTTACAAAGGAAGGTTTTTTGTTACAAAGGTATATAATTTAATGACATTCACTATGAGCAAGACAGCTCTGTGTTAACAAATCCAACCATATAAACTAACATATTTAACTTAAACATGGGTATACGATGAATAATATTATATTACATTATATTCATCATTAAAACAAATATATACATAGATTTAAATTAAGCATGGATACACACCAGGTCCATATATTTAATTATTTCATTGTGGACATCTTAATGTCACTCATCTACCACATGCTCCTGAATGCTCATAGAGGAGCTAGTCTATTGTCTCTTTCCTTTATCACTCTGATGCTCTTGATAAATATTCTCCATGTATCCATGATCTTCCCAAGTAAAGATAAGTAATTAGTTCACTGCGAATGTTTTAATGTCAATCATTTCCCAAGTGCTGCTAAATATCAATTAAGGAGAAAGTCTCTTGTCTCTTTCTTTATTGCAGTGATCTTCTTGATGAATTCTGCAGAAGTTAAAAGACAGTATCACAAAATATGAAATGAACAGAAAAATGGACCAGTCCACATATTAATTTATTTAGTTATTGTGAAACTTATTTTTAATGTATTATTATTCTTTTGTTTTGTCTTACTTTTTTTTTTTGAAGTTGGAAATAACATGCTTGTTTATGATTGGCTGCTGCTGCTTTAGCCCAGTGATAGGGTACAGACTGTGCCCAAATTTCTTATAAAACTTCTGAGAAATGCTTTACTTATTTCATATTTAACAGAAATGTTTTTGATAATTTTTTATGCAGATAAAATAAGTAATGATTTTTTTTAAAATTATACCTTTTCCTCAAATGTAAATATACTTAGAAACAAGTGGCACAATTTAAAATTATTGTATCTTTAATCTTGAATTTGTTTTATTAATGAGGTATAAAAATTAATACATATTTCACAACTCTTTATTTTTATTGACTATTTATAGTCTTTGCTTTTAAGTCTTAAGCGATGTTATTTTGCTATGACTACTAATATGGTTTGGCTGAAGATCTCTCAGCCCCATATAGCTATTTAAGTTAGATAGCTGAGTTTGAAGATATGTAGGTGTCTAAAAATTTCAGATTTTCTTCTCACTAGTTAACTCTTAGATAAATTCTGGCTTTGGGTTAGTATTTTTAGATCTAGTGTCTGAAGCTACTGTATCGCCTGACTGAGGAGTGCCAAAGCATGAAACCATTGGTCTGGGATTTGGGTGTGGTTTCTGATAGAGATATTTTAAATGCTTTCTCTTGCTAACATTTTATCAACAAAGCTTATTATAGCAATTAGCAAAGCTTTTTGTTTTTATTTATAAGCTTAAAAATTGAGTCATGTGATATATAACTTTTTTATTAAATTTAATGCATATTTCACTTGCAAATTTTGTTCACATGACTCATCTCTTATAAACATGTGTCTGTTTTTATCTCAAAAGTATCTTATTTATTTTGGTTTAAATTTTGCATTTAACTTATTAATTTCAATTTAAAATAAGAATATTCTTAATAGCTTATATATAAAATTGGTTTAATATTATTGAATATTTTTTTCACAAACGTTTTTAAATTTGTGGTAGACTAAAATTAAAAAAATATTTAATGAGTTATGTAGAATTTTTATTTTTTAATTATTTCTTAAAGCAATTTAATTTTTTTAAAAAAAATCAGATGAATTATTATTCAGAAAAGGCTCTGTCTATATTAAATTAAATATTTTGACAATGAAAATAAAAATTAGAAAATGTTTAGTAGGTAAAAAAAAATTCCAAATTTTTTTTATCATTTACAGATGTAATTCAATTACTTTTTATAATGTACTTCATAATTTAATATATATTGAACCTATTTTATTTTTTAAACTACTCTTATTTACAGTTAACTTGACTAATTGATGACCTATTATGTATATATTGTAATATCTTTTATAAAGATCTCACAAATAAGCTCTTAACAAGCTTTGCAGAATATCCTCAATGCCAGACCAGTTTCTGCTACTGGCTTTGTCAGTGAGGTGCCAGGATATTCAAGTATTAGATTAAAAATACTAGGACAAGCCCAGCACTTTATCTAATGGAAAGCTTGTTAAGAGCTTATTTGCGAACTCTTTATAAAATATTTGTAATATATGCTTGTTTAAATTAGGTCATGTGACATCTTACTTGATTTATTTGTAATAGTAATATCTTAAATGGAACAAGCATGTATAATAATTGGGTGCACATAAAAAACATGCACTTGTTTTGTATAATAGAAAGATAAATGTTGAAACATCTACTAATTGATTTGCAATCATTTCTACTTTATGAGCCTCATGCACTTTACGATATTTACCTAGTGTATGTTCATGCATAAATCTCACTATTTTTTATTACAATAGCTTCTAAGACCAACCACACTGGAAATGCAGATCATGAAATAAATTTTGCTTATTATATTGGTAATAATGAAAAGAGCACATATTGAAATTATATAACCCATTAGAATAGCTAGTATTCACAGATATTTATCAAATCTAAAATAAAATAAGTGAATGAGAACCACAATGTAAACAACAATGATATAACTTTATTTCAAAATATACATACAAGATAAAACAAAATTTATTAATACTTCACAGAAAATAATAAGTAAATAACAAATAATAAATACCAGTTGTGAGTACCATGCTCAGCTTTCTTTTGATCTGTATTAATTTTTTTCATCAAATATTTTTAGATCCCAAATATTACTTTTATACTTTGCCAAAAGATAAATAAATATGTTGAAAATTATTTATACAAGTTTGTGAAAAAATCTACTTATCATTACTCCAATTCATACATAAGTGTAGAATAATAACTTATAATAACTGTAAAATGAAAAGACTTTATATTCAACATGCATTCTAATTACTCGTGATAGTTATTTGCTTGTTGCATATAGAGCACACACACATATATATCTATGTGTATGTGTGTTAATGTGATTTAATATATTTGACCTATGAACTTGGGCGGAAACTTTTAATGTCTATTTCAAACTAATATAAATAATTGTAATAATTTATATAAACTTACATGTGAGGAAGTTATCTCTTCAATATTTTATAAAATATTTACCTCTGTCATGTTATTTATTATTTTAAGATGGCTGATCTTATCATATAAAATTACTGTTATAAGATAAATGTTATACTCATCCATAACATTGTCGAGGTTAGGATATATTCTATTATTATACAAGTATCATATCTATTCTTTAAGTATTATATAGTATATGCAATAATTGTCTCTCTTTTTTTTCATATGTCAAATGCATTGACCGGGAAGCGAACCCGGGCCAGCTGCTTGGAAGGCAGCTATGCTAACCGCTAGGTCACCAACGCTTGACAATAATTATCTCTTTGTTTAAATTATATATGAAATTCCAAGATCTCGATCCTCCAATATAAAAATTTAATATAACATAAGAAGTATGTTCTACCATGATTAACAAAACAAGACAAATATTTATTTTATTAGCTTACAAAATAAAATATCTGTTTAGTTTCATAAAAGAAAATTGTTTTCACTCTATGAATAATATTATTTTATTATCTCATTTTGATATACTGTATATTTGTCTTTGTTGTATATTAAAATGGGTATTAAACAAATTAATATTTATAGGTGTAAATTTTTTCTACGCTAACTTATGTTTATTTTAAGGCACAAATACTATTATAAATATAATATCATCAAATGTGTATGTATGCTTTTATGTTCCTATTTCTACAGAAGCTTACATATGTTTTCATAAGGTATAATCCAGGGGTCCCCAACCCTATGCCCGAGGGCACCATGGCGCCCGCAGACCATTTTACGTCTGCCCGCCGCTATCCGAACACGATAAAAAATTATTTAATGTGATACAAATTTAATTTTTTAAATTTCTTACAAATTATTGTATTATATTGTGCTAAAATAAATATTTTTTTTGTACATTATGTGTATTATTAACAATATCCAACTATAAATTTACATTGAAAAAATAAATGGTGCCCGCCATCTGGCCGGTATTATAGAATGTGCTCTTAAGTGCAAAAAGGTTGGGGACCCCTGGTATAATCAATAAAGGTGTATTTTAATAATATATTTTGTTAACGTTATTCTTAGAATTGAATTTGTATATATATTTTAAAATTAATAATTATTCGATAAATGTGAAATGCTATCTTTAATAGTAGTAAATTTAATATTTACATTTAGTTTGTAATAAATAAAGAAAAACAATAATAAAATAATGTTTCTGTTTGTACTAAATACATATATATTCTTTTTATCAGCTTTTTCTGAAGTCAGATGTTTTCTTTATTTGATCCCTTTGGGATCAAAGAACAATGTTTCAAATGACATTGTTTCACTGATTGAAATAATTATTACTTTGATTTCTATCTCTTAGTATTTTGCGTATTATCTCTATAACAACATAATTAGCAAATCAATCGTGAAGTGAGAGAGGGTTCAAAATTTCAAATTAGTTGTTAGTTCCTTCAGCTATTTAGAAATTTAGCAGACAAGAATCCCCCCTCCCCTCCATTTTTTTCCCCTCTTTTGTTCTCTAGAATTCCATTTTGTGCAGAAATTTCCCAATAAAAAGTGATTTTGATTTTTATTAATCTTGAAATAAACTTCATGGTACTTTAAAAACTTCAAAGTCTATCTTATTATTATTTATTAAAATATCACATGATTGCTATTTCCTATGTTTACACAAGCTGTTAAAACAGTCACAAACTCTTCATGCAGTAATTCCACCCAGTGCAAACCATAATAATCAAGGGATGTTAGAAGATTTGTATATAAAATTCCTATCTCATGCAGACTCATCCAATATCTCCGCACTATTTTCTAGCTTGTGGTTTTCACCAGTCTGAGAGCACTGTACTTAGATCTTTGGATCTAATGCAACCCTCCAGCAGTCAAAACACAATAATGTTTTCAATTCAAGATAATTTGCTTCTAGAGTCGTATAGATCTGAACCCAGTTTTATATCAATACATTTTGGTAGCTTTTGTTTTTTAATAACAATAGTCACCATCATCCTATGCACAGGATTGATATTAAATCACTAAAATATCTCATGGTCATCCTATGCTTACATCAACTGTTAAACAATAGACATTTTCCCTATGGTAGTGCCACCTGGTGCAAGCTATAGTAATCAGTGGGAGATGACTATGGCTATGAAAAAACCCAAGATACCAAATATATAGATACTTAACTGGGTTCAGAACTGGATGTCTATACAAGTGAATTAATTTGAATTGAAAACATTGGATTTTCATTTTAGACTTCTACTGGAGGGTTGCTATTAGGTCCAAAGATTTAAGTGCAGTGCTCTCAGATACAAAGCTCCTCACTGATGAAAGCTCCAAGCTAAAAACAACTCTAGGGATATTGGATGATTAGGCACTAGATAGAAATATTTATGCACAAACTTTTTAGCATTCATTGATTACTATAGGTTGCACTGAATGACACTACTATGCAGAGAGTTTGCTATGTAATTATTCTTATTATTATTGAAAAGTAGTAATTAATTTATTGAGTGCACAGAGAGCATATGTAAATAGTTTAAACAGACTTTAGTCTGTAATCAATGCGCTTTAAAATTCGCAATAATCAAGTATATTTTGCCAATAGAATTATTATTTAATTTTCTTCACTTAGCATTTTTCTATTTAACAAAGCACTGTAAATATAAAATAACCAAATTAATTTTTTATATAAATATTAAAAAAATTAATTAGAATGATTTATTGTTGTTTTAAAAACAAATAAATATGTTAGATAGAGTGTGTGAATGTGTTTACATTCATTCAACATTCACCTATACTTCCAATCTTCTAATGACCAAGTTTTCTGTTATGGTCAAATTAAATGTTGTACTTCATTATTTTAAGATCTACTATTTGCCTATATCTATAATAAAATTTTATGAGCTAATTATCTTAAAGAAAAATTGATTGAATAACTTACTTTCTACTTTGTTTATTTTTTTCTCATTTTTTATGCTCTTTCTTACTACATTGCCATTATGAGCTAATTACTTTAACATATTATGAATTTATTTTCTATAAAAAGTAGTTTCAGAAATTAAAATAATAGAATTGCATGACTAATATTTAAACACAGTCTCACATTCATATTATTATGAAATTGGAGCATTTAAATATCCTTTATTAATGAAAATATGATATTAACTGCAAATAAAACATTTTTAATTCATAATTTCTTTTTTTTTTTTTTTTGATTTGTTAATTTTTCGAATGTCAAAAATCTCTTAGCCCTTCATTGTAGACCCAACCTCTGCTAAAATGAAAAAGAAAAAAAAACTCGGGTACCTCACTATTATCGTTAAGCTTATTAATGTATTAGCAATTACTGAATCTTTATTTTTTCTTTAATTCTGTTTGTATGTACAAACTAACTTAATTATTGCAAAAGGCTATAGATCATTTTTAAAATTTTATCTGGATAATAGAAATTATTGAGTAATAAAATATTCAAATTAATGGAGTTATGTCTATATTACATATGTGGAAGTGACAATACCCTTTGAACTTTAAAGTTTTAAGCCAATAAACATCACATGACCACCACTTCTTATGCTTGTGTCCAAGGTTCCTCACTGATGAAGGCCACAATCCAGAAACTAGTCTGGGGATATTGGATAAGTAGGCACTAGATGGGGATTTTATGCATAAGCCTTCTGGCATCCATTGATTACTCTACCTTGCTGTGTGTGGCAATACGTATAGTGAGTTTTGCTTGTTTTAACAACTTTAAAGTTTCTGATTCTTTAGTTTTCAAATGAAATTTATGTTCCTATAACTCATTTTTTATTTACGTTCAATGTGTGTGAAGTTAAAATTTGATAACACACAAAAAGATAAATCATTCTAACAAAATTTAATTATTTTCATTGATTTCATATGTCTGGAACAAATCTCCTTATTTTCCATATACAATGTAATATTTTTACACCAATTTCTTTTACACATAATTTTCAGAAACCAATCTAGTGTAAAAAGAGAATTAGGTGTACATTGCTTTTAAGATGTTTTTCATTATTTGAATTATATTTAAAATCAATGTTAATAATAATAGTGCTAAAAAAAGTTGAAGAATTAAAATTCACAAAATTAGTTTAGATTTAATTAGTTTATTATTCAAAGAAATGGTAACATTATTGACAAGCTATAATTTCATAATATAGTATTCTAGGTATCCACAGAATACAACTTTCAAACTTTAAAAAGTAAATGCATTACTTTAATATATTTATATACAAATTGATTATTGCTATACTGCAAATTCCCATGGAGAATGATTGATTTAGGTTCTAGTGTTACTGATAGACCACATATTTATTGATGAAGCTTAAGATTTTGATTACCTGAATCTTTTTTTAGGTTATTTGAAATTTTGGTAATTTACTTTTAGCACTTTAGAAAGCAAAAATGTATACAGTGAATCTATAATGTCAGGTTTACACTATTTCACTTTTATGCTGTTTAAACAAATATAAATAAACATTTGTCAACACAGTCAATTTTATGAATTTGTATCACAAGTGGTATTGACACCCCTTTTGTTGTTGTAATGGGGTAAACTCTTTAAATGTAACATAATTTTATTTATTAATTAAGTTTTCTTCATATTAAATAAGTTTGTTTTTATATCCAAATGTGTGATATAGTGTAGTATTTTGTTTGTTTAATAAGATATTTTTTTAGCCCCAATTTGTGAGAGTTCATAAATTGCTTTCCTTAAGTGATTAAAAAAATGTTATTGATTTGAATTGAAAGAGAAAAAATCATGTTTAGAAATGGTCA
This sequence comes from Epiperipatus broadwayi, assembly GCA_028023455.1. Taxonomy (NCBI): domain Eukaryota; kingdom Metazoa; phylum Onychophora; class Udeonychophora; order Euonychophora; family Peripatidae; genus Epiperipatus; species Epiperipatus broadwayi. The sequence continues at coordinate 15,077,603 of JAQFVV010006200.1, read as the reverse complement.
TATGTTTGAAAAGAATCAGTCATCTATTAGAAAAATAATGAAGAAAGAAAAGCATATTCATGCCATAGTTGTTTGAGCTCTGAAACGGCTAAAATTATAATTATATAAAAAGCTAATTTTTTGATAAGTCATTGAATTTCTGGATAGAAGATATGAATAGCTATAACTTTTTTACAGAATTTATTATATTGTTACCAGAAAGCTTAAAGCTTGTATGATGAGTGATACTTTGTTGTTTGTTTTATTTGGGGGAGGGAGATTGATACAGTTTATTAAATTTTTAAAACAAATTATTATTATCAGTGAATGAGTGAATGCTCTCACACTATATATATATTGTAACGATCGGAATGAAAGTGAAGATCGAATCTAATTGCAAAAACAATATCTGCACTACAAAGGGCGCCATCTAGGCATCTGAGCCTAGAAAAATTTATAAAGTAGGCAGATACGCGCTGTTAAGATTCCACTTTCTTTAAATATTCCGACCGTTAGCCCAAGTCACTAGCTCAGCAGAGACGCAGAGATAAAAATCTATAAATCTTATATCTTAACTATAAAAGAATAAAAGCCACTGCCAGAAATTAACACATAAAAATATTTATTTACGCACATATAAAATAATATTTAAATTTTGAGGAATAAATTTAACGTTTATAATTTTATATTGAGCTTTAATTCTAAATTTAAGTAGATTGCAAATAATGAGTTTACTATTTATTTAGAGGGTCGAGTATGAATGGACTACATAGGTCTGCATTTGAAAAGAAAATATTCTTCCCTGATTTAACCTTAGGCAACAAATTTCGCAATCAACCGGCGCCAATCCATCTGATACATTCATGTATTCAATGTAGCATGATACGACAACACAAAATACTATATTGTCAGGAATGTACATCTGAACAATAAGCAGAAATAGAGAAGAGATTGACTCTCCACCAACAGGAATGTGACATCTGTTGGCAAGTAGATCAATAAACAAAAAACTCCATAGGAATGGACTGCGGTCTTCTGCCGACTTACAAAGCCATCCATAGGCAAACAGAGGGTGTGTGGCATATATCTATAATCCTGCCCGTAGCGGACCTCATACTACATCTACTAATTACACAAATATATCCAATCCATTGAACCAATTCAACTACGAAATGAATAACCTAAGATTACCCTCCCTTAATATAACTTTACAAACTATATAGCCATTCACGCTCGACTTAATTTTAACATTTAAATACGTTCGCACAGATTTGTTTAAAAATGTTGGGTATAGATCGATTACATAGATTCCACGGTCAAAAACATTTCAAAATAAACATAAACGATCAAAATACAAAATTATTGATACCGACAATTGCAGAGGGAAACTTATAAGTAACCCAATAGTATTCACCATAAGATACTTGCGTTGTCACCAATAACTTAAAAGACATCCGAATAAATACGTTTTAGATACTCACCGTAAGGTATCATTATTTATCGAATGTCTATATATTTTGATCAAATATGAAAACCAAAATATAATTAACCGCAAACGAATCCATGCAAGCGTCTATAAACAACTTAAATTTCATACATTTAACTAATCTTTACAATAAGAAAAAAAAAAAAATTGAAATGATGTTTATCAATCGGAAAACATATAAAATTAAACATTATTAATTTGATTTAAAAACTTACAAAAGTCAGATAAGAGTCCGTTTTAACATTTCCGTTGGCTTGTTTATCAATTTGTAAAACTTGACGAAAGTTCTTGATTGATTTTAACAATTGTTCATTTTATATAGCTTATGGTATAAGAGTCCAGGCCTCTGCTTTCAATTCCCACGACGCCTCCGTTGGAAGGTAATGTTCTGGAGATGGCAATAGCTGGTTCAAGGTATCACAGTCTTTTCATTTTTTTTTTTTATAGAGAGTGTGGTATGCGCGTCATACCACATCTCTCAAACACACAATGCTGGAACTCCCGAAAAAACTGTATTTCCCTTTTTATATTATCCACAAGGATTCAATGAACAAAACGTCACTAATCCATCACTTTCGTTAGGGTCCGAGCCAAGGCTTAGGCTTCCATTGGTCAAGCTAAAATTTCTTTCTTCTCTTATCTAACTTTTCATCTGACGTTTTAATTACACAGCTTTTAGATAATTAATAAACATCATTTCCATTTACAGATTACAGGAATTAATTAATACCTGTTTTTACTTTAACTTACGTTATTTTTTTATTAAAATATTTTTATATTTCAACCTTGTATTTTTTTATTAAAAAAAATACGTTCAAATACTTTTTTTTTTTTTTGTTTATGAAAAAAATATTTTTAAAGTTTAGTATCTGTGCAAATATATACGTTTAACAATATTTTAATTTTAGCGTTTAGTTTTTTACTTTTATTTGCGAAGTTTTATTAAGTTTTTATTTTAAATTAATGTAACGACATATTTATATATCGTTACAATATATATATATATGAATGTGGTCTCTCTTAATTTATACTTAATAACAATATTATTATTATTTTAATATTGTTTATATTATAATATTAATTTATACATATAAAATATACACATAAAAAGTATTGTATACTCACAAGACAATGCAATAGCAATATATATTGAAAGTTATAAACAAAGCATGGGTTATTGTTAAACAAAGTATAGTAAATATCACAGTTACACTATATCGTTATTATTATTAAAAGAAAAATATATAAACTAAAATTCAATTATGCATTATTTAATCTTTGTTTATTTTTCTGTAAATGACTTATAATTAATTAGAGAAAATTATTTGTAATATCAAATTTTTTGTTGTTGACAAATAAGCTAGTAAGTATAATAACCTCTAAGTCATTTTTATTGCCAAAAAGATATGGTAGTAGTAAAGTACATCATCACATGCCACTTTATTTAATGTAATAAGCACTTATTATTCAGTAAATGAATAATACTATAGTAATGGACTGCAGTTTTTATAGTAGTCATACATTTCATGTGACACATTAATGCAGATGGGAAGGAAAAATAAATAACATTGAAGCAAGTAAAAATAACATCTTAAACAAATATACTATGATTATTCATTCATTTTAGTAGAATATTGCATGTAAAATTATTTAAAATTATAGCTGCTCATTATTGAACATCTTTCCATCTCAACTTTATTTAAAAAAAAAAAAACAGTTGACAGAAAGACAAAGAATAAAAAATTAGGGAGCATAGAAAACTAAAGATGGAGTCACAATTGTAATTAAAGAACACGATTGCATAAACTTAGAATTTTATTGTTACAATAAATGCAGAAAGATAATTGATAATGTGAATTGGTCATGATAATTGAACCCTGTAACAATCTCATTGACTGAAGACTGTAGGGTAAAAGAAAATGCATAGAGAATTGAGAGAACTAGCAAAAATATATATAGTAGAAGATACAAATACCTATCTTTTATGCATTATAAAAATATATTTAATTTGCTAACATTTATGATTTGAAATTGCATTTTTTTTTTCATCTACAGTCACAGACTTTTTTTGTAGTAAATAAACTTATACTTTCTGCCCATAGATCTGTAATACTCAGTCTTCAAATTTTCCAGAAAACCCCATTCATTTTGATATTTAAAAAACTGAACTGTATGCATCATATATAAAATTTATAATCTCTATTTACATTAGCTATATTATCCCTTTTTATATTAATGGTGTTTATATTAATGAGAAAACAAAATGTTTTTTTTGATCTCATTCGTATTTTTTTTTACATTTGACTCTTAATGCAATCTTTAGTATTATATAAACAAATGTCATGTACCTTTTTTGAATTTCACCTGTTTTAAGAATTTATTTCAAATATTTTTGTTATAAATAAAACACAAAGATAGATATTATTTTTGAGAAATGAAAACTTGGTGTATACTAGACTGATATTTATTACTTAGAATTGCAAAAAATAAGAACATCTGGAATTGTAGAAAACCAGGCTTTAATTTATGTTTCTGCATATTTTTATAAAAAAAAGAGAAACTTAAATTTTTTAATAATTATTTATATGTGTTTATATTGTTATCATTTGATCTGTGTGAAGCATTCTACACTTTCATCTTTGTTGCTATTCTCTTATTTTTTTAATCATTATTATTGATCCAACTTATATGTATATAGTATTATTACTATTCAATTTACAAGTACTCCCACTCATTTTTGTATATCATTATTGAATTTTTAGATAAATAGATCTTATTTTGTTATTAATTTTTTACTTGATTAGCGATTTTTATGTTAGTCCAAAGACAAATTTTAAACTTATTTAATAATTGATATATGTTTTTTTACAAACAATATAATTATATAATATTACTTTTATGCCGAAAATTTCCTCACATATTTGTATTACATAATTATTTAAAAATTATTTAGCCTTATAACACTTCAAAAAAAAAAGAATAAATACATTAGAAATAATATATATATATAATATTTTATCAAAAATATATTTAATTGAATAAACAATGTATTAAAACCAAAAAATAATATTTTCGTTTGAACACAATTTGCATTGATGAAATTAATTTGAAATAAAAGTGGGGGCATCAATAAATTAATTAATCCATTGTTTTAATGATAAAATTAATATACCCCCCACCCCCATATTTTTATTTTAAGTTAAATGCACCTCTGCTCCACTTAGTGAGGATATGCGGTTCTCCAAAACTCATCGTAAAGCGAGAATATTGTATTAAAAAAAAGCAAGGAATTATAATGGTTTTCTGTTGGGAAAAAATTAGCTTGTTATTGCTGATAGAAATTTTGCCATAAATTGTGATTACTGTATTAACAAACAACATAAACTAATATATATATATATCTGAACCTTCACTCATCGAACCTTAATAGGTCTATTTAATTATACAGAAGAGGGATAGGCAAAATACAGCTGAATATGTAATATTTAAATGTATTATCCAGAAGAGGGATGGGAAAAATACATGCAGAATATGTAATATTTAAATATGTAATATTTAAATTGTTCAGGATGGGAACTATATTAATAGCTCTGATGAGTGCTGGAATAAAATTAAAGAGGGATTCTTGAAAATAGCAAAAAATGAAATAGGTATTATTCATGCGAGAAAAGATAAAAGACCTTGGATAACTGAAGGTATGTTGGAAAAGATGGAAGTGCGGAGATGGTGGAAGAATGTAAATACTGAGGAAGGGCAAAATGAATATAGGAAATTTAATAATGAATTAAGAAGAGAAACAGATTTAGCAAAAGAAAAGTGGTTGGAGCAAGAATGTAAAGAGATAGGAAGGTTTCAACAGATGAAAAGATATGATCTAGCATTTGATAGAATACAAAGTATTTCTTGGGAGAAAACGACATGGGTAGCAAGTGAGATTGCGGATAAGAATGGAAGAAGGTTAACCGATAGTAATGATATATTAAAAAGATGGGAAGAATATATTCGGTATCTGTTTAGTAGAGGAAATAATTTAATTAGTTATGAACTTGAAAATGAAGAAGATGTTGCAATGGATGATAGAGGTATGGACATACTGCCAGATGAAGTAAGAAAGGCAATCGCACAAATGAAGAATGGTAAGGCTATTGGATTTGATGCAGTACCTATAGAATTTTTGAGAGAAATGGGAGAATTTACTATGAAGGAAATAGTTGGACTTTGCAATTTGATATATAATAGTGGAGTTTGGCCTGAAGATTTTTTAAGAATTATAGTGATTCCAATTGCTAAAAAGAAGAAAGCTGTTAAATGTGAAGAGTATAGGACAATAAGTGTATTGTCTCATGTTTCTAAGGTGTTATTGAGGATTTTAACTCAAAGGATTTATGGGAAGGTTGACTATTATATTGCTGAAGAACAGTTTGAATTTCGGAAAGGGAAAAGCACAAGAGATGCTATTAGTATTGTTAGGACAATTGCAGAAAGATATAGTGAAAGAGATAAAGGAATTGGTATATGTTTTGTAGATTTAGAAAAGGCATTTGATAGAGTAAGATGGAATAAACTGATGTCTATCTTAAGAGATAAAGGAGTATTCTGGAAAGAAAGATTATTGATATGGAATATGTATAATGGGCAAAGATTAAGAGTTAGATTTGGATGTAATGAGACTGATGAAGTGAATATAGAAAGTGGAGTTAGGCAAGGATGTAGTATGTCACCTGTTTTGTTTAATATTTATTTAGAAGATATGCTAAATAATTATTTGGACTGTGGAGGAGCAAATGTTGGAGGGAGAGTAATAAAGCATATAAGATTTGCAGATGATATGGCTCTTATTGCTGAGGAAGAAAAGGATCTTCAGAATATGTTGAATAAATTGGAAGAAGGATGTATGGCATATGGAATGAAGATTAATATTGAAAAGACTAAGTGTTTAAGGATAGGGAGAGATGCAAAAAGACTGCAAATTGGAATCCATGATGACATGGTGCAGCAGGTGAAGGGATTTAGATATTTGGGTTGTTGGTTGAGTGAGGATGGAAGAAGTGAAGATGAAGTTAAAAGAAGAATAGCATTGGCAAAGGTGACATTTGTAAAAAGAAAGAAGATATTTTGTGGACCTACGGAAAGAGAATTAAGGAAAAGATTAATTAAATGTTATGTGTGGAGTGTATTAATGTATGGTTGTGAGACATGGACATTGAGTAATAGAATTAAGAAACGACTGGAAGCTTTTGAGATGTGGACATGGAGAAAAATGGAAAAAATCAGTTGGGTGAATAAAATAACAAATAAAGAAGTTTTGAAAAAAGTTAATGATGAAAGAAGATTGATTGAAAGTATCAAAGAGAGAAAGAGAAACTGGATTGGACATATACTAAGAAAAGATTATAGTTTAATGAAAGATGTTTTGGAAGGAATGGTGAGTGGAAATAAAAAGAAAGGACGGAAGAGATTGACATTATTGGATGATATACGAGATGGACGGGGTTATGTGGAATTGAGGAAGTGGGCAAGGAAGAGAATGGAATGGAAGAATGGATGAACTGATGTAGTGACCACTCTCTGGACCTGTCTATTGGCCAGACTACTATTGATGATGATGATATATATATATTTAATATTGGGCAATACAGGCTAAATATGTAATATTTAAATATATATATATACATATATTTACATATTACATATTCAGCCTGTATTTTGCCCATGTGTGAGAGATCAGATTGACTTAAGGTGAACATGAGTATGACAATAATATATATATATATATATATATTTATTCCTTTTTTAAAAAAACCCCAATGTACAATGTATGCATGTGTAAACTGTGCTACGTGTGTATTATGCAGATATGCACTTACAAAATGTATGTATATAAGCTAATTCAATTTAAATCTAAGTTAAAAAAACGTATTAAAGTTGTTTTTCTTACAATCCATCCATTCAGCACTCATCATCATCCAGTTTTCTGAGTCACTGGTTGCTCATTCTAACAGGCCATCATTATCTTCTAAATTTTTTGATCTCAGTTTTTTTGAAGATATAGCAGGTATTGGTGTTTGAGGATTGTTGTTCATGTTTTGATGCTCGGGTTCCTCCCAACACGGTTACCTTTTTTCTCTCTTCATTGTTTTCCTTTTCTCTATCCAATTGCATTTATTTCTCATTACTTAATTCTTTCATGTGTGATTCCATAGATCATTATCATCTTCTGTAATTACTCTTTTTGGTTTGGATAAATATAGTTTTTTATATGATTAAAGTAGGTTTCTTTTCATCTTTGATGCTTGTAATAAGTTGATGGCAGACTTTTTTCCACATTATTTAAGAGTTATGTTAATGATTTTGGTTCATGGATCACAAATCTACAACTGTTTTTTATATTGAAATTCTTCTTAAGCTATGGCAATGTCTTGTTGAATCCTTAATCAAAGTGTTGACACTGTGCTGCATTAGTTGTTGATGATATACATCTTGAAGATGGTGATGAGTCCTTGCTTCATAGGATGAAGAAGTTATGTGGTATTTGATAGTATTAATTGTTGTTATGATTCCAGTTAAAAATGTATGTAGCTGTAACCTTTACACAAAAAAATCTGTAAAAACATTTCAATATCATTCAGAAAAAAAAGTGTGGGTTCACTATGTAGACATATAGCAAAATGGATGGAAAAAGGGAAACTAAGTCTGCATTTGTCATTTTTTATGTTCTTCCATAAAATCGTTTCTCATTGCACTGAAAAGTAACCCATAATGCAGTTTCTATTTATTAAAATTCAACACTTATATTATTCATGTGAAATTATTTAGAATTAAAAAATAATGTTTAATAATATCTCATTTAACCATACTGTTCTGGCCATAAATATTTATTTGTCATCAGTTTAAGAGTAGCCAAATCACTGACACTACAGAAAACTAAATCATGCAGTAAACTTGGGGGGGGGGTTTTGACATATCCAAAAATAAAAAAATCTTATGCATTTAATCAATATTTAAGACTTTCTTTTACAGTATATACTGTGCAGATCTACAGCACTTTATATACACATACATAAACTGTAATCTTTTTTCAGGCACATCACATTTTATTATATGCAGTAGCCATTTTTCTGGAATAACATAACAATGTTTGGAATAATATGGGGTGTTATAATTGTAGAGATATCCATTTAAATAAAAATTAAAAGCAAGAAATCTGCTTCCATTTATTTATATTGCATTTCATCAACAAAATTTATTATTAAGTGCATAATGCATGAAATCATCTCCTTCCTTTTTTTTTTTTACTAAAAATGCATTTATGGTAATAGCAATATTAATTTAGCTGAAATTAGCATTCATAAAGATTTTAATTTAAAATTGTTTGATTGAATATTTTAGCTAATATGTGTACAAAACATAATTTAAAATTAATTATTAATAATATGCAACCAAAATTTATTTTTAATTTTATGTATGATAAATGAAATTTGTCTTTTTTTTTTTTTTTTGTATTGTATTTTTTTTAATAATTTCACCATTTATTTGGATATGTCAAACAAATTATGAGAGTATTATTTGAAACTTAGTAAGTAAATGTTATTGTTAACTTAGATTTAATAACTTTTGGTCATGTGAAGTTGATTATTAATTGCATAATTCATGAAATCATTCCCACCACCACCTTCTATTTTTTATTGAAAATACTTGAGATTTATGATGATGGCAGTTTTGATTTGACTGAAAAGTTTTAATTCAAATTTGGTTGAGTGGATGTTTTAGCTAATTCAATATACCATTTAAAATTAATTATTAATGGTACATTATATAACCAAAATTTATTTTTAGTTTTATCTTGAATGAAATTTGTATTTTTTTTTGTTTACAGTAAGTCATCTTTGGCATGGATATATCTGAAATAAATTATAATATGATTTAAAATTAAGCAAATACTGTACAGTAAATGATAGTTTAAACTTCTATTTAGTAAATTTTGATCAGATTTAAATTTTTCATGAATAGAAGATATTTACACCCTAATCCACATGCATTGTAATGTTTTTATAATGGCTCAATGGTGTCTTGTTGAGTACTGAGGATACTCTCAAACCACAGCACAAAATATAGACTTTGGTTTGAGAGTATACTCATTAATCAACAAGACATCATTGAGCTGTTATAAAAACATTACAGTGCATATGTTTAGGGTGTAACTCCCTTCTATTTAAAAAAAATACATATGGTCACTGTGCTAGTAAATAAAATTGAATATTACATAATTTTGTTCAGGTAAAATTGATTATTAATTGCTTAATGTAGACATTTTAAAATACATTAATTCTTTGGTTGTTGTACATCATGAAAACAAGCTTTGAATTAATTATTGTATTGAATGAAACACATTTTTGTTTTGTTTTGTAATCATTAACAATGAAAATTTTACTTTGGATTTGTCATTAATGAATATATTGATTGACTTATAAAGACCTAGATGAAAATTAAATAAAGTTCTATACATTAATCATATTTTAATTTTATAATCAAAATACTGTATATTGTAAAAATTGTTTACTGTATTATGTATGATGAATGAACTCTATACATTCTTAGCATCAATACCATAATTTTTTGTTTAGATGAAATAAAGTCACTATCCTATGATATCATCAGTTTTACAAAATGGTAGCCATTTTTAAAATGGTGGTTTCTTAAAAAAAATTTGAAATTTTTTTTATATTCATTGTAGTGAATAATGCTTGTAAATCCAAATAGTCAGTACAAATTGGTAATGATTGCTATTGTGAATCCTCACATAAAGGTTCATCATTGAGCCGAGTAGAGATGTATATCAATTGCTGAATATGGGCAAAAAAAATTATTTGTTGGTTTTTAGTGCATTACTTATCCAATTATATAAAAGCATTTTTAAAATATATTATTTTGTTCATAACAGACTTTATAATTATTCATATTGAAATTTCAAAACAGAGACTATAAAGAATGTCACCCTATTTCTAGTTTTTGAAATGAAATTTGCACACATGTTACTAATTATTCACAATTGTTTTTTTGTTTTGTTTATGAAGGCAACATTTAAGAGAAATTAAGATTTTATCCTTCATTTATTTATTTTTTTCTATCTTAATTATCTATGAATACTTTTTAGTGAATATTCAATGAAAACTACTTTTTGAAAAATGTCATTGTTTATATCACTATAAATTAATTGAATCAATATAATGCATTTTGAAATTCAACCTACCAAAACTGTAAGATTGGACATCACTGAAATACTTCCATGTCAAAGAAAATTTATGTTAAAAATCAATTACAAGATTTAACCAAGACACATGAACAGATGTTCTAAATTAAATAAAAACAGTTGAAAGAGAATGACTTTCAAGTTAAATATATAAAAGCAGAGACAAATAATTCTCATTTAAACAAAAGTACATATTTATTCATATTACACGTGTTAGGAAAACAGATGTGATCTTAAAATTATGTCAAGTATGTGCATAGTTTGTAAGAGGGAATATATTTACCTTTAAGTAAAGTCTATATCTGAGTTAATAATAGTATAACGATCCCTAGCCTAATTATTCTCAATAATTATGTTAATTCTTCTTAATATAATATGGTAGTTGAGGACTTGTATATTAAATCATGACAAAATACATTAAGATAGATAAATAGTCAATGATAATGAAAAATTTGGGAGGAGTATGATTGTCTAGAACACCTGAAAACTAGTTCAGAAAAATGGCATCTTGGATTTATTTAGCTTTTTTTGATATTATATTGGTTTTTTTGAAGTGTGATAGTGTCATACAGAAGTTTTGAGATATATATAATTCTAATGTCATGACCAACAGGGTTTAATGCAGTCGTAGGATGATGGTATTTAAAGCTTAAGGTTCATAGAATATGATTCAGCTATGTTGGCTTGAATTTCATAGAATTCCTAAACAATAAACCATTTTATTATTTTTTTAGCTTATATTTTCATGAATATTCTGCAACAAAAACAAAAGTCCATCTTAATGTTAATAGTGTCACATAGTTATATAATATACAATCACTCAAACATAGTGAGAAACAGAGCAAAATCAACCTAGTTAATGTCAAATTGCTACTATAACCTGGATTACAAGTGGCTCATGGACAGTATGTTGGGAATCATTGTTTTTATGGCTGTGCAATTTGTTCACAAAACTTACAAATTATTTTCATCTAATGTAAAGAACTTAATATAATAATATTTTTTTAAGATTATTGTTAAGACAAATTTATTATACATGATTTTATAAATTAATTCCATAATAATTCAAAATTTCATTAGTACAATATTCATAATGAAGAACTTTTTGTTTCTAGTCAAGTTTGAAGGTTTGAATATATTAGATTTGATGGTCAATATTCTGTCCATAAATAGATTTTATTTTTTCTGCTATGTTTTGTTCATATTTTAATATTAAAATTAATTAACAGTAGTAATAAATTACTATTATCAGTGGAACAGTTACAATCTTTGAATCCTTAAGGTTGTTTTTACTATTTATAACATTAGTATTCTTTAATTTGACGATTGGTAATCTAAGGACCTCTAAAATTTGATTGTTTTAATTTTTTCAATTAGCTTAGAAATGTTGTTTGTTTCATTATTTATTTCTTTTTTAAATAATGGAACTTTAATTATGTTTCTCAGATCATGATTTTTCTATAAAATTATTTATAAAAATCTAAACTAAACTATATATTATTCTTAATAGTATTGTCTCCTCTCTCTATTCATATTGATATTATAATATTAAAAGATTATTAACATGGGGAACAATTTAGAGAACTATAAAACATTAAAAAACAAAAAGTATTTAACTTTTAGTCTTTTAATATTATAATTTCATTTTAATTTAAGAGTTAAACAAGAAAATATAACTAAAATAATTGAAGTTTAATTATATATATTTTTTTCTTAACCAAAGCTGGAAATTTCAGTTAAATAGCAATTTTTTATTATTATAAGAAAACAATAAAGAAGTGTGATATCTGTTGAATTTTAATAAATCTATAAGATACATAAGCCATCAATATTGATATCAAATGACATGTTGCTTTGTGATTTAAAGTCAAATATCTTAATATTACCTACTAGGTTGCATGATATATTAAAGATATAATGTAATGGAGTGTTTATAATGTTATACCATATCTAAGATAAGAAAGTGTGAAGAAATCTTTATTAGTTTTATTAACATACGGGCATAAAAAAGTTGTGAGTCAAAAGCTGAGAAAATTTAAGGCAGTAAGTTTATGGTAATTTTAAAATGTTGACTTATTTTTACCTTATGATTAATGAATTGTCATTTTTCTACAAATTTAGAATAAATATCTTTGCAAGTATAATCTCAGTCCACCAAACTTTTTTTATTCTTTCCATCTGCATCATAATATGGTTTCTTTCTAATTTTTTTTACAATCTCTTGACAATCATTTATTATTATACATCAATCTATTCTCACTTTTTTCTGGTAACCAATTCTATTTCATTCTTTTTCCATTTTAAGGATCTCTGTGATGTCTATCATTTTACTCATCAATATACTCAACTTTTTATCTTTTCTTATTACTACTGATTTCATTCTACTTCACTGTGTGATGTTATTTTTGCATTTCAAGTTTTAGATCATTGAATAAATATTATTTTTCAATTACTGAAATGAAACTGATATCTTTTTAAATTTATTATTTTATTATAGATACCAAGTAGACTTGTCATGATATGAAAAAATAGTTTTATGATGTTTTTGCTTCATTATGCACCAAAAATTATTTTCAATAGACTTGATTAGATATATGTTTTTATTATTATGCATACAGCAGAGCTAGAAAGTATTATAGAGTATTTACCATTGCTGACATCTACATTGAACATGATAGAAAATTAAAGATTCTTGTCAAATCAGGTTATAATTGAAGGATTAGAAAATCTAACGCTGATATCCAGCACATTTTCAAGTAGTCATTTTAAAGATAAGTTATGTTTTTGTCTAGTTACAGATCTGGTTTCTTTATTACCATTGCATGATATCTTTGTAACGTATTTCATCTTGGTATTTAACATGTTAGACTGTTTAACACAACGGGGGGGTGGCTAATTTATTTTATGAGAACATAAATAGTTAGATCTTTTTGTGATGTATTTATATATTAAACTATATATCCCATATAAAAAATGATTAATATAGTTGGATATAATCTTCTCGATTGTTGGAAGCTTGATTTGAAATGACTTAATAACAAATATTATTTGTGTATATGTTCAAAATATTACTTTTTATAGTTTATGTCAGTTTTGATAAATGGGTAAACCTAAAGTCATATAAGTAAATGAATCAAACAGTTACTTTGTGAAAAAAAATAATTAAAAAAACATTTCAAATTAATGATCTTTAATTTAAAATAAAATACTAATTTTATATTCTTTTGTAATATATATATATATTTATTTTACATTGAAATGTTCCACCTGTATTTATATTTTTTATATAGAAATATAAATGTAGACTGATAATAATTACTGGATACAGTTAAAATATTAAATTAAATTATCAAATAGTTCATCAACGAGTGGATCATGTGACATTTGAGCTCAATGAGTTGCATGACATTTATGTATCAAAAATAAGAGTTGAGCGTTAATTCAGAAATTTGTAGCTTTTCATCTGTTTAGAAATGACCTAAATCATATAGGGTTAGTTAAAGTAACTGCATCTGTGTTATTGTTTTTTTATTGTAAGCAAATAGTAATCACAATATATATTTTAAATCAACCGATTTTTTAAAATAAAAAACGAAATCTAATAATAAGCATATACTGCATTAAAAAAATGTTAGATTTGTTATTGATTTTTAATTTATAGTTTTTGCCTTTTATCCGTGATTTCCAGATTGCTATTTCAGTTTTCCAGATTTTTTTTTTTTTTAAAAGGAAAATTAAAAAAAGTATAAAATATTTAGAAATTACTAATGATGTTCAAATATTAATGGAACTTGGAATAAAAAGAGAACTACTAAATGTAATAAAAATGAGAAAGATCATATTTTAAGATATGATAGGTTTTTTTCAAAATATTTTGGAAAGTTAGGAAGGAGAGTGAGAGGCAAACCAAGAATATCTATCTTAAAAATGTGATCAGTGAAATTGAATGTTTTTCATATGCAGATATGAAACAAATCGCTAAAGATAGAATGTTGTGCCTTTAGAAGTTGCTGCTGCTGATGATGAATATATGCTACATGCACATAGTCATATATTTATGTGTTGCATATGTTTTCAATATGTATACACTCACACACACACACATATATATATATATATAATATGTGTATTTAAAATGTGTATTATAGTACAATTCACTATTATCTATGCATTTTTCTATTCAGAATTTAGCTTGTTAAGAAATGTGAATACAAGAATCTGCTACATTATCAAATCATATTATAAAATAAAATAATCAAAATGTTAAATGTTTAAGAAAGAGTTCATGCGATGTTCAAGCAATAGAAAGGGTGAGTTGAGCTTCAATTTAGAGATGTTTAGAGCTCAAGTTTATCCCTCTGCCACAGTGCTAAACCACACAGGAACAAATATTATCACTTGGTCTTAACATTTTAGTGCTTTGGGGCAGAAAATATATGCTGAATAATATAAAAAAGTTCAATATTTTAAATCAATGATTTATCAATTACTTTTATATCGAAACTTTCTGCTAAGCATATAATTAGCTATAAGCAATTTAAATTTATTGTTGAAAAGTATGACTTCTTTATTACGAAATGAATGTAATTTTTTTTTACCTGTATTTTATTAACTTAACCATTTTTGACTTTTTAAATTTTTCTCAGGAAAAAAAACAACAGTTTTTTTCAATTATTTTTATGTGTTTGTGAAAAAATATTTTATAGTAATTTTTATTTATATATGCTCCTAAGGAAATAATATGTATATTTAGAAACAAAACAATAAAATAACTTTTTAAAAATATAATATATTTATAATGATAATAATAATATAAAAACAGATAAATATTGTTACAACTTTATCACTCAATGAAAATCTGAATAAAGAGGTGCTGCGATTAAAATATAATCTCAAACTACATATTAAAAAACCATTTAAATGTATCTATAATATTTTTATTTCTTTATTAAATATTATTATTTTTATTATGATTATTATCATCATTATTATCCCTTATTTTTAAATAGATTAATTAACACTTCTTATGATAAGTTTGAGAATAATGATAAGGCACAATTGGTTTATGCTTTGGGTGCCTGGTTTGTTATATGTTATGGCAAAACATGCGCATTTTTAACATTAGAAAAGCTGAGCATGTTTACTTATATAATAGGACTAAAAACAGTTGTTGCCATATTTCTATATATTTTGGCTTCAAAATTATATATCTTTCGAAAAATAACAATATATGTAAAATCAAAAATTGGCAAATAATCCAAAACATTTCATAATGTAAGAATTAATAGTATTCTCCTTGATAAGGACTGGTATTTTAATTTATGATATATATATATAATAAATTGTTCTCAAGCTTTGATAAAGATAATTTATATCAAAAATCTAACTTCGCATTTTTTTAAAAAAATTATTAATTAATTGTAATACACTCTTGTGGAATTAATAATTTGTAATGTGCATACTCATTATGTAAGTAATATGTATTAAGGCCACAATCTTAAGACTATGCACCTAAAATGCGACAGTAGGAACCTCTACAAATCTAAACACAATATATTAATATTGTGTTTAGATTTAAAGTCATTAATGTTGTGTTTAGATTTGTAGAGGTCCCTATTGCCACATTTTAGGCGCATGCATAGTCTTAAGGTTAGAACCTTAATACATATTACTCTTGTGGAATATGATTTAAGAATTTTAAATTACAAAATTTGAGTTTTAACTATGGCTAATTATATGTGTGTTCCATCATTAAAGTTACTGAAAGATTAATCAAGTTTGAATCAAAATTAAAACTTTTCTACTCATGGATCGATAGTAGATTATTTCCAAGATATTGGTTATCTTAAGATGAGCCGTAGACTTTCAAAATTTAGTTTAAGAGATTTATAAGTGAAGATATTAAATATCAATTAAGAAAATATAATTATTATCACAGAGCAGTGCAACAACAATTTGTTATTTTTTCTGAGATATTTAATAGATGTTCATGTTTCAAAGGCCCATTAATAAAGAAATATAAGAAAACCTGTCTTTCCCTATGCATAAGACAATAATTCCTATATTGATTAGTATTAATAATGTTGTTAATTTATTGGGAATGAATCTTGCAACCTCTCAAATTTCATCACTTAAATTCAGCCTGCAATTTGAAGGAGCCAAATGATATAATTCATAGTTGGAATTAGTTAAAAAATCTTGATATTGATTTGGAAAATAGCATCAATAAAGGCAGTATTATAAAACAAATGGATGCTTTAATTAATAATTGCCACAACTTTCTTGTTTATATATATAATAAAACAAGTCATAAATTTCATACCTTGCTTTTAAGCTTGCATTTAAATGATCACTAGATGGCGCTTACCAATAGCTCTAATCAAGCTTTATTTTATAAGTGCTGAAAGAGAAAAAATTCAAAATCTCTATTGGAAAGTCCCTATCTCCAGACCAATTGGTTTCAAGCTTGTGGCTCACCTCAGTGGAGTGCTGGGACTAGAAACAAGATCTAAAATACTAATTCAAAGTCGGCACTTATAAAACAGGTTACTACCAATTTGAAAGCCTGAACTTCAAAAAATATGATACTAAAGCATATCCTTATTATATTTTTAAAGTATATTCTTCAGCAGTTGCCATATTAGATAATATGAAACCAACCATTAAGTCTTATGACTATGCTGCAATAAAACTTGTTGCAGAATGGATCCAGAATGAATTTAATTTTGGAAGATAATAAAGGTGTTTGCTTGAAGATTTGTGGTGATAGCATATTAATTATACATATATATTGAACTATTTCCACCATCTAACATTAAATATTGAATGTGTTCAGAAAAAAATTTAAACTTTATTTAAATTTTCCAAGTATACTTCAAGACATCCAATATTTAATGTTAGGTGATAGAAATAATCCAACATATAAGTACAACTACTAATAAAGTTATATTTAAATTATATCTTTTAATTTAATACATTGACATCTGATAAATTCTGATTGAAAATTTTTTTTAATCCTGTATATAAAATAGGTTATGTTAGTTTTGAATATACTTTTTAAAGATTATGAAATTGTTTTTGAAAACACTTAAGCCAACCAAGAGTTTCCATCTTTTCTTCTCATTTGAATCAATGTCATTATATGCAAGTGTAGCAAATCTTAAACCATAAATCTTTTTAATATGTGACTCAAATAGTTATCATGTTTGAAAGGCATTCTTTTTTTTGTTTTAGAGATGTAATTTTTTTTTTTTTACTAGAGATGCAAGTAAACTTAATCAAAATTACTGATTTGTATATATTTGCAAAAAATATGTCAACCTATTTTGAAGTATGTAAACAAATCTGGAGAGATCTTATCATGTATGACACACCCATTTATTTGACTATCTTATCATTTGAAAATATTGATAAAGGATTCTGCAGTATGCATACATTTCAATAAACATCCATCATCAGCTATTCATGCAAATATAACACCTTTCTTATATTAATACTGATAAATAGACCCCCTCCTAGTCAAGAATTTGATGCCATGATTGATTTGATCAAAAGCTACATGGTAATTACAAATGATATGTTTGATAATAGGATTAATATTTGGCAAGAACATAGTCTCATTCACCCTGTCACAATTCCCATAACACCTCTACTTGCCCTGACCATTAATAAGATCATCTCCCTCTTCAGGTGCTGGGCTATGGAACCAAAATTCTTTGATTTTATTATTAAGATAAATTTAAATGCCATTAGCACTAATTGGTTTCTCTTCCATAGGCGAGGCATCAACAAAATTGACCCAATCTGCCCCCTCTTTCAGACTCTTGACGAAACATTTGACCATCTGATTTACTCGTGCCATGGACTCTGGAGGTCTAGAAGGATTATTGCTGATAACCTTAAAACAAATTTTTACCTTGTTACCTCTCTTAAGGACAGTATTAAGACAAGATCCATCCCTACTATTAGGCTGTCATTATTTATCAATTATGCATTGTGGTTTACTCGTTGTAAAATGGTTTTTAATCCTGGTGCAATTCATGAGGGAAAATTCTTTCTGAATAAACTTATAAAATTTAAAAACCATGACATGCTCCTAGCTCCAAAAGTATTATTCGAGGAAACATGGACTCTGATTGCATTGTAAGGATGATTGCTGGTAAACCGCTTTGTTTCTTCTGTCTAATATATTGCTGAAAGTGGTTTTGTTAATAATCAGAGGTTCAGATCCTTATGTTATCAAAATGGATAATATTTAACTGAATACATCAGATTTAGCATAAATACCTAAGCCTTCATAGTTGTGGTTACTTTTTCCAATGGTGATCTGACCAAACTCTAGATTGACTACGTGACTCTTGGTAGTGTGAGGCAATTTGTCTAGGTCAGTTGGTGAGCTTAATTAGTCTACTTGTGTGTTAACAGTAGACCAGGTATTCGGGTTTACCTCTTGCCCAGAATAATACTATCTTTTATTTATTTATAATCATGTAATTCGTTTTTATGTTTGTAATTCTAGCTTTCCTTTTAATTTACCATGTATACATAATTGTCACTGTAAACATTATACTTATTTAATAAAATTTTTGAAAAAAAAAAAAGCACAAATATCTGATGCTGTATGATTTTCTGTAAATGAGCTTCTTTCAATATGACTATAGTTACTTAAAGCAGAGCTATAAGTTTAAGTAATTTGTCATTTTTTAAAAATGTAATATGGTAGCTTAGTAATGGATATTTCACAAATGGTTATTTCAGCTGACATTCTCCATATTTGTTAATATATAGATATATATTTACTATTGATTTTTCCCTTTGTTTGTATTTGTAATTCAATTTTGTGTTCATCTCGTATCAAAGTTGTTTCTTTCTTCTTTATAAACTAATGCTAAGTGGATTTTTGGTGAACTTCACCATAATTATAGTTATAAGGTGAATTTCATCAAAAGTGCACTTGGCATTAGGTTATAAAGAAGAAAGAAACTACTTCAATAAGCAAATGAACAAATGTTTGCAAATTTGAATATATTTTCACAAAACCTTTGATTCTATATCATTTAATAAAATGATAGATTCGAGAACTATTTAGGAATATATATATCTAAAGATAAAATATCAGTTAGCTTAGCTGAATATAGCAATAATTGAGCTCAATGTGTTACTTGAATACTTCACCACATTGCTTCCCGATTACATGACCATCTCATTTTTTAAAATATATATTCTGAGATATGATTTAATTTTTTATATACACAGTGAAAGTAGAGTACTTTTATAGTATAAATTTTTAATTTAGAAGTAAAGCAATCTGTAAAAGATTACTTCACAGGACCTCTCCAACAAAATGATCATGGGAAAGGTATTACTTTCCAGCCATTAATTTCTAGTTGGTTAAGATATAGTGATTTAAATTTTTGTTTCACCATTCTACTAAAAAAGTGATACATAATTTTCAAACCATTCATTATTCGGAGTAACAAGAAGAGATGGAAAATGAAGCACATGGATGACAGAAAAGCAGTTCTTACTAAGAATCCAGAGACTGAAGTAGAGCTAGGCCAATCATATTGCTAAAAGAGATAATAGTAAATGGCAATTGAAATTTTAAGCAGGATGCATATTGTAAAAGATTTAAAAGAGATTACATGTTAGACAGATGGATGAAATACGAAAAATTGCTGGTGATATGGGGAGAAGAAAAGCTAGAGATAAAAAAAAAAAAAACTGAATTAAATTAGGAGTAATCTTCATTCTACAGTGAACTAGCAATGATTGAAAATAATGATGATTGGATGATTAGCTATTATCCATCTATCTTTAAAAAAATGCTTGTTTGAAATGTGAAAGTTTTTAAACCATATCCGACTGAGATTCGAATCCAGATCATGAGCCCAGCAGGATAGAAATATTATTACTTCTCTAACGAGAGACCTTTTTATGTATGAATGAATATTTGTCAGTATATAGTTTTTTTTTTTTGTAGATTATTATTGTAAACAATAAATTTGTATTTAAATTACTTTATTATTATTACTGTTACATAATTTATTTTAAAACTACGGTCTTTTTCTTTTGAAGTTTTTTTTTTTATCTTGTTTTTAGAAATTCTAACAACAACAAAAAGATTTATCTAAGCAAATGTCATAAATACTTATCCTCCGTGAATTTTGAACTAAGAGCTTATGTAACATTCGCCGAGTTATTTTAGTCCATCTTTTCAAAGAAGAAATAGCAAAGAGTAATTTTAAAGAGATTATAATGAGTTATCTTCTCATTAATTAGCGATAAATATATACTGTTTTTAAATTTTTGAGTAAATTCATTTAAATGTTAATGTCTTTATTAATGATCTTTTGACATTTCTAACTGCTTCGGACTCATTTATATTTCTATGTTTAAAAACTCTTATGTTTTACTACAATAAAATTAGCAAAAAAAAAAAACTAAAAAAATAATAGTAATGAAAAAAAAAGAAATTACTGTATTGAAATTAGTCATTGTTTGATATAGGAAATGAATGACTTATTTACCTCTCGAATTTTAAAATGTAATGTAAATCGAAAATGGAAAGATTATTTTTTAAATAAATAAAGAACATAAATTAATGATTAAGCTAATGCCAGAATATATGTCAGATAATCAATGTTAAGAAGCTGTTTGTCGTTTAGAAATCTAATTATAACCAAATCACCACTCATATTTCTCACTTCTGGTGCTTGCGTGTTATCTAACCTGAGTTTATTATTATTAATATAAAGATAAATGACCATTAGAAATATCACAGATGAATACAGGTTTGGCATAAAACTGAGATATATCAACTAAGATATAATCTTTTCTAATAAAAATAATCAGATGTTATCATTAATTCAACATCCCTCTTTTTTTATGTATATTCTTTTTTTTAAATAGGCTTAAACTTCCAATCCGCCTCATATTCTTGAACCAATGATTGAAAACATCTAAAGATAATTATAAATTTATTAAGCACATATACATTATGTAAGTAATACTTTATCAGGGTTGTGAACCTCAAGAGTATGCACCTGAAAAATGCAAAGATAGGACCTCTACAGGTCTTAACCACTCTTTACTTCTATATAAATAGGCAAAACTAAAGCATTTAGATCTGAGAGCATGAAGCTATTCAATACTTCACTGATTAAGTCCACAATTCCTATTACACATTAGTAATCACCTATTTCACCTATTCATATAGAAAGTAGGTTGAAGTAAAGAGTGGTTTTGCTCTTTTCTTCCAAAGTCATAAGCTTGTGTTTAAGACCTGTAGAGGTCCCTATCTTCACATTTTCAGGCACATACTCTTGAGGTTCACAGCCTTAATAAAGTATTACTTGCGCAATGTATACGCGCTTAATAAATTTATAATTACAACTTTAAATTATCGTAATAGATTTTTGACTATAAGATTTTTCCATTAACTCATTGTAAATTAAAAAATTTTGTGAGTACTAATGTGTAATAGGAATTATGGATTTAATCAATGAAGTATTGAATAGCTTCATGCTCTCAGATCTAAATGCTTTAGTTTCATCTATTCATATAAATTAATACATTGTACAGGCTTAAACCTGTATTAATATATGTAATGTATGCGGGATTCAAACTCAGACTTTCACACGACCCACTACTCTCAGTGCCATCTCATATTGCTGACCCACCTGATCACACACATGTTGAAAAGATAAATAATCACCAATATACGTATTTCATGCTAAACCAGCAATCATCAGTTGGTCCAGATTACTATCCTCACACATATATATAATCAGTGCTCAGCTTTATATTAAGATAGCCAATGTTCATACTTTAATGGACAGGCTTCAAACTATTCCAACTCACAACTCTTCAGCCTTTCATTTCATTGAAAATCTGATGGTGGAATGTTCAAAGCCCTTGCTAGTGCCAAGGTTGTCATCCTACCCATGTTGACATATTAGTCATTCTGACCCCTCATATACAGGAGAATAATCCATTTTTACGTACATATGCGAGGGATGGGCAGACCTTTTACACACTATTTATATAAATTAATACATTGGTGATTATTTATCTTTTCAACATGTGTGTTATCAGGTGGGTCAGCAATATGAGATGGCACTGAGAGTAGTGGGTCATGTGAAAGTCTGAGTTTGAATCCCACATATCTATTCATATAAAAAGTAGGTTGAAGTAAAGAGTGGTTCTGCTCTTTTCTCCCAAAGTCATAAGCTTGTGTTTAAGACCTGTAGAGGTCCCTATCTTCACATTTTTCAGGCGCATACTCTTGAGGTTCACATCTAAAAATAAATAATTCCCAAGATGCATTTGTAAATATATTTGAAGTTTCATTCAACCTCATATTCTTGAACAAATGATTAAAAGCATTTTCTAAAAATAAATGATTACAAGATACATTTTATATTTAAACAAGCTTGCTCCTGGTCATAATTTCTTACACATGACTTTATCATTTTTTCAGTATTTATCAATATTAAATTATTATAATTTTCACTGCACATGCCAAACTTTCTGTACCAAACATTTTGTACACACAACTTTGATACCATCCATTTTAGATGAATACTTAATGATGATTATACCTATCATCTGGCATTGATATCTGAGTTTACCTTAAATTAAATCAGATTAAATAAACCAATCTGGATCTGCACCCTTAAAATAGATCAAATGTCAGAAATTAATTAGTGATGTTTGGTAAATGGATGAGAAAAGAAATTATCCAAAAATTAATGAGCAATATATGTGCATGTTGGACCAATAAGAACTAGTTTGTAACACTCTCATTACCTTCAAGATTTTATAATGTGTGTGTAATAACCAGATGAAGTGGAAAAGTTTAGGTCCAATTTTGTCATGTTTCCAGATGGAAAGTTGAGATACATGTAATCAATAAGCTATAAGATAAGATTCGTAATTGTCATAAGTCTCCATATATATTGAAGCGATATATATATATATGCGCACACATTTATACTTCATGTTCGTATATAAAAAAAATACCAACAAAATTCAGAAGTTTAATAAATAAAAATTAAATATATGTTTTATAAATGCACAGGTAATCTATATAATTATTTTGTGTTAAATGCAAAATATTTTCTGACAACATAATTGATTCTAAATTTAATTTAAAAGTAGTTTAAAAGAAAAAAAGGTGTTTTTCTTTTAACAATAAAAAAAAAAAGGTGGAAATAACACTCTAGGAAAAATAATTAAATGAACAGATTAATAGATTAAAATTTTGGGAAATAAATAATTAAATTAATTTAATTAAAAAGGCTGTTATTCCTGCTCAAAAATAAGAACAAGCAAATAAGGATTAGACAAATAAATTCAGACGTCAGTGAAAGAAATGGAGTCATCTATACCCAATAGATTGGACGATTCAAACCGCAAGAGAGCAATCCAAATTTCATAGATAACTCCCAATCATATATATATTGCTGAAAATTTTATTGGATTATTCTGCATTCATTATTAAGATTATTATATCTTTCTGCAATAATATCTGCTAGTTCCAGAAAATCTACCATGAGAAAGTAGAGAAGCTGTTATCTGCCTTGCTCTGTCAATCTGGCAGAAGGCAAGCTGATGCTAAGTCCCAAAAGAGAAGCTGTCTGCATATGAAGAACCATCCAGACATGTGTCCACTAGATATCCACTTTAGAAGGGGGAAAGTCCCATGTCCACTGCTGCCAAACTGAGACTAATTAGTATCTGTGCATCCAAAATGAATATGAAATAGTGATTTAAACTTTCATCCATCATAGCTATGGTTTTAAAGAATCAATGTTGCCAATACCTAAAGACTGAACATGAACTGTTAAGCTGAAAGAATAAGTATAACTTTAAACTAATACTTAGTTAATTATAACTCCAATTTGATGAAATATGTTAATGAATAGTTCTGTAATTAATATGTTTACAAACAGGTATGGCAAGAGAATGTAGTTTGTTTATTTAAATGTTTTGCCACAATTTAGTCTGAATGAATGGTAATAAATTAGTTTATAAAAAGGCAATTAGCTTGTAATTACAGTCTCTTGCCATGCTATTAAAAGGTGTATATTAGTTATATCATTATTTTCACTTTATTTAATAATATGTTAAATTAGTAAATTTATAAATTATGAGTGGAGAGCAATCATGGAGCATAGACAAGCTTATAAATTATGAGTGGAGAGCAATCATGGAGCATAGACAAGCTTAAGCAGATGTAAGTTAGCTGATTTGAACTATTATTATTGATAAGAATGCATGGCTTGTATCCATCAATTTGGGTTATGAATTATATCCAATACTCATTCTTATGTAATGCATTAATATTAGATGATTGTAATATCATTTGCAACTGCTGATCTCTTACAATCATTATCTCATTTAAAGAGTGTTGTGTGAGGTAGATGATAATGCCATCCAATTTTATTTCATACATGTTGGAGTAGTGATCTGTATGTGATTGCCGGACATTACCATAGGCATATAATATTTTCATGTTTTGTTCTTATATAACTATTGTAGTACATATGTGAACATAACCTGTAATTGATCATAACAGTCAAGTTGTAGAGTCAGCCTTAATTAATAAGCCTGTATCAGTTAGCCTATGTACAGCACATATGAGGATAGTAGAAAGCAATTAGGTGTCTATGCAGTAGGTTGGAATCCATTCAAACAATTAACATTAATAAGTATCAAATAGAAATTATTTTAAAATATTGATCATTACACATCGTGTACTATATCTGTGCATAAGTTAAATGAAAATAATAATTAAAATAAAATTTGGAAATATTTATTTATCTTAAGTTAATTCATAAATCAATTGACTAAAGTCATGCCAATGTATGTTTGTGTTGAGTATATATGAATAAATAGTGTTGTCTCATTATTTTCGGTGTTTTTAATCTTTATTTGCAATCAGCCATTTAGGTAATTAGTTAAGAGTCTCATTTTTCTCCCTGATTTTAGTAGGCTTTTAAAAAAAAGTTGGTATTCTGTGATATAAGAATGTTGAATGCACATGTGGATTGCTCTCGTGTGATTTACATGTGGGTTGTGCAATTCTGACAGTTACAATATATATGTATTAATTCTTTAGAATTACAGATATATTACTAATCATACTAAATTATTATTAAATTATGGCAGTTAATTCATACATGTGTATTGGTGGAATTTTTTTAAGTATGTCTAAGTAGAAGCAATTCTTGTTCATAATTGTTATAATCAATTCCTTGATGTCGGTTGATCCTGGTCACACCAATAGCAAATGTCATTTTAAACTGCAAGGAAGAAAACATTCATATAAATTATATTGAATTTTTTTGTGAATGATAATCAGAAATCAATGGTTACAAGATGTCACTTAATATTATAAGAAAGTGACTTTTTTTTTCGTTTGTAAATGAAGAGTGAAGTGTATATAATAAACTTGATAATGTTTGGAAAATCTTATTATTACAAAAAGATTCACCTCTTTTCATTATCAAAAGTATTGCAAGCAAAGGCTATGCTATGTATGATATGAAAATTTAAATAATTTTATAATTTTTTTTTTAAAAATTATAATAAGGTTATAAGTTTTATATAAATCTTGATGATTTTAATGCACTTGTGCAACCTTTAAAATATAAACCTATTCATGGAAGAAACAAATCTTACTACATTCCTAGAGTAATTATTTCACCATGTAGATTTCCAAAGAATCATTTAAAATGAATTTATAAATAAAGCCCACTTAACACCAATCTGTTTTGTATTAAGCCAATAAACATCACATAATCACCAGAAACTTGTCTGGGGATATTGGATAAGTAGGCACTAGATGGGGATTTTATGCACAAGCCTTCTGGCATCCATTGATTACTCTGTTTGGCACAGGGTGGCACTACTGTATGGAGAGTTTTGCCTGCTTTAATTTGTGTGATCTTATCTGATGACAAAATAAATTGGCATTGATGTGACCTTTTAAATAACACCTGCCTTTTGTTTTGTCAATACTACTCTCTTTTGTTGGGTAGTTTATTTAAATAATTATTTGAGAATCTAACTTGTGAATTATTTCAGTAACATTCGTTTTTGTTTGTTCCATGAGTAGTTTATATCTTCTATAAAATTTATATTATTTGTGCACATTGAAATATATATATTATGAATTATATAATGTATACATACAAATTAGTAGATATAATAAAGTATGAGTGAGAATCTGAGAGAATCTCATTGATAAAGAATTATTGTGTGGTCTGACATAACATCAAAAGATATGGGAAATATATTTGAGATCACATTTGAGTTAATTAGATATTGAGAGTGATTTTTTTATAAAAATTTAATGTCTGATATTTCTTCTTTACTCAAGAATATGCTAAAGCAATCATTAAATTAATAGTATATTAAAATTAAACCAGTTGCCTGATTATTACAAAAAATTAATTACATTTTGCACCATAATCTAGGCCATTTTTAGTTGCATATTCTTCATTTTATGCTTATTTTATAGTAAATTCATAGCTTATATTTTAAATTTTTAATTCCAAAAAAATTCGCATTTGGCAGTTTTTGCAAAAAAAAAAAAAGAATTTTGCTTGACATATATGGTCATATTGTCCAGCCTCTTTTACTTTATAAAGTGCTGACTGTCAAAGTCAGAAATCTCATCAAAATGCTTTATGCTTTCATAATAGATTTTGAATATAAATAAATATATTTCCCATAATTTTTTACATTGATAATTATGTTTTTTACATTAATTTACCTAAATATAAGCTTTGATTTGAAAATTTTTAAATTTTACAAGAAAAACAATCAATACAAGTGAATAATGATTGAACACCACTCAAGACAACAGAATAACACTTGACCACTATTTGCATATCAATGATATTCAGTGACAACTAGAAAAATGCAACTATTTTTCATAAATATTTGTGTTTTATGATTATTTTTTATACTATATTGATTAATAGTGTGGCTAGATTTAGATTTTTATTTAAAATATTTAATTTTAGACAAATAAAAGACAACAGAGTGAATAATCAGCATTCGTAATTTCTAAGACATGAGACATCAATGGTGATTTCACATTATAATTGGTTGAAGTGTAATTCTTTTGTTTTACTGCAGGTTATTTTTATTATATTTTTCTTCAGTTATTAATGTTATTTTATTTTAAATTTTTCATTACATTTAACCAATTTGAATGTAAAATAATTCAATGTTTAGAAGCTAAATTAAAACAATTCTGATTATTATTTGCATTAATATATTTGTGAATAGAAACAGGTTAGAAACATATTTGATGAATAAAGTCACTCAAATTTTTACTTAATCTGATCAACAAGAAAGTTTGTCAGCCAAAAGTAATGAGGAAAAGTTTATTAAAATTCCATTTAATATCTTTTATGAGAACTCGAAAATGAACATCAATTTCAGATTTTTTTTTTTTGTACACACACATACAACTTTGATTTGTAAAAGTTTATTTTAGTCAAGCGTTGATGGCCTAGTAGTTAGCATAGCTGCCTTCCAAGCAGCTGGCCCAGTTTTGCTTCCTGGTCAATGCATTTGATGTATGAAAAAATATCTATATAAGAAAAAGAAAATCCAACCTATCCATTTACTAGGCTAGAAATGGATATGTGCTTATTCTTAGATAGGGAATAAAAAGAAAAGCTTTCACCAACTGCAAAAACTAGCCTGTGATATGTTCTTTTTTACTACTTCTTTGTAGGGAGGTGATAGAGAGACATTTCTCTTGCATTAGATTTTATCGGTCAAGTTTTACATTTACTTATAATTTATGCTGAGGTGAATAGTATTTGAAACATGTGTTTTAGTAGCCCGAAATGATAATTGATTCTAAAATCAAATAATAATGTCAACATTAAGCATACTTAGGATTGTTTAACTCTCTTAATATTTCTTATTGCAATGTCTTATATATATATATATCTTAAAATGCATTCAGTATATAACTTTTTAAAGAAAAGGAACACTATATATAAAGCATAGATTTTCTCCACAGTTCTAATAACAAAACAGTGAAGTATTGTGATATAATTCAATAAAGATGTTTCAAAAAAAGATAACTTATATAAAAATTTAAATAGAACAGAGCTTGCAAAAAAAAAAAAAAGTTAGATGGTAGAATAGACTTGAAGTAATATACTTAAAAAAAACAATAAGAAACCTAATAAAAAGGGCAGTAAATATATATATATTTGTGTGTCTATATATAGAACGAAATTTGTATAATAAAATTTATAACTAGAATTAAAGTTTTTTTTTTTTTGTTTTGTATTAATCTTTTAAATGTTGAACAATTTTTATAAATATAATTTAATCTTATATTAATCCAACCTTGGAAGTGTAAAATTCTTTTCTCTCTTTTTATTTAAATTTTGAGAAATTATGAAGTACTCTATAATTGTGACTTAAAACTAATATTAATCCCTGGCCTTTTTTAAAAATTTACTAGTAATATATCTTCCAACCCTAGAAGTCATGGTGTTTGATAAATACCATCAGTCTGTAAATGGAGTTAAACTGTAAGAATATGACAGTATTTTAATCTTTTTCCAGCAGGAGGTATTATAAGAAAACTTTACCTGTATGGCCATATTTTACAATTATTCTGTTATTCAAAACTAGTAGTTTGCAAATTTAAACATCTTAAGGCAGATACTAATTTGAATAATCATTAAAATCTGATTATTTGATCATCAACAACATTGTATTTAAAAAAAAAATGAAAGGCTTTATGGTATAATAGTTAGTTGTGGGGTAATGATTAGTGCATTCATTATCCAGTCAATGACCCAGAGTTCAAGTCTGAGCCAAATGAATCTTGGAAATATTTTTATGTAACAATCAAGCTAAGATGTTATTTTATACATAGTTACAATGTAGAAACTCAACTTCCCATTTAATATTAATCAGAAAATGTGGATCTGTCTGTAAGTAGATTTGGAGAAAATATGCCATCTTAAACAAAGAATATGGAATATAATGTGGATTTCACTGAGTTTGAAGAAGCCCATGGATTATTTTTTATAGGTCTTATTGATCTTTTGGAAAAATTATTAAGTCTGATTATACCACAGTGCACAGGTTTTAGAGTATACAATGAAGTGGGAAGATTAGCAGCGAAAAGTGATAAACATTATACATAGGTGAAATATCAAACACTGATACTATTCAAATAATTAAAATGTTGAAAAGGTATTGGATTTATCATGTCATTTGAAAATAACACAATAGGTAGATAATTAAAATCTTAAGATGAATTCCAAATGATTGTAAAAGACCTAGACAAATTCTATGAGTTAAAAAAATATATTGATTTGTTATAGAAAAATCTTCATCCTACACTGAATTGATAATAGTTATTAAATAATGATTAGGATGACTTTCTTCATGATTTGCATATTTCAAAAACATTATAATATTGTTGTTTATTTATTTATTACTTTAGAATAAATGATCTCATTAGAAACATGCATTATAAGGGAAGTAGTTATAATAATATAATACAACATTAAATATATGTAGAATGTGTACATATTTATTTCATACTTAAATTTATTGTATTTTAATTTTATAGTTAATAGTAATTGAGTGGTTTCTTATTCGGGAAGCCATATAGTGTTTTGAGCACAGGAAGTTTCAGAGCCAAGCTTGATTCATAATTCTTTAATCCTCAGTTTGGCTACTTATCATTCTACAATGCCACATAGAACATTGTACTTTATAATTTTATGTTTAAGGATGCCAAGAGATTAGCATAAATATTTGATTTAAAGATTACTCTGTGGTGTAAAGGGATGGGAAGCTGCTTTATCTATACACTATCTATGATAGCTATCATTTTGATGTATGGGAACTTAATAGAGTGCTTTTGAATTTGTTTTCAGAAATAATAAAAGATAATCCACACATTAAATAAATCATTATTCGTAAATTTGAATATGATGTCCAGGATTATTGCTAAAATTAATCATACTTTCTGAACATTTATCTGTTTACTAATTGTTATTATTTAAATAAAACATGAAATAGTACATATTTTATTTACTTAAAAAAATGAAGGAAATACGAAATTAAAATTGATTATGACTTAATCATAACCGAGGAACAACATTAGCGTTTGCCTGTTCTTAGTTATTAGAACAGATGCTGGTTACTTTAATGACTAATTAGTTATGCTAATGAAACCATTAATTGATTTTTAGATTGAAAACTGCCTTAAAATTTTTGTATAAAATAAATTTCTATATATATTTCCCATCTAAATATTTATCCTTTAAATACATATAATTAATATTAATAATACTAAATTAATTTGTACCAAAATTACGACTCCGTTCTAGGGAGGAAGTTGGAAAAATATTACAAAATAGTATACCAACAATTCAGCTTTGTTTAATTAAAAGTGAAATTCAAGATAATAATAGTTCATCATAAAAATTTAATTAACTTTCCCTTGTTGCAATCTGGAGTTTAACCCTTCATGTAACATATTTTAATTTAATGAATTCTAATCCCATTTGCGATCAAAATTTCAAAGTACATCTGTCTTTGAACTTCAGATGAAGTGCATAGAAGGGGTGTACTAACTATTATGCAATAAAAACCTTCTATGTGATTAATGATACATTTTGATAATTTCTTGTATTTTTTATTACTATAAAAATATTTAAAAATAATAAGAATAGCTTGGCACTGACTACTAATAATAAAAATTTATGTCTAAGATTTGCTGAATTGAGGGTTGCATGAGAAAAACAGATAAAATATATAAGATATTCAGTTTTTGCTTTGTATATAAATATATTACATCATTCTAAAAACAGGTTGAGGTAATAAGGCCATAGAGCATTATGATCATGTGATAATTTGAATGTCATTGGTAATAGTTTACCACCACTTGCCACCCCCTTCATTTATTTTAGCATTCCATATTTGTAACCATATCATAAAATAATGGAACTTCTTGCATTATTGTAATTGCAGTGTCAAAATTAAAATATTTTTACTGAGGATTGTTTAAATTAGGGCAGACTTTTAAAGAGAAAATTAAATAATCAAGTTATTAGTATCTTGATAAATCATGTAATTTTTGAGTACCAAAAATGATTAAATGAGTTTCAGTTCATTTATGATATTGCTAAGACATTTACTTTGTTTATATATTCTGATGTTTAGAACATAATCTTTCTTTATAAATAAGTAAATCATAAATGAGCAATGTAAGTCAGGTTTTTTTTAAAATTGAAAATGTAAATTTATATATGTGGTCATAATGAGGGGGGGGGGGAGTAGAATTTAACCTGACTAAATACAATACTAGAAAAATTTTAACCTTCATTCTAGTTTGAGAGATGTTTCAAACTAGAATGATAAAGATTCTAGAATATTGGTCAATATATTTAATCAGTGGTGTTTAGGTTGAAATATAATCTGGTATTTTTTTCTCTTTTTTTAATGATATTGTATTTTATTTTTATTTACTAGTGCAGGGATCATCTGTAATTTAAACAGAAGGAACTTGCACTCTAAGAACATGTGCTGTAACATTATTATAGTAGTTCAATGATGTCTTGTTAAGTAGTGAGGATAGTATCAAACCAAAGCATAAGGTAGAGACTTTTGAAAAGTTAAGAGCAGCTGTCATATTTTGTATGTAAATTCAATTTTATAGTCAATCTAAAGCATCTTAGTTTGAGAGTATGGAGATTTTTTTTTTATTCACTTTACATCCATTAATTTCTTTCTATATTTTAATGCTCATAAATTTAAAAAATTTAGGAGTGTTAATACAATATATAGAAAGAATTTAATGGATGTAAAGTGAATAAAGAAACATCTTCATGCTCTCAAGCTAAGACACTTTAGATTGGCCTACATAGCTGAATTTTGGTACAAAAGATAAGACAGCCACTCTTTTTCAAAATCTCTATCTTGTGCTTTAGTTTGAGAGTATTCTCAGTACTCAATCAGACATTGTGGCAACTTTACAGTGCATATGTTTAGGGTGTAAATCCCTTACGTTTAAATTTAAAAAAAAAAGATATTATATATCTTAAAATATTTTATTCTTTTTACATTATTTTAATATGAAAAATTGTAAGAAATCTAAGTGTTATGCATTTGAATTCAACTCTTTTATTATGTTCTTTTTGTATATAGTTCTGGCTGGGATACCATTTTCATTAGATCTGGGATTTAAGATTTTTTTTTTCTGTTATCAAGCAATTTAAAAAATAGCTTTGATGAAAAATGTAGATTACTTGAAATTTTAAGAAGAAAATAAAATCATTTATAAGGATGGGATTTTTTTTAAAAAAAATTTTAATCATCTTTTTTTTAAAAAACAAAAAAAACAAAATCTGTTTTATATTTGATTATTCTTCATAATAATGATCTCTTTAATAATCATAAAAAGTCTCAAGAATTACTAATATTGTTACAATCTATAATTAATTTTGAATTTGGATCAAATGAATGTTTACTTTTTTTTTTTTACTTAGCCAGATGATAGTTGTTTTAATAAATCATCTAATAATGACAATTAAGTGAATGTTTAGCTTTTATTAGCTAGAAGTTAAGGATCAAAAAATAGTCTCCAGTGGCAATGAATTGATTTTAAAAATATAAATTCTAATATAATAAAGACTTATTCACTGGTGAAGGAGATATCAAATTTTTATGAGTTCTAAGTTTATACTTAACCCGTTCTTCTATAACCTATAGAACTATTTTATAACAATAATCCATTTCACATCATTTTATTCTTCACCTACAATATATGTATGAGAACTCAATTGATTCCAGATGGAAGTTCTAAACAGAATTGAGCAGAAATATATTTTTTATCAAGCGTTGATGGCCTAGTGGTTATCATAGCTGCCTTCCAAGCAGCTGGCCCGGGTTCGCTTCCCGGTCAACGCATTTGACATATGAAATATATATATATTGATCGCTCACAAATCACATTAATAACTCAAGAGTAGTGTAAATTAAATTACTGCTGTCAGATATAAGAAGATAATTAAATATCTGCATTATAAAGTAGTATTTATTTTCTAATTAATTTTTGTACAAATAATTAACTTGTCAGCACAGGGAGCCTCAATATTTGCTATATTTTGTTCCAAGTCTCCTTCATGTATATTGTACATCATATATAACAACTCATGTTTTGTTGATAAACTTTGATTACAATACAGTACACAGTGTTTACTGATCTTCAAGTATTCTATTTTTTTCAGCATGCACACACACACACACACACACACACATATATATATATATAATGCTGATGATTTTCTATATGTATAATATGCATGTTTAATTTTAAGACCATATGTAATTTGTTAATACTGAATATTACTTATATATATAAATAGAGGGTTTTGAACTAAGGATTTTTCAGTCTATTGATCCTCCACTTTATCTCAAACAACTGCTATACATGATCACACACATGCAAACAAAATATTTTAAAAATAATGATATAGTTATTAATAATAAATTGAGAGGGCACATATTTATATATTTTAGTGAATACATGTTTACTCATTTACATTCACTCAAAAAATAAAAATAATAAAATCTTACCATACCTTATTTTTAAATAAAATAAAATAGTGAAATATCTGACTTTTATGGCATCTAAATGCACTATGGGTGAAATCCATTTTTTCCCAATAACTTTTGTTTTCTATCAAAAAAATTAGCAGATTATGCCCTCTATAGTTGTTTTGATGTTTTTAAGTTTGTATGACTTTACAAATGTTTTAAAATTTTGTAAAATTTTTAGCATTCCACTTAGAAAATATTTTAATAGAAGGGATTTGAACACAGACTTTCAAGCTCTCTTCACCTATCCACTCCATCTTATACAACTGATACACATGACCACATACACGTGAAAAGATAAAAGAATTCTAATATACATATTTCATGCTGAACCAGTGCTAATCAGTTGGTCCATCTACCACACACATATATAATTAGGGTTCAGTTTATATTAAGATAGAAAATCTTCAAACTAGTGGACAGACTTCAATCTTCTCCATACTCCAACTCTTCAGCCATTCATATTGAAAGTCTGTATTCAAATCCTCTTTAATTATATCTAAAGTTCAGTATATACATTATACTTGTATGCAAATAAAACATTTTATTGTGCAAAATATTGTATGTCAAATACAGAAAGAATAATAATGAAGGAATAAAATTAAAATGTATGTGCTTCAATAATAAATTGAAGAATATTATTAATAAATATAATCATGCATAGATTTCTGTGATGGAAAAAGGTCTATTACTGTATAATAACATTTATTAAATTTATGAATTTTAATTCTTTTTTAACATGATTGCATATAGTACTCTAAGACAGAAAAATGGTAGTAGACATATTGCAAAATGTATTAAATTTACAAATTTTAATGATTTTCTTGTTTGTTTATTTACATTGGGGTGGGAAGGTGGGAGCATATAAATGAAATGGTGTAGCTGGAATAATATAGCTATGGGTGTTTTAAATATTTTATATTGAGTTCAGTTAGTGTTATGCATTGTTTCTCTTTTTTATTCATAACTTCTCTGATTATTTTTTATTTGCTTATCTTTAGGCAAAACATGTATACGTAGATTAATATATGGAAATATATTAATAATTATGCAGTTATGATGTGATTATAAAAGCATTACAGATAATTAATGTAATATAGTTGTTTGTATTACATATGAGAAGCAACAGTAAGCTAGTAGTTTTTAGTAGAGTTGCCAAATGAGGGGGGGGGTATATGAGAGTAGATATGACCCCAGATATCATAAGAACCTATCAAATTTTAATCATTAATAGAATTAAAAGACTACTTTTAAAAAAAGCACAGAACAATTTATTTACATAATATTACATAAATTGAATATAAACAGTGACTTATTAATTGTAGAATGTAATTTTAGTGTTCTTATGTTTGAACTGCAGTTAAATTTATCTGTATTTTACATGTTTAAATATATTTGTTCTGTTGCTGAAATTATATCATTTGTTATTACATTATACCACTAAATATCACATGATCATTATTTCTTATGCTTACTCAAGCTGTTAAAACAGGCAAAACTCTTCATACAATAGTGCCATTCAGTGCAAGTCAGAGTAATCAATGGATGCAAGAAGGTTTGTGCATAAAATTCCTACTATTGCCTTCTGATCCAATATCCCCAGACTAGTTTTTAGCTTGTGGTTTCATCAGTGAGGAGCCTTGGATCTGAGAGCACTGCACTTAGATCTTAGCATCCAATGCAACCATCCAGCAAACACCTTTTATCTGTACTTAACTACAAAACTATGAGTCCAAAATTGAAAACATAATATTTTCAATCCAAACTCATTAGCTTATATAGTCACTGATGAAAGCTACAAGCTAGAATCTAGTCTGGGGATGTTGGATGAGATAGCACTAGATAGGGATTTTATTCACAAACCTTCTTGCATCCATTGACTACTATGGTTTGCACTGAGTGGCACTACTGTATAGAGAGTTTTTCCTGTTTTAACAGTTTGAGCAAGCATAAGAAATGGTGATCATGGTTTAATACCAATCCTGCCTAATAGGATAGTGGTGTCTATGGTTATTAAAGAACCAAAGACACCAAAATATATGGGTGCTTTAGACCAATATGACTAGATAAGCTAATGAGCTGGGATTGAAAATATTATGTTTTCAATTTTGGACTCATATTTTTGTTGTTAAGTAGAGATAAATGGTGACTGCTGGAGGGTTGCATTGGATCCTAAGATTTAGATGAAGTGCTCTCAGATCAAAGGCTCTTCACTGATGAAAGCCACAAGCTAGAAACTAGTCTGAGGATATTGTATGAGTAGGCACTAGATAGGATTTTATGCACAAACCTTCTTGCATCCATTGATTACTCTGGCTTGCACTGAATGGCACTACTGTATGGAGAGTTATGCCTGTTATTACATTAGCGCATAAAATTTCTTTATTCCATGCTATGCAATAAAGTATTGCTTTGTTAGATTATTTTTAAAGTGAAAGCGATTGCACTGTTAGTTTGTCACAAGCATGAATATTTGTTTTGGTGGTTCAGGTTACACCATTTATTGCTAACTAATATCTAATTGATATCCCAGCAAGACTATGAAATAGTAATCTAATTTAATTATTATTTATTATTATCCATTTATAGATTCAAGCATATAATAATCGTTTTATTTGGGTTGTCTCTAGTTTTACGATTCACATGTGACAATGTACCATCTTTTATAAAGTGGATTAGTAAACACGGATAAGGTTATCTAGAATTCATAGCAGTAAATTAATTAACTGCACTAAAATAATTAATTATGAGATAGAAATGAAAAAACGTTTGAGAATATAAAATTGACTGTGTCTAACCTTGTTTATTACAGAATATTTATATTTAAATATATTTTATAAACTTTCATTAACTGTATCTGGAGATTATAATCATGCCCAGACCATTCTCAATTTATATCTTTGTTTGGGAATGTAGAAGTTTGACACAGTGAGTTTATATATTTTTATTTTTAAATATTAGATAGCAAAAATTTATTTATCATTCTTATCAGACTTGCATAAATTAAATAAAGAAAAAGCTCTGTGCACTTTGGCTTATTCGGTAAAGCATACAATTCAGGATAGAGGTGTCAGTATCGATTTTGGGGCTTGCAATTCTGGGGCTTGAACTTTTCATGAACTTCGAAGTAATAAAGTCACATAGATTTTTTTTTTATAAATAAAAAAAATATAGAAAGTAAAATAAAATATGTCAGATAAGTTTTGCTACATTCTGTAAAACAGAAATACACACACTTATGGTTGCACTGTATTTGTGTTATATCTTGCGATGTTTTCTTTCAACTTCTTTCACCCAAAAGATTATTTCAAAATCTTTCATAATTGTAGTATGCCATTGTATTTTATCTTCATCCTTTTCTCTCCAGTAAAAATAATCTATATTGTATATCGATAAAATATCAAAGTTATTTATAATGTAAATAGGGACTGGCTTTTCCCTAAAAACCATTCTTTTTAAATTCATTATAACATTTTTTCTAGAAAGTCTATTCCTATTCATCCACTTTAGAAACCCAATCCAATGAAGATATGATTTCACAAAGATGAATGTAATAGTATCACATCCCAAATGCTGGAAAACACATTTATTCACCTTAATACATTGCACAGGCTAACACCTGCATTTATATATGTAATATAGGTGAGGTTGGAACTCAGACCTTTGCCCAACCCATAACTCTCAGTGCCATCTTATATTGTTGACTCACATGATCACACACATGTTGAAAATATAATCACCAGTATATGTATTTCATGCTAAACCAGCACTTATCAGTTGGTCCAGATTACCATCTCTATACATATATACAATCAGTACTCATCTTTATATTAAGATACCAATCTTCATAATTTAATGGACATGCTTCAAACTACTCCAACACACAACTCTTCAGCCCTCCATTTTATTGAAAATCTAATGATGGAATGTTCAAAGCCCACGTTAGTGCCAAGATTGTCATCCTACTCATGTTGACGTCATTCTTTTCACCTTATGATTTTGCCAATGTTATGAAGCACTCTTATAATGAAATTTTTCTAATGATTTTGTTATATCAATAGGGGAATCCAGATACTAATTTAGATATAATATTTACATTGTCATAATAAAATTTTCTATATTTTAACATGTTAAATGCAACAACTGTATATACAAGGTACTTCATATCTGTCTTTTTTCTTAGAAAGCTATCATCCCTACATATTATATGCCTTGAAAACCATAATATGATAAAAAGTTTTATTTTGATCCATATGTATGTAAATATGGTTTATATACTGTGATTGTTTCTTATTTTGAATTTTTAAATTGTCTTAAAAACGTCATTTAATGAAGTATAAAAAAAATAGTTTAAACGAAATTAAATTTTAGTATGAAAAAAAATTGTTAATTTAAATAAAATTAAATTTTAGATAAAATAATTATTTAAAAAGATTTTATTGATATTTTAAAAATAAAAATAATATAGCATTATATATATATTTTTAATGTCTATTTTTTAATATTTTTTTTGATTATGCAATAATGGATTTAATATAAAAAAAAAAAAAACTATTATTTTAGTCTTAGGCCAGGTCTTCTTTGCTTATTTAATATAGAAATTTATCTTTTGAAGTTCACATTTTTAGCTGCAGAATCTATAAATTGATTTCGTTGTATAAAATTAATCCTTTATCGACTATTGGCAAGCGGTTTAATTTCAAAACCTATATATTGTATCCTGGAAAGTTTTAATCTTTCTAACTAGGAATTACTGGAATATGGATTAATGTATATATATCACATTTCAATTTTTATGGTCTTCTTAATAATTTTTAATTCTTTTTGTATTCTTTTTTATTATTATTCTTGATTACATGTTATCAATATTTTTTTTTTGTAATTTTTGGAATCTTGTATGAGTATTTTTCTTATACAAAATATCTCATGTCTTTCTCCAAATTTAAGATTTTATAAGATCTATGTTTTTAACTTCATAGTATAAAAAAGTTAGCATGACTTTGAATAGTAAATTCTCACTAACAAAGACAAATGCCAGAAATAGTTTTAGAATCCAATACTACAACACTTCCTCAGGCTTAAATAACTGCTTAAAAGCATACAATTATTTTTATAGAGATTCTTCAACAAAAGCATACATAAAGAACCTTTTTGTTGTATAGTATTGGCAATTTTATTATTATAAATAATATTTATGTATATTTTCTTACTTTTTAAACTAGAAAATATAAGAAATATATTACCCAAATATTAACTCAAAAATTTCTAGCTGATCAGACTAGCTATTAAATCACACAATTTAAATTATTGTATATCTTACATAGACAACTGATGAAAGGTGTTTCTATATAAGATTCATAAAGATATTTTTGAAAAGTGATTAGTTAATTTTTTTAATGCCATATGGGAATATGTAATACTAGAAACTTTTAACTTATTTAGAAAGAAATTAAAATAAATTTATTGTCTTTTTAATGAATCTTCCCATAAAAGAATGAAGAAAGAATCTTCATTAACAAAGGGGATATCTCTTTTCTTAATCATTAAAGATCGTATATGTTTAGGCATTAACATGTGTGAGATTGTTTCTTCATTTCTTATAGAAGGATTCATTATTAGGCATTAAATTTTTAATATTTTAATGTATATATTTGTATACACTCAGTCTTGTTACTATTTGAGATCTAAAAGTTTTTCTTTGAAAAGTTAATCTTGAAAATAGCAGATGCTATTTTGTCGAAACATTGGGAATTAATCAAAGCTAATCACGGTTTAACTCCAAAACTATTTTACTTACATCTTTTAACTATGAAAACATTAAATATAATAATATTTTTCTGAAGGTTTGTGATGATGGTGTTCTAGCTGTATTTTTATATTGGACTATTTCCATCATCTAATATGTGTGTTGAATGTCTTTAGAAAAGTTTAATTTTAGTTAAATATTCCAAATGCATTCAATTGTTAGTAATATCACAGCAAACAGGTTAGTATATCTGTTTGCTGTGATATTACTAACAGTTAGTGCATATACTAACCTGTTTGCTGTGATATTACTAACATTTGTTTGCTGTGATACTAATAACAGTTGATGCATATACTAACCTGTTTGCTGTGATATTACTAACAGTTGAATGCATTTGGAATATTTAACTAAAATTAAACTTTTCTAAAGACATTCAACACACATATTAGATGATGGAAATAGTCTAATATAAAAATACAAATATAATAATATATGTATATACATACTCATATAAATAGATATATGGGTGGATAAAGTCAGGTAGTTATGCAGATAGAAAGACAAGCAGCTTCAGGTGTAAAATTGAATTTGTACTTTGTATTAGTATTTAATGCATACTGTAAAGATGTTGTAAAGTAATTTGCAATGCAGCTCCTGTCTTATAAACAAAGTGTACAATATCTGATGCAAGCATGTAAAAGGCATAAGGCAAAATATTTTTGGCTTAACAACATATTTATTTTAACTAATTAAGGGGATTTGAACACAGACTTTCAAGCATTCTTCAGTCATTTATTCTATCTTATGTAACTGATACACATGACCACATCATGCTAAAAAGATAAATGATTTCCAATGTATGTATTTAATGCTGAACTAGCCCTCATCAATTGGTCCAGATCATCATCTCCCACACATTTATTTAATCAGTGATCAGTTTATATTAAGACAGAACATTTACAAACTTTAGTGCACAGGCTTCAATCCTCTCCACTCTCTAACTCTTCAGCTATCCATAGCATTAAAAATCTGTTGATGGATGGCTCAGAGCTCTTGTTGATGCCAATATTATTGCCATAACGATGTTGACTTTAAGTCACTCTGATCCCTCATATGTAGTCCCTTAAAATGTCTATCCCAATACACAGAAGATGGATGAAATTTAGGCTGAATGTGTATTATATAAATACAAGTATAGTGTATATACTTAAGCCTGATGTAATTAACTAATTATCTAAATAGCATCATATAAAAATAAAGATTTAGAGCAGTTGACGATTAGTGCACTCAGTACACTTTTTTGAAAAAAATAAATAAATTTTTTATGAAAGATTCAAAATATCGACCAATTTGTAATATATAATTTCTACATTAATTAAACGATCTTCACAATACTTTAGATTTAAATGATAAATGACGTTTAATAAGATGTAATTTTAGCATAGCACAAATTAGAAAGTGGACTTGAAAACTGAATACACTATATCTATTATGTGGCTCTTATAAAAGCTCGCTTATATATATATATATTAATAAAAGGGATGGTTTTGTATATTACATCATTAAAATATTAATAATTTCCATATATATTGTA
This sequence comes from Epiperipatus broadwayi, assembly GCA_028023455.1. Lineage (NCBI taxonomy): Eukaryota > Metazoa > Onychophora > Udeonychophora > Euonychophora > Peripatidae > Epiperipatus > Epiperipatus broadwayi. Next base: position 15,035,881 of record JAQFVV010006200.1, on the reverse strand, counting down.
ACTGTCAGGAACCACATACCTTGATATCATAAGAGGTCAGGAGAGGCATTAGAATTAAAACCAGATTTCATTTATTATTCATCTCCAGTACATGAATTTCATTTTGATCTAAGTTACTGGGATGTGTTATTATAATTCCCAACCTTACTCTCACTTAAATTCCTGACTAATGTCTATTCTCCTGGGTTCAATCTCAGATGTCATGATTGAATTCTTGATGTTGCATAATGTTTCACTTAATTTATAATCATTTCTAGACACCATATTTATAAACAAGAATCTCTTATTTTATCATCATCATGTAACTTGTCACATAAATATTCTCATCTTTGCATATATATTACCATTATCATGGAATTATACTATCATATATATATATATATATTAAAGAGACCTACTGACTTAAATAGGGCTGATGAAGTGCAATGTATTCCAGCTATGTGGAAACCTCTCATTTTATCTAATATTAACTTAAAATAAATAAGTGAAAATACTGAGGGAAATAAACATTTTTATAAGCCTCATATTGTGAATGCTGAACTACTTCAAGTTGAATCTCATTTCTCATCTCGCATACAGTCATTTTATTATTTAAGATCTAACAATTTTTCTTTCAAAAGTTAACCTTGATAATGGCGGATGCTAATCCATCAAAATATCGGTGTTTAATGGAAAAAATGCACGGTACAGCCCAAAAAGTTATAATTTATCTACATATATATATATATGTATTATATATCACACCTTTAGTGTCACATACACATTATTATTATCACCTATAATACTATCATTTATCTTATTATCATTGTCACATATACATCACGTAAACATTTAGACATACCTGTTTAGGTGGTATTATGGCAACAAGATCAAATGAATTTAAAATTAACAAAAATGTAAGAAAATTAATAAATATAAATGTGTACAAATAAATAAGGTTTGGTTTAATGCTTTATTTGTTTGACCTATATGTAAATATATATACCTCATTAGTACTATGTAGAGATATATCTATTACTGTGTTGGTATATAATGAAATTACGACAGATTCTCAAAACTGAGTTTGTTACCAAATAAATGAATTAATCCTATTTTACTAAAGTTATGATGATTCATTTATTATATCTCAATATCCTAGCATTATTTAAAATTGTTCTATCAACATGTGCATATTTATTGGTTATTATCTTCATTAGTATGCACATTTATACACCCTTGCTACATTTTTAATAATGATAAAAAATTGCAATATTGTCTTTTCAGATTATTATATAAATCATTTAAAATAAAATAAAATTATTAAAAATATATGTTTTTTAAAATTCTTATTGATAAAAATAATATATTAAAAAAAACTGTAGAAAATACTATCTAGAAAAAAATCCAATAAAAGAATATAAAATTATTATATACTATTGATTTGAAATGGTATGTGTTCTAGGATGTGTGTTGTATTTATATATTACATAATATACTGAACTTTCATATAGAAAGTTGTTCACTTTTAGTCCAAAATGTCATATTTTTTTTAGCTTAATATATTTTAAAACTTTTAACTTTCTTCTCTTTCATACTGTTATCATTATTTCTTCTGTTCTTTGTTTAAGCTATATTACCATTTCTGGTATTTTTTTTCTCTTTTTACTCAGAAAACTATATAAATTGACAAATTGCTTCAGAGGTTAGAGATTCTTGAGACCGGCTATTTATAAACAAGTAATATGTATTTTGTGAAAAAAGAATGCAATATCACAGACATATCACAGTTGGATAGACATCTCTCTGCTAGTTCTTTCTTTATATAAATTGGACTGCTATGTGTTTGGGCAAATTACAGCTATGGAAAATAAATGTCTAATGTGTATTTTAATACTTGCTGAAACCTTGCATATGTATTCTTTTGATTTTGGAAAATTTTCAGTTTTTTCTTAAGTTTGCTTTTTATTAAGTACTAGAATTTTTAATGGTTATTTTTAAATCTCTTACTTTTCTGCTTAATCTTCTTCATCTCCAAATAATTTCAATTCCAATTATAAGGTAGGTCTGTTTACCCATTGATCTGATTTTTTTCTGCTGTGTATTTCTGTCTATAACCCTATACGAATTTTTCCCATCATAACTTAGAATATATATCAATCCTTGTTTTAATTAAGTAATCTTTTTAATTATATCCTTATTTCTTCTGTATTTAACTAAACTATGTTTTCTGAATTTATCTTAAGATTTTAATTCCTTTCCTGAATAATGTAATTATTTTGGTCAAGTTTCAAAAACATTTTGGCTTTTCATTACAAATTTCAAAGTTATATCATTTTTGCATATTTTTTTCGAAATAAATTCTTAACATTTTTTTAATTAACACTATATAAAAAGATAAAATATTTTCATTACTAACAAGTGTTTTTACTCCAATATTTTTTTTTATTTCATTATAAACTTTACCTTTATAAAAATTACATAATTCATAATATTTTAATCGTACATATTACTACAATAAAGCATATATTTTATTTTTCTCTCTTTTTTCAACTAGAACACTCTTAAATTTTCATACTTTATTTAAATATGAAAATACAATTATTAATTTGTTTGTTTCTAATATTTTGTTCAAGCTTAAACAAATGCTTTGTGATTACTTCCCACCCCCTCTTATCCATGGACATGGCTCCATAATATTATGTTTTTTTTATTAGTATTTGATTGAATTAAACCTCTATCCTATTATTATTTTATATATACGTAAACATCCATCTTGGTCACAATATTTACAATTTTTTGTAACAATTTTTATTTATTAAAATAATCTGGACCAACTGATGATTGCTGGTTTAGCATGAAATACATGTATTGGTGATTATTTATCTTTTTGACATATATGTGTTCAAGTGTATGAGTGTTATGAGATAGAATGGGGAGTGGTGGGTCGTGTGAAAGTCTGTGCTTATATACCCTATATATTACATATATTGATAGAGGTATATAATAAGCCTGTATTTCAGTTATCATTAAAATAACGAAATGGATTATTTAGACACGTGTGTCTGCGCTTGTTTGCATGCATGCCTATACAGTTATTTTATTTACAATAATACTCTACATTTTAAGATATATATTCATATAATTTTAAATGACTATGACTAAACAGAGGATTTTATATAGTTTTAAATTCTATTGATTTCTGTGTTCATATAATCTATGTATTACATATATTGATACAGGTATATAATAAGCCTGTATTTCAGTTATTATTAAAATAACGAAATTGATTATTTAGACACGTGTGTGAGAATATGTTTGCATGCATGCCTACACAGTTATTTCATTTACAATAATACTCTACATTTTAATATATATATAATTTTAAATGACTATGACAAAACAGAGAATTTTATATAGTTTTACCTTCTATTGATTTCATATCCTGCAAATATTTTATTTATTTACATCATAATAGTCAAACTTTATGAAGTGCACTTAAAACGTTTGATTTTATTATGAGAGAAGTTACTATAATTAATCATAGCTTAATGATAAGAAATTGAAATAGAAGTAATTACAACTTCCAATGAGCTATGTATAAACTAATGCACAAATGTCAATAAATTATGAAAAGAATGAGATGATCTCGTCTATTCTTTTAATTCTATTGGTATTTAAACATTAATTTGTTGACATATTTATAAATCAGATAGTGAAATCTGTATATTAGTCTGATTTATGTACTGCAAAAACAATCTGAAATGACTATTTAACCATTCGGATCATATAAATACCAACTGAAATGTCAACTTAATAACTGTTTCAAACCACTAAAACATCATATGATCACATTTCTTTTTGACTATACAAGCAAATTAACTTTGATTGAAAACATTATCGTGTCTTCATTTCGGGTTCATGGCTTTATAACTAACTAAAGAAATGGTTGCTGGAGGTTTGTATTAGAGATTCAAAGAATATAAATGCAGTGCTCTCAAATCCAAAGCTCCTCACTGATGAAAGCCACATGTTAGAAACTAGTCTGGGGATATTGGATGAGTAGACACTAGGTAGGGATTTTGACGCATAAACTTCTGGTATCCATTCATTACTATGGCTTGCACTGGGTAGCATTGCATGAAAGAATTGCTAGTGTCTTAATAAATGTAGATATAAATAATCATAGCTTAATAATATGCAGTTGAAATTAAAGTAATTGCAACTGCCAGTGAACTATATATGTCCTAATAGACAAATGTCAAAAAAGTTTCAATGGAAGTTGCCACTACTTTGATTCAATTTTATATTGTTAAGTTATAATTATTTATAGTTGCAATGATTAAAATGATATTTCATTTGGCATTTGGAAGTTGTTAAAACTAAGGCATTGCCTTGACCCTTTGATTGATTAAATAATGATTTTAGATCATTTACACTGTATATAATGCCACTAATATGCAGATTTCACTCTGTGATTTCTAATGACATCAATAGACCATGGCTTGAATACCAAACAAAGCTTGTATCTTTCCATTTTTTTCATAATTTATTGATATTTGTCTATTAGTTTATATGTAGCTTATTGGGAACTACAGTTATTTCCATTTCAGTTATATGAGATAAGTTATACATTGTTATACGTTGTGACAAAGAATATGCTTTAATTTTTATAATCACTGTAATTTTTAATTTTCAGTATTACACAAGGAAATATTTCAAATAAAAATAAAGTAATCTACTTGTTATTGTTCGTGAAATCATGTGACATTCTGACATCATAGTAATAGGTGGAGTTTTGATTTGTGAATCTATTCATCTCATGAGTCTCTCATGTTGTCACTATTCTAAATTGAGCAGGATAAATTACTAAAATAGAAAAAAAAAATTAAAAAAAAGAACAGCAAAAATTAAAAACAAACATAATTTATTTATTTTTGTTACATTTTGTTTTATAATTAACTATATCTATAACCTTTTGCTGGATTTTTATGTGTGGATTCACCATAGTGATCACCATCAATTTGTATTCCCTATTTTGATTTACATCAAATTATTCACTATAATGTTCATAAAAAATTGCATTTTTTAAAAAAAACTGCCATTTTGAATATGGCAAACATTTTGTAAGATTGATGATGTCATAGGATTGTGATTTTTTTGTCATCTGAAAGAAAAATGGCAACATTCATGCTAAAATGTACAATACAGATTTTATTCACTATACACAGTTCAATATACAATAAACAATATTTTGATTATAAAATTAAAGTATGATTAATGTTCAGAACTTTATTTACTTTTCATTTAGTATTCTTGCAAGACAGTCAATGCAATCATTAATGACATATTCAAAATAAAATATAATGACTATGAAAAAATTACTTCATTCAATAGAATAAATAACCAAAAGCCTATTTTGCTGATGTATAATATCCAAATGTATTATCATTATATATCATAATATGAATATTAGCTTAAAAACTTATATTCACACACTTTTGTGGCTTAAAATTCTTTTTAAAGGTATTTTGTTTGCAGCAAAACTTATGATCATCGTAATTGTAAATTGTGTTTGAGAATGTTAGTATTATTTATGTATAGTTATCTGTAAAGTGCATGTGCATTAGCCTGATCACTAATTTACATTTACAATTTATCAATATAGCGCTGTATAAATTTACTTGATCATCGTAATTGTAAAATTTAGTTATTTTAATTTCAAGTTATGTTGAGAAAAAAAATGATTTTGTACATTTTGCAATTAGTAATCAAATTTACATGAGTAAAGTTAGTAAATATATGTGTAAAAGACATATCCAAGTCAAAGGAGATTTTAATCATAAATGTAAAAAAAATACAGTGCTGAAAAAAAGAATAAATTCCATTCAGCATATAACAAAAAATAAATTTTGGTTATATATTATATTATTAATAATTAATTTTAAATTGTATACTATATTAGCTAAAATATTCAGTCAGCTAATTTTGAGTTAAAACTTTTCAGTCAAATTAAATCTGCAATCATCATAAATCTAAAGTATTTTCAAGAACAAAAAAGTGAGGGAGAGAGAAGGAAATGATTTCGTGACCTATGTAATTAATGATCAACTTTGTATCATCAAAGTTACTAAATATAAATTAAAAATAATATTTACTTGTCAGATTTTAAATAATAATCTCATAATTTGTTTCAGACATATCCAAGATAATGGCAAAACTATCACAAACATTAAAAATTCTAATACTGAATAAAAAAATATAAATTTCACTTAGCATAAAATTAAAAAGAAGTTTTAGTCGTACATTATTAATTTTAAATTGTGTACTGTATTCATATTACTAAAATATTCAATCTAGCAATTTTAAATTACAATTTTTATAAATACTAGTTTCAATCAAGTCAAAACTGCTGTTATCATAAATGTATTTTTGGTTTTAGAAAAAGGAAGAAAGTAGTTGATTTCATGCATTTAATAATAAATTTTGTATGATGAAAATGCAATGCAATTAAATTGAAAAAGTCTCATACTTTTAATTTTTATTTAAATTACCTGTATTTCTGCCATTACAACATACTTGTTTATCCAAAAAATTGTTAGTTATTTCAAGAAAATGGTTACTGCACATAATAAAATATAACAACATATGTCATAAAAAAGACCACAACTAGCATATTTGTATATAATGTGCTAATTTATTTAGATCTATATATTGCAAAAAAAGTCATATGTAAGGATTGCAATATGCAAACACACAATGCTTTATATATGTGTATTTTTTAATATGTCAGAATTTCAATGTTATTGAAGTTAACAGCACAATTTGATTATGGTCACAACAATATAGTAAAGTGAGGTTGTCTTTGTAATACTAAATAATATCACATAAATAATATAAGATTGTGAATTTTAAAACAAAAAAAAATTCTGCATGGGATTTTTTTAGCACAATTTTTTGAAAGAGGACAAAAAAGTCTCAAATGCAAATTTACTCTCCCTTTCTCGGTTCATTTTTATGTATGCTTGTGTGGTGAAGCCACACATTTTTTCCCTAGTAATATTGACTTTTTTTAAAAACAAAGTTTACAGTTACATACATTTTCAACAGCAATCATAGCAGCAATGAATACCATCAAAAACTACACCTCTTTTTCAACCTAAGGATAAAAAAAAATCTGTTCAACTTGTATGGTGTACTAACTTCAATGATTAATGCAGAATGTTGTTGACATTTCAGGTAAAGACCCTAAAAGGAAATTGATATTGACAATATTGAAGTGCTTTTGCAAGAAAACATTAAAATAGTGATTAATGTGAAATTAATGCAACTATATGACAAAAAGGAAGACTTTGAAGAAATGAAAATCAACAAATCTGTGGAGAAAAACTTGTACATCAAGAAACTGAAGGAACTAGTTTTGTATCATGAGACTATGAGCAGCATTTTCAAAGAATTAAGCTGACTTAGAATGATCATCAAATCTAAAAATGTCTTAAGTCAATGAGTGAGATTTTATATGTTATATGTAAAGAAAAGAAACATATCATGAATTCATTCTAAATTTTTTCTCTAAAGATTCTCAACCATCAACATCTGGTGTATGTTTTCCAAAAAAATCAAGATCATCTAAGGACTTAAAAGACAATGATGACTCTTAGAATGAAAAACCGATGACTCAGAAATCTGGATGATGATGAATGCTGAATGGATGGATTATAAGAAAGTATAACTTTAAGCGAAGTGTTTCTTTTTTCATTTTTTGTAGATTTAAGTTACATTATCACATATATATGTATTTTAACTGCATTTCTTCATAAAAACACATAGCATAGTTTTCACATGCATATATTGTACTTAAGGGTTATTTACATTATTATATTTAATATTATAAAGAAGGAGCAATCCCCCCAGTCATGCACTTTGTGAATCTTCTTGTACTAAAGTATATGACCGTAGGGATTGTTCCTTCTTTATAATATTGCATATGCAGGCTACGGTATATAAATAACAGAATATTTCTTACTATATATACTAAATCAAATTGTTTGCTAATATAATATTCACAATTTATGGTATAATTTTTATCTGCAAGAACGAGCTATTTCCACAGAAAAACATTACAATCTAGTGTTTTTTTTATAGAATCTTCGATGGGTTTGGGAAATCAATTGTGCTCACTAAGCAGGATAAAGGCATATTTATTTTTTAAAAATTGAAGATAGTGTAATCTAGTCAATAAATTTTTTAATTAAATTTTGTAATTGTATTAATATTTTTACATAAATTATACCTACTTTCATTTAACTATATAGATAATCAATAGCAGTTTGTTGTGTGTTTTTATAATATTAAATAAAGTATTTGCTTTTTTTTTTGTTTCTTTATTAAGTATTTGCTTTTTACTCTTAATTTTTACAATGAGGAAAATATTTTATTGATGTCTAAATGTCCAATTGCTTAGCAATCAATCATCCTCGGAAATAGAAAAAATACATATTTAATTGTACAACCTATATAAATCCAATTTTATTATACCTACATTTTCAAGTTTACACGTTATATAATATATATTTCAGTATATAATATTTACCGGAAAAAAAGCACGTCGCTTATATAATTATAAAGAATATAATTAGACATTGTATATTGAAAAGTATATTATAAAATTAATATGAAATTTTTAAGAGATGATGAACTCTCCAAATATTATTTATATTATATTTAATTAAATATCTCAACATGTTATTATCCAACATGTATATATGAATATGAAAATACAATAGAATTGAATTTATATAGATAGTAAAACTAAGTAATATTTGTTAATAACAAGAGACAAATTTAACATCAGACATTAAAATTGTATGTGTTGCAAATTAAATGTGAAAAGTTGCTATTTTATTTAATATTAAATAATACAATGTAATGTTCAAAGAAAAGAGAAGTACCATTTAAATAATGGAATCATTTTTATATAAATGTACTGAATTTTAAATTATTAACTATAATATTTTAAACAGTGTTGCATAACTGTATGGAAAGACGGAATTCATGTAAGCTTAATTTGTAACATTAGATTATTTGAAGTATACGAAGTTTTACGTTTCAAAATGTTTTTTTCTTTTCCTGGCTTTTATAAAATTAATTTCTTTTACTTTAAAATGATAACAGTATATAATTGTAATTAATTATAGTTATTATCCTAATGCCACTGTCTAATTATGATTTTTTAAATTTTATTGTATCAGATTGTAAAATCGAAACCGGAGATTAGTTTATTAATTTGTAGATTTTGATTACCAAATGTTAGGTCAAATTATAATTATGAAGCAATTGAACAAATGCATAATGTCTGCATACAAGAGAAAAGTAGGTTTTCCTCGAAAGTGATTTTTTTTCTCCTCAAAATTAAAATGAAAGTATTATTTTTTGAGATACATATATAGTGAAGAATCGTTTTTATTAGGTTGATAGCTTATATTGTTGAGTTCAAATCAGAAACATTGTGAATTAATTTAATTGGTTTTATATATAAATGTATTTTATAACCAATTTACTGAAACTTTAGTTAATTACAAACTTGTAATTTAATGAAAAAATGTAATGACAACTACTTTTCAAATAGTTGCAATTAATAATAATTGCTTGGGGTGAGGAGGTATGTAGAAATTCAAAACAATTAAAGTTACATTTATTTATTTTTTGTATTTAACTGTTTGAAAATTGTTTTATAATTTTGATTAGTTGAACATGAATTATATTTTTAAACTTTAAAATATTTTTTCAACATTTGATAACATCCTATATGCATATCATTCATCATCATTTGTAATTGTTTTCCGTGCTCAGGTATTTAAGGGATTTGTTTGCTGTTAGACAAAATATCTAAGGATCATTTCTGAATTTAAAAAAAATAAGTATATTTATGTGTTGGATTATATTTATTTATAATCTTAATAATATATGTTACTCCATAAATTTGTATTTGATGCATATATATATATATTTAAAAAACATTCTTAATTTAAGATTTTTGCTATTGGTGGAACTTTAACGTTTTTTCAAATCAGTGATTGTAGCGCCTCTACAACCGTCTTTCTACTTTTTATCACTCAGTTGATGACTTGTGTTACCAAGTCAAAACGTCAGTATATCAATATTTAAAATATTTTAACATGGATGAACCCGCAAAATATGTCTTTTATATAGGCAACCCGTGAGAATATTCGTATCAACATATATATATATGTAATGTCATGTGAAATTTACCAAACTTATTTTAAATAATAATTGCACTGCCCTCTAGTTGCCATGTTAACTTTTTACACTAAGAAAATGGACCACTTATCCAGAACAATAATAGCCAAAAAGCAAACTTAAACCAGCCTATATATTTGAATGTAAATTGATTTTTAAATAATGATATTAAGTTTATAGAGCAGACATATCTCACTCATTTCTAAAACTATAATAAATGAACATGTCATATCTGTCATGATAAATAATATTTTAACACTGAATAAATATAATGTCATGTGAAATTTATCAAGTCTATTTTAAATAATAATTGAACTGCCCTCTAGCTGCCATATCCAATACCTTTTTACAGTAAGAAAATGGACCACTTCTCTATTTTACATCTTTTTATTTAGAGTTATCCAAAACAATAATAGCCAAAGAGCAAGCTTAAAACAGCCTATATTAATGTAAATTGATTTTTAAATAACTGATATTTAATTTACAGAACAGAAATATATCCACTCATTCCTAAGCTGATTATTATTACAGTTTAAAAAATAAATGCTTGTTTACATATGTTTAATTTCAACTAAGAATGATGTATTGTAAATTCTAGTAAATTTTGCATTCACCATTCTTTCAGGCATAGTAAAGGTAATTTAAAGTGTTGTTTAATATCTTTCAAAATAAAATACTTAAGATTTGCCCATACTTAAATGTTTGAGCTGAAGGGATAGATGGATTCATTCTATCTTTTCACAAAGATTTTATTTTGTGTTTGGAAAGTGAGAGTATTCATTTATAGTTAAAATCTACAAAGCGCATGTGCATTAGCTTAATGCTGATTATTATTAAATATCTTATTTATAGTGATAAATAGTATTTTAATATTGAATAAATATAATGTCATGTGAAATTTACTATAATTGAACTATCATCTGGATGCCATGTTTAATAACTTTTTACACTAAGGAAATGGCCCACTTAGATCTTTTTATTTAGTTATCCAAAACAATAACAGCCAAAGAGCAAATTTAAACCAGCCTATATATTTCAATGTAAATTGATTTTTAAATAATTGATATTTTAGAAATGAGTGAGATAGCTCTGCTTTATAAAATTAATATCAATTCTTTAAAAATTAATTTATATTCAAATATATAGATTAGTTTAAATTTGCTCTTTGGCTGTTATTATACTGGATAACTTAAGTAGGAAGTGGTCCATTTTTGCATCATAAAAAGTTATTTAGCCTAGCAGTGAGAGGGCAATTCAATTATTATTTAAAATAGATTTGGTAAATTTCATATATCATTATATTTGTTCAGTATTAAAATATTATTTACCATTACATATATGACATATATTTATTTCTTATAGTTTTAGAAATAAGTGAGATATCTCTGATCTATAAATTTAATATAGTTCTTTTAAAAATCAATTTACATTCAAATATATAGGCCGGTGTAAGTCTGCTCTTTGGGCTGTTATTGTTCTGGATGACTCTAAATAAAAAGATCTAAAATATGGTAAGAAATAGCCCATTTTCTTACTGTAAAATGTTATTGAATATGGCAGCTAGAGGGCAGTTCAATTATTATTTAAATTAGATTAAAATGTTTGGTAGATTGCAATTTACGGATAGTAAGAGAATAGCTAAAATACTATTTAATTGGGTTACAAGTAAAGGACAGGCAACAAGATGGATGAAAAAGGTGATATGGTAAGCTGAAGATTTGAATAAATACTTTGTCATTTTACTTGTACAAAATGTGGGATGATTATGTTAGGAGAGTTTTGAGTGTTATAGTGGCAAAGAATGGGATAAAAGAATAGATGCATTAAAAAATATGGAGTTGGAGAGATGGATATGGGGAGTAACAAGAGTTTAAATGTATATAAAAGTAAACAAAATATTAGGTGTGAGTTAATTTACGATAATAGCAAGGAAAGTAGTTTACTGTTTAAGGCTCGAACAGGATCATTAACAACAAGGGAATGTACACATAAATGTAAAAATGTGGGTGATTTAGTCTGAAAGTTATATAAGGAAGGCATGGAAAATATTAGGCATCTGCTAATTGAATGTAAATGCTTACAAGCAGAAAGGGTACAAATTATGAAGTTGTAGGTTCTTGGTTTTTATGTTGGATTTTGAAAGAGATAAGGGCGATCTGAATCTAAAGGTCATAGAGTGGACAAAGATGCTGTTGTGGAAATGGAATGGAGCAGGATAGAGAATATGGGAAAAACTTAAGAGTGGGAATGGAAAGGGGAAGTAAGGTGATTATCAGGTTTCTTTGAGCATTGTGATTGAATGATTCCTGACTTCGATAAAGGAGAAGCCATGGTGTATCACATCATTTCACATAGACTTGGTAAATTTTACATGACGTCATAGTTATTCAATATTAAAATATTATTTATCATTACATATATATGTTATAAATTAATAATTTTGAACAGATGTTATTGTTGAAATATTTTAATATGTGGAAATATAATATATGAAAATATAAGTGATATTTCCACATACAATTTTATTTAGAAAAAAATACTCTCCGATGTTAATAATACAGTAGCCAATGAAGGTAGTAAACTGTTAATGTTTTTTTGCTCTTGATCTTATATAGAGATAAACTGCCACATTAAAGATATATAAATATAAGAAATCAAAGTCTCACAATTTTTTCTATTCTCTTATATTGTATAATAGACTGTTTCACCATTAAGTCAAGTATTATACCTTTAATAATTTTAATGGATGTAATTGATGAAAATATTGAAATATGTGGTAATTTTCATTTATAATTTTATATATATATATATTTAAAATTAATACCTAATTTTTAAAAGACAATAAACTCTCCAAAAATTATCTAAATTACATTTATTTAAATATCTCACCATTTTATTATCCAACATATTTTTATAAACATATAGATTTAATAGGATTTATGTAGATTATAAAATGAGATAACATTTCCATGTTTTAAAATATTTTTATCAATTACATCCATTAACATTATTAAATTAAAATACTTGACTGGTGGAAGAGTCTATTATACAATAGGAAAATAGGAAAAGTTTTGAAACTTTGATTTCTTATATTTATATATGTTTACTGTGGCACTTTGTCTGTATATAAGATTTAGAGCAGCACTTAACAGAGAATTCCTTTTGAATGCAAATAAATATTAAAAGCTTATTATATTAATTGGTTACTATTTTATTAATTGATTCTATGATTTTTTTCTAAATAAAACTATAAATGGAAATTCCCATGTATTTTTCATCAATTATATGCATTAAAATTATTAATTATATATCGCACCCTGGCAAGAAAAGTGACACAACTCAAAAATGCAGTTTTTGAGAAAACTCGACTTAAAAAGTACTATAAAACTTACATTGAAATAGTATTAGCTTCTTTTAAATTTCAGGTAAGTATTTTATGGTGGTAAATTATATTATATTCTGTAGTATAGTAATATGGATCTGTAGCTCTGCTCTCGTCAACTGTGAGGTGTTATCAGGTAAATATAGGTGAGGTCTTTGAGTTATGTCACTTTTCTTGCTTCTCTGAAAACTTTTTTTTTGTTATGACCCCTCATGTAATACTTATGCCACTTTTCAACCCCAAATAATATATCTTTCTTACTTACTATTACATAAAACGACTTTCGGACTTCCCTCAGGCAAAATCACTACTTAAGTGAGAATAAAAAATGAAAAACAAGTTGAGATTGTTTTATTAGAAAAATACAGAATGCAAAAATATAATTTATGAAAATTAATACAATTTAATAAGGAACAATTATCAAGGTACAATTTAAGGAACACTATTTATGAAAACATAGATTCATAAATGGGCTTATATAATGTAGGAATAATTTTTGCCGAGATAAGGGATTCAATATGAACTTTTTTTATAACATAAATTTTCATTTTTTCATGTACGCCACAGCACACTTCATTGTAGAGGTGCTCATTTGTCTTCTCCTGGTATTACTGATGTTGATCTGCACATATTCTTTTGGTTTGTATGTAGTTTTCACAAAAAGAATACCTGGGTCACTCTTCTGCACTTTGAGTATTTTTATGTTGCTTGTTTTGATCAATTCATTGTTTGTTGTTTTGTAATAGTTTGATCCAATTTAATGAGAGAGTGTTTTTAAATCCACAAAATCCTGGTAACCCAATTCTGTTACTTTATACGGATTTCCTGTTTTTCTTATGGACCTAATTAATCTCACGTAATCAGTTGGGATATAGATGGGACCTGATTTAAGAGCTCACTTAATCGACTTCTCGATGACGGAATGAACATTGTCTCCTTCGTTTTGGGTGTGACCTGTAATCAAAAATTTATGTGTGATTGATTTGATCTTAAATTTTTGCACAGCATACAGGTATAGTCCCATTATAAATTTGTTCTTCTGCTGGCCACAACAATTATCTGAATAGAGTATAATTTCAAGATTATCATTGTTGTTTGTGGTAGTTTTTTCTTCTAAGTATTTCAGAATGCAGGAGCCTATCTCTATGGCACCTCGACCTCCTTCACCTTCATGCCAAAAAAAAAACACTGTACATAATCTGACTGAAGTTCAGTGACAGTTAAGTTGTAACTATTGATTTTGCTTTTATAATAAAATATAGATGTATCCCCTCTTGGTGCAGACAGAACTGCTTGGAGGTCATAAGTGGCAATTATAATTTTCCCTTTACTTTCTTTTGCTTTGTTTTTATCCTCCTCTTTCTCTGCTCTTGATAAAACTTTCTCTCTTAAATGTTTATCATATTTTTCTTGTATCCTTTCTTTTTCTTCTTTTGTAGCATTGTTGTAAGAGCTGCATAAGTTGCACATATCTTTTTTGGAGTGAAAAATGAAATGTTAAAATTGTTTTCGAAAATTCGTGAATACATTATGAGATTTGAATAAGGAACGTTTCTTTTAATGCACTCGTTTTTGTAGTCACGGTGTAAATCAGCCTAACTTTTCCCACCTTCTATAAATTCTCGAGTACTTTGTGTGTGCAGATAATGGCTTTTGATTCTTGGGATGGTATTAATATGATCAATAACACTATCTTTTATAGTGGGATGTCCATGTTTTCCTCTGAGATCCTCTTGAAGAAATCCTTCATTTAATTTAGCTATCACAGTCCTAATAGGTCGGTCATTGATGTCCAATGTTGCCTTGAAAAATAATTTGCAAACATGCACATCTACGTTGTTGATCAAAAAATAAAACACATGGTTACACTGGCACATGCTTCCTTCTTTTTTATATTGATACTGAGGTCTAACAGCGGTCATATTTCTACAGATAAATTCTTGCTGGGATTGCAGGCTGTCAAGTGACCAATATTTGTTAAATATTTCAAGCCTTTTATTTTTGTCTATTTTGCTTGAGCATTCATTACACGCTGGATGTATCTTTCTTGCAGGCATTTTTGTTTTACGAATTGATGATGATGTATAGGGTTTTCCAGTATTTCGTAAAAGTTTTGCTTCAGTCTTTTTCCACTCAACTGGATTTGATTTCCTTTTCTTACATTTTTTATTGTTATCTACTTGGGAGTTGTCTGATTCTGCACCCTCTGTCTCATTAGTATTAATAATATTTTCATTCTCTTCCAATCCTGATGATGAGGTTTTAGAATCAGAAGATGATTGCATGCGAAAGAAAATCTGGATCCGCATCTGAATCGTCCACACTTTCATCTGATGATTCTTGTTGTGCTGTTGAATTAACCCGTTGTATCTTCAAATGCTGTGTATGCGGTTTTTCAGTGCATTGCCATGTAGAATGTGTACATTGATCTTCTAATACTGTGTTGCTCAATTCTATTTCTTTTGTTACATTTTCTTGTTCTGTGTTTGCTTCTCGATCCTCTAGTACTTTGTCACTCAATCCTATTTCTTTTGTTGCATTTTCTTGTTCAGCGGTTTGTCCTTTTTTAATTGCAGCAGCAGCCAATACCAGCAATTTCCTACTTTTGAATCCTTGCTGTGAGTACATAATGAACCTATAAAAATCAAATTTGTGAAAACACCATTGTTAGAAATATAATTTGAGCTTATTATGTTGAACTATTTCTTATTATGCTTAGGTAAACTGGCACAAGTCGAAATAACACAGTAAAAAAATACATTCAGAGATAATTAGTTCAAGAAAAGTGTCACTTTTTTTATTATGACGCTATTAAAAATTACATTCAACTTACCTTATACATGAAAAGTGTCACAACTCAAAATGTGCCACTCTTCTTGGTTGACTCATGCACACCTTCCAGTAGAAATGCTGAAGAGACACTGTTCTTGCAGTGATGGATCATGAACTATCCTAGAATAAAACTGACACAACTGTCCTCTGGTGAATAAATTGTGAGATAGAGATGTGACGCTTTTCGTGCACGTTGGGGCACTTCATACATATTTTTCAATGACATAATCTCAAAAGTGCCATTTTTTGACTTAAGTCACTTTTCTTGCCCGGGTGCGATATGTATAAACCAAATGCTTTATGTTTAAGGTAATAGCTTATAGTTTTCAACGTTATTTTAGGTTAATAATGTTTAAATGTTAAAAGATCACATCACAATTATTTCATGCTTTAAAATGTAAGGACTTTATTGTAGACTCATCTAAGGCTTAACTTCAATAATGGACTTGCCTAAGCTACAGTGCTCTGTAGATCAAAGTAAGAATATGATATGTCTGACCAATAAAACAACAATATTTTAAATAAATATTCAATGATACAAAGGAGCTAATGATCAGTAAATCAATTTGAGTGTAGTTAAATAGGAGAGCTGGTTATAAAGCAGGTTTTTTTTTTTTTAAAGAGAGACAAGTGTTAAAGATTATTGAATGATATTTAGAATTAATTCACTGGTCTGTAGTTATTCTGACAATAATGCATATTGGCCACCATTACCATCATTTTCAGAATGCACACTCAAATTCAGAACTGAAAACTGTTGGCAGAAAATAGTATCAGATCTTTCATGAGGCAAACCAACATGACTGGAATGGTTAGATTTATTAAAATGAGTCAAAGCATTCCTCCAAGTCACTGGTTGTTACTGGCAGCTATGCATTTATAACCTTGACAACCGCAATGGATGACAAGCTCTTATAATTTATTATTACATTATAAATAGATGCTATAAATGATTTGATATTATTTTAGTTGTATGTAAATTATTTATTAGTTAGAAATTTTTTTTTGCTAGCTATATATATACACACAACAGGATTTTTTCATTGTATTAGAATGTTACCAATGTGTTTTTCAGCCAATTGAAGAGCATTGTAAGCTGTAAAATGATCCTCTTAGAAGAACAGATCAATAATTATTTTAGTCTGATGTAAAGTTGACAAGAATTTGTTACGACTGTTTAAGAAGTAGTTTTCTTATATGCGACAGATATAAAAGATATTTCTTTACTCTTCCATATGTAATTAGCAGTAATAATGTAGCAGGGCAGTTAACCTGGATAATATATTATATATTGTAACTATCAAAATCTACAGCTCACCCGCAAATCACAAAAGGTTAATTTGCATGGGATCTCTACATTTCCACGTTACACAATTAACATTTGTTTTATAGTCTCCTAAGATCAGCTGGACACATGAAACTCTCTAACATATATTAATTAAATTATTGATCGCAAAATAATGACAAATACTAAAGATAATGAGACACTGCAATTTATGCAAGTATAAATGTTTTATAACACACACACAATAGCATAAATTGACTACCCTGTCAATTTTTAAAACAAGTTGATCCGATTAATGATTGATTAAATTTATGCACAGATAATATGGCATAATACATTTTTAATTGATTCTAAATATATAAACTCACTGCATAGTCTAACTACCATTAATAATTATTATTTTTTTTTTTCATATGTCATAGCATCGGCCGAACCCACACCCTTCTGCAACCAACTACTTGCTTGCAAGGCGGGTGCGATGACCTCTCGGCTAACAACGCTTGACAAATTATTATTACAGTTTTAAGATTAGTTATCCTACTGATTAAGGATATTCTCAATTCATTAACTGTTTAAATAATCGGACTACCATAAATACCTTCAGGCTATAAGACAGGTAATTAACTAAACACTATATGTATTTTGAAAATGTAAGATACAGTAAACATCTGTGTTATCTTATTTATGAATAAACAAATACATGTGTGTTAGGAATATGCTATATGATAAGAATTGTTGTCTATCACGTAGTATTATAAAGGTACTAAGCATAAAATTAAGCAGCAGTCACAAACAATATTATCCAAGACATGTACAAAAAAAACAACAGATGATATACAGTAGGAATCTCCACATACCACTGCTGTAAGTAAGATAGTGACTGCAAATGACTAGCAATTACAACAGCATAACAATCATTTAGAATTAATAAAACACATACAAATGAATCTCATATATAAACAAACCAGTGTGAAATAAAATTACAGCATTTCACTTATATCAATATACCCTAATTATCATTCCTCAAAACTGGAGGGGAGTTTACTTAGTAAAAAAACAATCTTAAATTTATTCTGTCTATGCAGCCTGTTTTATGTTTGCAGGTCGTGGAAATGACTGGTTTTATAATAGGAAGTTGTTAAAAGTGTGGCCAGAGATTATGATAAGATAATTGCTTTGTATAAAAATTTACTCTTCTCATTTAGATTTACACCACTTGAATTGTGGCATGATTACATAAAGCAAAATGGCAATCTCTTGTCATACTATTTTATAAGCAGATTTACAAACTCACTAATAATAATTTATAAAGAATTTTCAGTATAATAAAGATAAATATGTAATGTTAGTAATAAAATTCATACCCATTCCCTTTCATCACAAAGAATTCAAGTTTGGACTTCCCATACTAGTATACTTTCAGTGGACTTTCTTTAACTATAGCTATAGCATTGGTAGGCTTTAATCTTATTGTTCTTAATTCCACAGGCATCATTGGATGATAGTTTAATTGTTGATTGATGATTGGTTTTTCCCCAAAGCAGTAGACACTTGAAGTTTCAGCATATAATTGATGCAATGCTATTTCTACATTAGTTGATGACTCCTTTTCATACTTCTCTATGGATCTTCAGCTCAACTAGCAAGAATGAAGCAGATTGCAGCTTCACTATTCTTCCATTGTGTTTTTCAACACCAAGCCCAATAAGTATATTGAAAGCACAATCAAAAACTAATCAGCACCAATCAATAATAGTCCAGCAATCATAGTATATCATTCAGAAATAAGCAATAAAAGTATATTAGCACAACAAATTATAATCACTATTTATAGTTCATGGAGTTGGCTTATCAGAAAAATTAGATCACTCAGCCATTGTTTCAATCCATTGATCTATTGGTGGTAGATAACTCTTCAACTTCATTTTGGTTCATGGCTTATTTGTCCAATCATGACATTTTAAATTTTATTTTTAAGAAAGATTATTAGACTAAATTACATCAAATATTTATCTCCTTAATTAATCGATCTGTTTATAAGAATTTTAATTACATTTTCTAAGATAATGTCATTTCCACTTTGTAATTTTAAAATACCTTTACAAATGTTAGTAAAAGAAATATCCTGCTTTAAATTACTTTTTTAAAAATAAACTTATAATTAATCATACCATATACATTTATCTGTGCATATAAATTGTATATATAATTTTTATTTATTGAAATTGTTGAAAATCTTTACTTTAAAATAAATTCCTAAATTTTAAATTACAGACATGAGAGCCATATATAAATATCACTTCAATATGTATGTATATTATTAATGGGTTGAATAAAATAAACACTACCTGTAATATTGAGATAAATATATATTATCATTAATCAAGCACATTTCTCTCTTGACTATTTCCAGATTAGTGATTTAACCAGATTACCAATAGTTTAAAAATAAACTTATTATTATCTCCGCCTCTCCCCTCTTTAAATATCTTCCAAATTTTTAAAGTATCTATATGTTGTTTTTAACTTAAACATATATTTTTTTATTTAATTAAAATAAATTAATAAATATAAAAATTGTCAATTAGTTTTCCATATTTTTTTATCTTATCGAAAATCTGTTTTTAAAAACTATTCTAAAAACTTTGTATAATTATAATACCCTTCCTCTGGTTTTTTAAAATCTTTATTAAAGTATTTGCTTGCTACACTATAGAAACATCCTGGTAAAAATTTTTGAGGCTTATTAATTTAAATTATTAATGAAATGTGTATATATATATTTTATTTTAAATTGTATGTAGACCAGTGTAAGAGGTTCATTCTGAAATAAATGTCTGTTTAGCAATAACTACTAAGTTATAAAATTGTTTGAATATACATCTGGGTCTCGTTTTACGCGATAGATAGGTTCCTCAGAAAACACACGCAAACGAAATCACACAAAAATAGACGTAACTTACCTTGAAAAAGGGGGGATACGGACTGTGATTTTTCAAAAATCGCGTAAAAGCAAAGCACCAACGTAAAATTACTTTAAAATTCGCGCAAAAAAAAATAAGGAAATAAAATATGACTAATAAAAAATTTCAAATTTGAAAAAAATTGATACAAGACAAACTTTTTTTAACTATAATATTTAATTTTATTCAAAACAATATATTTTTATGCATAATTTACAGAAATTTACATTTTTTATACACGTTTTAATTATTATCACTATTTGCTGATTAACAGGTTTGTTTGCAAACTGGTAAAAAATCAGATTCTTCACAAGAGGAAATACAACTAGCGCCAATGTCATTCTCATGTTGTGTTAATGGTTTTCTGGTGACAACATAATTAGTAATTAATCTAACAACTAAAAATTAAATTCTTATTTTTGTCTTTAATTTTTTAATTTTCAATTTTAATTGTGCCCACTGCTATTACTCACCTTTTAAAAATAAACTTGTGGACACTAACTGATTAACAATTGATTACGTTCTTTTTTAAAAAGCAAAAACAGAATGTGATTTAAAATGCAAAATTAACATGCACAATGTTTGAACAAATTTACATTATAATCTTGTAAAATTTAATGTGTGTATACATGAAATGTGGAAATCATGATTTTAATTTCATTATTGCATAAAATCTTACTATTATAAAGCACTGAAAATATTGAAATTACTAAGATGAAAGTCGAATTCCAATAATGTGCTATTACTTTCAATATGACGTAAGTGTGCAAAATTTATTATTTAAAGTAATAGCGCATTATCGGAGTTTGACTTCCGGAGAAACGTGAATTGCGTAACTTCAAAATCGCGTTAAATAAATCCACGTAAAAAGAGACTCAGGTGTATTTACCATGAGAAATTGTGAATGTTGCAATTTATATTATTTGAAATTTAAAATAATCACTCTAAAACAAAATTGAAACAGACAACTAAATATAAATAAAAAAATTATTTAATACATCTAAACAGGCTTTCATCCTTTATTGGAACCTATCAAGAAGTTTTTTTTTTTATAAAATCATGTGATGTGATGTGATGCACTATGGCTTCTCCTTTATTGAAGTGAGGAATCTCTCAGCCACTATGCCCAGAAAAACCTGTTAGCCACCTTCCGTTTCCATTCCCCACCCTAAATTTTTCTCATATTATTCTCTATCCTGCTCCATCCTATTTCCACAACACCATCTTTGTCCACTCTATTACCTTTGATTCCCCTTATCTTTTTTTAAAACCAGCTTAAAAACCAAGAACTCAATTTTTGTAATATCACTTTGTTTATATTTATTCTCCCACAAGTTCATTATTTGTACTCTTTCTGCTTGTAAGCATTTACATTCAATTAGAAAAATGCCTAATATTTTCCATGCTTTCATTACATAACTTGCAGATTAAATCACCAACATTTCTCCATTTATGTGTATATTTTCTTGTTGTTAATGATCCTATTTGAGCCTTAAACAGTAAACTACTTTCCATGTTATTATAAATTAACTCACATCCAATATTCTGTTTATTTCTGTATATATTTAAGCTCTTTTTACTCTCATACTAGTTCTCCATCTCTCCAATTCCCTATTTTTTTATTAATGCATCTATTCTTCTATCTCATTCTTTGTCACACTCAACAATTCTCTTAACACAATCATTCCACCTTTTGTAGAAGTATACTGACACAAAGTCTTTATCCAAATCTTCTGCATACATACTATCTTTCTCATCCATCTTGTTGCCTGTTCTTTACTCATAACCCAATTAAATACTATTTTGGCTATTCTCTTATTATTCATAAATTCATATATAATAACACAGCAAAGGTACATCCACTTTTTCTTTTAAAATATATATGTTCTACAATAATATCAACAAATAAAAAATACTTCTCCTTTTTTCTTTTCAAAAACTTTATTTATTATCTCAATACTGAACATATATATACATTTATATACAAAACTCCAACGTTTCAACTGTTTTATCTCATACAGTCATTTTCAAGGCTATCTTTCTCCCACTGCTATATTCAGTCATTTTCAAGGATATCTTTCTCCCACTGCTATATTTTATAAAATATAGCAGTGGGAGAAAGATATCCTTGAAAATGACTGTATCAGATAAAACAGTTGAAACATTGGAGTTTTGTATATAAATGTATATATATGTTCAGTATTGAGATAAAAAATAAAGTTTTTGAAAAGAAAAAAGGAGAAGGATTTTTTATTTGTTGATATTATTCATAAATTGCAATCTACCAAACATTTTCATTTTGCTTTTTATATCTTTCATACATCTGCATCTAATGCATGTCTTCCTACTTCTCTTTGCACTTTTTTTTACTAATGCATAATACATTGTTACCATAAGTTAACCCTGCTACTGCCTCTACCTTCCATACAATTCTTGCCTCATCACTTAATTTTTTTATTAGTCCCTTTCTTTTCTTTGCTTCATTTATCACCCCCCCCCATTCATCTAAACACAATTCCTCTGGTTATTTAAGATAGTTATACTTATTCACCTTATTCAACTTTATATCCCCTAATAAAAATTATTTCTCTTCTCTTTCCCCAGCATTTATCATCATTACTTTTAATTTTTTCTTCACTAAACTTAATTCCCATCACTTTACCCACCCTTGTGCATGTCTTCAGCATAATGTCCATATCTTCCCAACCTTTTGTGCACAAGAAGATATCATCAGCAAATAAAAGACCTGGTAATGTATATACTCCCTTACGATCTATTAATGGTATCTCTACTCCTCTTCATAGTCTTTCTATTGCTCTGTCCATTTCTCTCAAATATAACAAAAATAAAATAGGTGACATAGAGCATCCTTGCCTTAATCTCACCCCATTCTTAAATCTAACTGATTCTATATTTCCTAATTGATACATATAGTAATTATTTTCATACAGTCTCTTAATAAGATCCACTAATGGGCAGGCATTAAACATAAAGCCCATCTTAAAATTAATAAAGTGCTAAATCTATAGTTTTGATCTGTGAAACACCAATATGCCAGTTCATGGAATAGGATACATAAAACATGCTAAAAAGAGTAAATTAAAGTGATCTAGTTAACTGATTAAATCCAAATAGTTTATTTTAATAAACTAAGTAGAAATCAAGCATATTGCGACTTACTTAACGAGCTATAATATGCTTTATAATATCATTCTTGCCATTAATTAACTAGACATAATTTATCTACATGCAAACCTTAATTATGATAAGCTAAAACATAATAGCTTAACTAACATATATAAAAGCAGATTTCAGAATGGAAATTTATGTGTGTGCTAAAGAAGCAACATAAACCATTTACAAGAGAGCTTTTAATCATCTCTCCAAATTATTAATATTACTAATCTCTGCTTTGAATTATGGCATACCATAAATCAATGAAATAAAGAATATAAAAGAGAATAGGCATGACTGCAGATTAGGCTAGTATAGATACAATAATATAATAACTGATTACAGTTATTATGTTAGGAGAATTATTAAATTAGAATTTCATTTAAAAGGCAAGATTGTCAATTTAAAAGAATTACATTAAATTATTATTATTAAAAGTTACATTATAAAATTTATTAAAGTTACATTAAAGTTTAATTTATTAGAAAACAGAAGTTATAATTTTTACGAACGGTCATTATATAGCTAGCTTAAGAAACTAACTAAAACAATTTAATTTTAAGAGCTCTGCAGGAAGAAATGTTACTGATCTTCATGCTGAGGCATCCTTCATGGTTTTGCCACAGGCATTTTCTGCTGGAGTGACTTGTCTCTGATGTCTTCTTAGCAGGCCATAGACCAGTCTTCCAAAGGAAGATGGCAAAATTTGAGCTTCCAGCCACTAGTTTCCATTGTTAAATCAGGCATAATCCCCTGCAGCAAAACATTTCTAAATTTTAAGAGAGTGAACCTTAGTGCTTGATTTTGGAGATTTTTCTACTACCTCTTTTACTCCACCTGCAAAAGCATGAACTTGTTTACAGTTTATTAAATTTTAATCTTAAGTTTTAACAGAGTTTTATTAACTTAAGAAAAGACAAAAGCAAAATCTAAGTTATTCATAAAATAGTGTGCAGCTTGACTGCTTTTCTTTTGTCTTAAAATCTATTTTAGAATTTATTTAAAAAATCTGCTCTTGGTTCCCACACAAATTAAACCAGGTGTGTGTAGTGGAATAATTTCCAAAAAAATAGGCAATCTTTTAAAAGAGATTTAAGTTCTGCAAACCTTTAGGATTGAAATTTATTGGTGAACAAAAGTGAATATGTACTTTAATTTTATAATAACTTAAAGATAAAATAATTTAAATAGCATTGCAATGTTTATAAAATTGTTACATTGCACCTTCATTTGCATAAATATGTAGCTGCGCTCACACAAATACAACAATGTTTACACAACTTTTAATTTAATGTAGTAATATGCATACAGACATTAATCACTAAATGTACACAAATATATATAAATATACGTACATATACATTAATATACATTTAATACACATTAATATATGATAATATACATAAACTTGGAGGGGTTTGAATTAGTGAAAAAATACTACTATGGGACATAGGTGAAACGGGATGTTAGACAAAATAATACAATTTCAATATATATACACAACAGTTTCATCATGAAATAAAGATCTTTGGTAGAAAAACATGTTTAATCAAATATCTATTCATCTGTAAGTAATTTATTTTCACAGATTAAAGTAACCCAGGAAAATAATATCCTAGCCTTTTTGCACAAGTAGCTTAGAGATCAGTAACATTTTCAAAACATTGCTAAATTGAAATACTTATATAGTTTTTACACACAAGCAGAGGTTATATTAATATATAGAGAGAGAAATCAGGAAATTTTGCTAACATTTAATCCACATAATAAGAATGAATAATCATGTCTAACAAGGGAAGTTTTACATGATCACATCTCCAATACTAGCACATAATTGTTTATAAACAAAGCAAAGCAAAACTCCATTGATTACTCTGTTTAGCACAGGTGGCACTATATGGAGTTTTGCTTTGCTTTGTTTAAGGGAAGTTTTAGTAATATGATTCTATTTTATATTATGTTTGTAAATTGCTATATCGTGCTCAATAATTTTTTTGTTGTTGTAGTTCTGTAAAAATTTTTTTTTAAAAAGAAGTCGCATATTTTTTTTTATTATGCCATTTGATGCATCTTTCTAAATCTAAAATAATTACTAATAACAGTATGCCTATTATATATAACAGAAAAACATTAAAATAATATAAAACACTATTGGCAGGACTCATTTGCGTCCTTATCAAGGCATCTTGATAAAAATTCAAACCTATGTAAGATATTACATCACACAATTCATTAACCTAAAATACAAGTATTGCTATTCTTAAGCCTGGATACAGCTTTCCTTAAAGAATTCATGCTTTGATGATCTATTTAGATTTGAATCAGGGTCTTTAAGAATAAGGAGTGTATGTGAATATTGATGATTGAATAATAACAAGTTACCATTGTTGATAAGGTAAATACATTTCACAAAGATTTGATGGAAATAAATATTTGCCAATATTTTGTATGGACCAAATTTATTAGACCACTACAATACACACACAAACTCATTACCCCACGAATGTAGCACATTCAGCTCCATGTTCTCACCTAACTTATCAAGCAATTCAAAATTGTTTGCTAATAGCTGTTTAGTTATTATGAGCTAATTATAAACAAAATCCTCACCATCTTGTATTTGACAAGCTTGGTTAACAATGCTCTGATCCTTTATTATTCTTCTTTAAAAGGTTGTTGAAAATTATAAGCAAGATGAGCGAGATTTATAAGAAGTTTGCTTTAGTGTATATAAATGTTGCCATCTGGGAACTCCCGTAACAAAGATCCAACTTGTAGAATAATCATTGACAAGCAAATGCAAGACAATGACTAATTAAAATAATATATATCAACTTTTTAAAACATAACTATATAAACCATGTAATTTTATATAATACATGAAAATGGATTCAACATTTTATGATCACAACGTTACCAAAAATGTAATCACATATCAAATATGCCAAACTTTCACACTACTCTCACATTATTTTAGCATGTATAAGTGTAAATTAAGATATTAAGAGGCCTTTGAAACATAAAAAAATAATCTCAAATTAATACAATTAGATTAAAAAATAATTTAAATATCCATTCATAATCAAAATTTTATTTAGCAATATATGGCATCATTAAATCAAAAATACAAACGGTGTCTTTTCAATAATTTTCTTATCACAAGGCTGACCAGTTAATATATACACACAACATTATCCACTTGCAACAACAAAAAGTTATTGGGGATAGAGTTTACATGAAAGTATGCAAATTTATCTTTAAATTTTATATGTATATATTACAAAAGACTTATTTATATGTAAATTTTATTACATCTAAAAAAAATTAAAAAGCTATTCATTTCAACTGAAAATTGGAACGAGGATTGTAAACTGTTAAGCTAAAAAAAAGAGGGAGATTAAATATTCACAAATATTGATTTTTTTTTTTGTTTTCAGACAAATATCAATAGCTACATTTATTTAAACTTTCAATTAATAATCAAATTATAAAATCTGTTGCAAACACATCACAATAAAATGAAAAAATATTGATTTAAGCTTAACGTTCGTTAAATTTTAATTTCTGATTTATTAAAAGTAAAACATATATTATATTAAATATATATGTACAGATATTTAGAAAAAAATACAATAAATAATTAGGTATTTAATTATATAGCGCTATGTTTATAAATTGTAATTGTAAATTAGCGATCAGGCTAATGCACATGTGAGTAATCATTTACGTATAGTTTAAGATTTGTAAAGCGCATGTGCATTAGCCTGATCGCTAATAAATAATTAGGTAAACGAAGAAAATGTTTTTAATAAAAAAATCGTCATCATCATCATTTTCATCCATAATCATCCTACTGCAAGATAAATATTTTTTCGAATTTATTCCACTTGCTCTTTTGCGTATCTTCTCTTCTTCACATAATTCCAACAATTTTTTTTCTCATCCATCCATATTAGATATGATTTGTTTCTAGTCTTTTCACAATTTTTTCAGATCTGTTTTAAAATCTTAACTATCTTTTTTCTAACATTTTTCAGTTTCTCAATAAGCTCAATGATGTATCTTTGTAATCACCAATGTATATTGTTTTCAGTCTTCCTATATTATTCCCAATCTATATTTTTATATGTTTTCTGAATTTTCTTATCACGTTTTTAAATATTCATATCTGATTTGCATGCAAAAACAAAAACATATATTTTTTAATATTAAGTTATTTCCAACAAAATGATTAATTTCATATATTGTTTTCATCTATATTAATCATCTTGTATTTTTAATTATTCTTTGAACTCATTATTATAAAGCTTTCTGAAATTTATATTTAGTTCTACTTTTTTTGCTTTTATCAATTAGAGTACTCCATAACATTTCCTGAAGCATAATTTCATTAATAACAAATTCTCCACAAAGTCAAGATATTTAAATAATCACCTTAAAGTATTTTTCTAAAACTGCCATGTAAAATTGTATAGAGCATGAAATCACCATGAAATACATTCTTATCACTATTAATTTTCTTAATCTTAGCCTCAGGGTGGCCTTTGAGCATTCCATCATCAGATTTTCAATTGGATGGATAGTTGAAGAATTGGAGTGTGGAGTAGATTGAAGCTTGTCCATTAAAGTATGAAGATTGGCTATCTTAATATATATCTGAGCACTTATACCATATATGTGTAGAGATGATAATCTGGACCAACTGATGATTGCTGGTTTGGCATGAAATACGTATATTGGTGATTATTTATCTTTTCAACATGTATGTGTTAAGTGTACCAGTTTATGAGATAGAGTGGAGAGTGGTGGGTTGTGTGAAAGTCTGTGCTCATATACCCTACATATTAATGTCATCATGTAATCTAATCACTGCTATTACATTTTGATATTTTTAATTTTGAGTCTCTATCTTGATGAAGCAAAGTTTTAAATATTGTGGAAATGCTTATAGCAATTATACTCATTGCTTGTTTTCTATACATTTTCTTATTATTTCTATTTAATCAACTATGATATAACTACTCGTAAATCCAGCTTGCTTTTTTTTTTTGATGGGGTTTGTATGAAACATACTATACAGATGCATTATTATAATTGTAATAAAGATATTTCATAAAACTGATAGATTATTGATAAGTTTGTAATTTCTAAAGTCTTTTTAACCTTTCTTAAATATCAGGATCTCTGCTTCTTTCTTCAAATCATCTGTTACATCTTTTTTTTTTTTTTTATCATTTATTTATCTCATTTTAACATTTTCTTCATTTCTTCACTTATAAAATATTTATCATTCTACACAAAGAACCGTGTATATAATAATCAATACTTATAAGTCTTTCCATAAATGCTAATTCAAACTCTAAATTAAAGAAAGAATTTTGTTAGACTTATTATTAAGGCACAATCTACTTGAATACTTTCAGTTTTTTTGTATTGTTGGTATTATTGCTCTATTATCACTTTTAACAGTTATTAGTGAATCACTCCCTACCTACATATATGCTGTATGGATTTATAATGCTTAAGGAATATTTTCATTTTCTAAACACAAGATAAAGTCTTTGAAAAGATAAGATGAATCTATCAATGAGAGGATTCATCGACCATTATGAATTCATACAGCATTTGTGTAGGGAGGTGATTCCTTAATAATGACTGTTACAAATAAAACACTGTGCTAGATAAATAACGTGTTATATATATATATATTATTTTTGTACAAATATTGATGGAAGTGGTAATAGCTATTTATAATGTAATGACTAAATAAAAAAATATATGATTGCATCATTTCTTGAAGCTTTTCTATTGCAAAATCAAGGTTTTAGTAAGTACTTGGCATTTCAAAGGATATTGTAATTGTAGGAATTACTTTCTTTTCTTGTTGTATTTTTATATTGGACTATTTCCATTATCTAATACGATTATTGAATGTCTTTAGAAAATTTTAACTTTATTTAAATATTGCAAATACATTCAACTATTAGTAATAGCACATCAAACAGGTTAGTATATGCACAACATATTTCCCCCTCTTCTTCAGATGTTGCTGGCCTGACCAATGACAGTATTAGCATGGGATTCAAACCTGGTTTTTGAGATTCTTGATTATTGAATTTTAAGGTAATGCTCTAACCAACTGAGCCATCCTACCAAAGGCAACAGTCAGTAGAAATTTTATGTATGTATCTATGAGGTTCTTCCTGATTTCTCCACTTTTTTCTAAGAGCAAAGTTGATTAGTGGTTTTCATACATTATGTATAGTAACACTAGATTGGCTTATGGGATTTTTTGCCATTGTCATGTGAGCAGCTTCTTTAAATTTTCTTCTTTGTACTTTTTCTTCTCTATCCAATAAATAGAACACTATCATCACAAATCTTCAGGAAAATACTACTTAAAGTAGAGTTTCAAATATTGGAAAAAATTAACATTTCAGTGTTTAGTTGTTGTGTATTAATTTCATGTGGGCCATTTCTACAAATAAGCATAATGGCAAGAAATATGTCATTCTAAAATATTTATAAAATAGACAAAGAAAATGTTATTGCTATAGTTAAGAACTTCATTTAGTAATTTATTTTTCCAATTTGCAAAGTTCAAATATTAACTTTTAGAATATATATTGTTTGAAAGTTGACACTTCTAGTAAATAATACAAAGATTATCAATATATGATATAGAAAAAAAGTTTAATTGTAAAAATAAAATGTTGCAAATCTCACTAGGGTCGTTCAAATAAGGAAGGAGGAATTGGATCCTGAACAGGATATGCAATTTACAATGTTTTCGAAGAGACTTGGAACAAAATATAGCTTTGTGGTTCCACTATTATTCTAATAAATTGACTGATGTATTTGTCTTAAAATTTTTTGTTGTTAAATGTTATGACAGAAATTTAAGTGTCTATTTAATCATTCACATATATATGTAATATTAATTAAATTGATAAATTATCTATTTGTTTAGAGCCCTTTACATATAAATATTTTGTTTAGGCTAAATCACAACTATTTTGATACATACTGATATTATGCATACAATATCTAAACAATTAATTTTTAATAATTATTGTGTATGCATGCATGTGTGTTTCATATATATATATATATGTATCTGCATGTTTATATGATATATGTTTCACTTGGTTATGTATGTTAAAAATCAAATTGGTTCCACTTTACTTAATCAAACCCGACAAGCTAAACTATTACCTTTGAGTAACTATATTCTGAAATTTATTAATCCTATTTTTTTTTTTTAGGTGAGCGTTATACTATTCTTGTATAATACTATATATATATATATGCGCTGCACGCACAGATAATGAAGCTAATATATATATAATCGAAAGCAAATATAAAATACTATTTTAGTTAAGCGCTTTCGAGAGACTTCTTGCTCTCATATTACAATGGAGTACATATATTCATTTTCGTGAAATTGATCAGGGTGTTCTCATGATTATTGTATTATATACATTTAATAATAATATTTAAATTAGAGCAAAATGTAAAATTATATTCCATAAGAGCATGTGAATAATTAATAGTTATTTCAACATTAATATTTAAAATTCCTCAGCCTGGTTTTCAACGTAGAGTATTTTTGTCGAAGCTGCTTTGACAAAAAGACTTTACATCAAAAGCCTGACTAAGCAATTTTTAATATTAATGCTGTAATAATTATTAATTGTCTATACATTTTTTTTGTAAAATAATATATATATCATAAAGAGAAACAGTTTGAATGTGCCTGTCACTTTTTTATTAGCGTATTGTCAGATAATTAGAGGGAATGTATTTCATTTACTATAACAGCATAACTGTTAAAACGATCTATTTATATTACATATATTCACTTAGTGACTATTTTCATTAAATATTAAATATTCATCATTTAAAGGTTTGTTTCAAAATTTAAAAATAATAATTAACTTTTTTGCTTTATTATGCAAAAATAATTTTTTAAACAAAAAATTCACAATAAATATTTATTTATATACTATCACACCTCCTTCTGTAGTTGTTCAGGTCAGTCTTTTTAATATATAAAGAGAACTAATTTGAAAGTGGCCGCGACTGTCTTATTATGATATTGCCAGACCACCAGAGAGAGAATGTTTCATTTACTATAACAGCATTACTGTTTAAATGATCTAGTTCATATTATGCATGTATATTGTACCGGTCCAATATAACTTTATCTTAATACCTGATCATTTTTCATTATTTATTATTTACTTGCTATACTTAATATCTAAATTTTATACATTTTCCTTTAATAAGCTTATTATTAAGCTTAATACGTAACTTTCTTGATAATTATTATTTTATATCTTTTTTAAACTTTATCTTTGATAAGCTTAATTTATTATTATCAAACTCAATACATATTTATTCTTTATTATACTTCTTTTTCTGTTCATAACATCATTTAGTAGGTTTAACTATTTTTTTTAAATAATAACTTATTGGGCAATATTGACCGAACTTTGGCAGCACTTGTATTTATTTATTTTAACAGGCTATTATTTGTTCTTGATACATTGGTATTTTATTATTATCAGGATATTATTTAGTTAATAATATCTTTTTATTTATGTCACTTCATTCTTTTATTATAAGACCTTTTTTTAATGATCATTTATGTAATACAATTATTCAATTAGATCTTTAAACTATGGGACAGACTGGCACTTCAATAAGAGGTGAGAATACCATTGATAGCCTAACCATCAGTGATGACCACAGTCAGATCGGACTATACGAAGCATAATCATGACCACATTTCCTGAGCATGGCCCCTCAATTGCTGGAACAAAAACCTGCCATCCAAAGCATTTTATTTGTTTTGATGATCAAACTCAGGTACCAGATGACCATATATTATAGAGCCAGCATGCTTAGACAACAGGCACACCAAACCAGCACTTGAAATATCTCAAACTATCATCTACTTTTAATCAAGGTGGTCCAGTGCATTTAACTTAACATATAAACATTTATATCATTAAATAAATGGTTGCAGTGATAAGGAGAGAGAGAGAGAGAGAATAGACCAAGTAATAATTAAGCAAACATCATTATAAATTTATGCATAGACATATCTAATATAATATAACAATATAATATTTTACATAAAGAAATATAAATGATTAGTTGAGGCAAAATTTTATAATAGTTCTTTGTTAAGTTCATTTCATTTAAAATAAAATATTTAGACAGTGATCAAAAATATATTTAGCTAGGTTTTCATGATTGTCAATTTCCAACTGGTTGGCCTTTTGAGTTCCATTGATGGTTTCAGAGCTCATCTCTTATTTTTTGGCTTGACAGTGGAAGAGAGAGATACCATCAGAATCTATTTCACCATTTAGGAATTGGCTTCAGGCATTAATACCAAGCAAGGACAATTGATTTTGTGGAGGACTTTGGGGCATGAAGCCCAGTCAAACACTCATGGGTTTCTAGCAGTGCATGTTTCTAATTTTGTGGTTTCTGCAATAATATTGACCACAGCAGTAATGACTGGCTCTATACTGTACTTAGATTTCTGAATTTCTCATTAACTGAATGAATTAAGCAGTGGATAATGGAATGAATCAATTATGGAATGAAGACTGGAATGAATGGATTGAATATAACAATAGCTAGCTGCAATTTTTTATACCTTTCCTTTCCCTTTGTTCTTTTCATTATTATAGCTTTAATTTTTACCATAATTTAAATATATTTTTTAATTAATTTTTACATTTTTCTTTAATCTAATTGATTTTTACATTTTTCTTTAAACTAATCTTTTTTCTAGATTAATCTATTTCATTGCTTTTATAACAAAGGGAATAAATATAGTTTTACTTCTCACTATAGTTTGTAATTATTATAATTATCAATTTCATTAGCAGCCAGGAATTTTATTGACATTCCAAAAGTTTACTTTCACTAATTAATCTTTTTTTTTTTTTTTTTTAGATTTTTCACTAAGATTTATTTTTAGACATTTTATTATTTTAATTTCTTTTAGCTTCTAAAAAAGAGAGTAAGTTTTAAATCTCTATTTCTCTTGATTCTTTTCCCCTCCCACTTTTAATAAATAGTTTTAGTCTATTTTAAAATAACAATATAATGCAATCTTTTTATTTTAAAAAATTACATTTTAAAATCTACTTAACTAATTATTTCTTTAACTATTTTTTTTATTTCTTAATAAATCTGATCATATATTTTTATATTATGAAATATGTAATACAGATATATGTCAGTTTTATAGCATATACCTTGCTAGAATTACAATATATACAAATAAAATGTCCATTAATTAAAACCTATTGTAATAACAATATATATATATATATATAATGATAGATACAATGTTTATGTTATATATGTGTGTATATCATGTATGAAAAATAATATTTGAAGTTAAGGAAAGCAAAATATGAAATCAAAGATATAAAGAAGTGAAATCAAAATTGTCTACGTTTTTAGGAATATAATATTTTATTTTTATAAAAAGTGTCTTTTGTTTTTTATATATGTATACATCTGTGATCTCAGAATAACATTTTTTTGTAATTACTTTTGAAACTGAAACATATTGTTTTCTAAAATGTAACAAATTACTTCAGGAATTTGCTAACAATTAATTGATTACGAATGGAAAAATAGAGTGAATTAAAAATAAAGTTTATGTTTTGCTTTTTAGAAAGTAAGATTGCTTAGGTGATAAAAGGCAGTTATAATTTTGAAAAAACAGTAAATTCTGGATTCTGAAAGAAAAATAAATTAAGTCATTGGAGCTATATTAATTTGGGTCTAGGAAAAAACACTGAATTTCTGCATACAAAGTCTAAATATTTGAACTATGCTTCAGAAAATGATCCCCATCTTTTAAAAAACGCTGTTCATTTGGCATAATATATCTGAGAAGTTCTTAAATGATGTTTGCAATCATTATTAAAATCTACTATAAAAGAAAAGTTAATCCTGTCAAGCATTGGTAGCTGAGAGGTCAGTCCAGCTGCCTTGTAAGCAGGCAGTTGCTTCCAGACAGTTGTCATGGGTTTGCTTCCCGGCCGATGCTTTGACATATGGAAAAAAAAGAAAAGTTAATCCTGAGAAGCTTTCATCATACTAGAACCCCAGCAGTAAGAATGTGAACATTGTCTATGTGAAATCTCTTTTAGATAAAATGAAATTTGAGGCAAAAATTTTCATACTATATACACTAGTATAATTTTTCCAAAATTGGTCAAACTTGTTTCTAAACCAAATTCATTAAGTATTTTAGAAAAAGGACGAATAATTTGTAATAAAAAGAAGTTGTGGTATTTAAAATTACTCTTATTGTCATTTATTTTTATTCACTTTAAATTGTATAAAATACCAATTTCTTGTTTAAGGAGAGTTAGTTAAATACCATTCAGGTAAATGGAAATGAGAAAATTAAGAATATGTTACTTGATATAATTTATTTTTTTCTCATGAATTTGCTGTAATACAATAATCATCATCATCTATCAAAGCTTCTTCATGTTTCCTATCACAGTGTATGTGTGTATATATAATAAGTTGAATAATATCAACCATTAACTAACTGATCACTATATATAATATTAAGAGAAAATATTTCTACAACCATAGTCAAATCAACATTACAAATAGGAGACTTCATTTTTATCTATTTGTAATGTTGGCTTGACCATATTTTCTGAAATATTTTCTAATGATTTTATAAGCATGAGGATTGTGTAAAGTAATTATATATATCTTATATATAAAATCCATGTTTTCTTTGTTATTTGATTGGTGAATGTATGAATGTTTGTCCGATGTCATGTGTCAAATTCACAACCATTATGTTTATATAAATAAGCATTTATTTTTATAGCGTCTGTATACAATTTGTAATTACATTCATATCGGCCTTTCAAGCCAATTGTGCAAACACTTTGCGAGTGTTAAATAATAAATGAATACCCTCTGACCAACACAAGATATAGAATTTATGCAGGAATTCTATATCTTGTGTTGGTCAGAGGGTATTCATTTATTATTTAACACTCGCAAAGCATTTGCACAATTGGCTTGAAAGGCCGATATGAACGTACTTACATTATGTTTATGTGAAGAAAGTAGTTCAGCCATTAAATAAAAAATGGTAGGAAATACATCAGTACAAGTGCTTTTATTTCCAGAGATGTAGTATATATTTTGTGGTAAAGATTCCCAATGTGATGGAGAAACAGCCACAAACACATTCATAATTCTGCATTAAGGCTCTCCATGCTTTTATGACATGTCAATCTTATATAGTTCATATAAATGATATACTTGATAGTGTTTAATTAAAAAACATATTTACATTAAATCTTAAAATTTTTTTTTAAAGCAACCAACTAAAAAAATATTACAAATATATGAGGGAAAAACCTCGAAAGTACTAGGCCTAGATTAATTTAATTTAATTGTTTTTGTTACTACTGACAGCTTCTTCTTCAGCATGTTAAAGCACTTATATATAATATATTAATAAAATATTACAAAAACAACTGGCATTTTTGTATCCTGACATTAATAATTAGCAACTATTAATAAAGCTACAAAAACCTATTATGATTAGTCATGATGCTATTGAAAAATCAGAAATTTTTTTTTTTACATTTTTTATGCAGAGGGCGCTTCAGTAAATATATATTTGTTACTTAACATTGTCAAATATAACAAATATATTTAAAAAAATTTAATTTAGTTTTATTAAAATTCGGAAATTTATTTATATAATATTAAAATGTTTTGCTTAATTTACATTAAATCTTTAAATAAAATTGTTAAAGCAACCAATTAAAAGAACACATAGGTCTTTATAAGGCTGGGTATATCTGGTATATATATATATATAATGGTTTAGTTTAAGCCACAGATTAGCACCCATAGAGCTCATCACTAATGTAAATTGTTTTATATAATTTATTCATATTTATATTTATGTCTGTGCATTGATACTCATTTGACCAATGCAGATTATTTATGGATCCTGAAACCTTTATTTTTAAGCTGAAATTTGTTGGATATCTGCTTCTAAACTAATATTCAATGCTTAGTAAGATTAAATATGGGATAGTTATTGGAAAAAATCTGTACTTACTTTGAGAATATTCAGTTATGTGGAAAAAATGTTGTCATCTTTTTAAATTTGAATCTCAAATCATGGGAGATAATCACTACTCCATAAAACTTATTCCACAATCATTAATCTGGCATAATATTTCATAAATATTGATTACAATTTTTTTCTTTTAGTAGTTACTATAAAATTCATGTATTTTTGAAATCATCTTTTACTTTTAGTATTCAATTGAGAATTGCTTTTTTCTTTTTTACAAAGTATTCTCAAAAGTCACCATTCAATTTTTATTTTTCTAATAACAACACTATTGCCAGTTATCATTATGGTTTTTTTTAGTCTCAGCACCCCCTCCCATATTTTTTTTTTAATCAATAGTTTTTAGCTTTGATTTTGATTACTTGTTCCTGAGATAGATACAATAGGAGACATAACTAGTAGTTGGGATTGAGAGTGGGTAGGTGGGGGGGGGTAATAATTTCTCTGAGCATATTTTTATAGTAGTGACATTTTAATTATTTTTTAAAATATTTACTCCTTTTGTATGATTGCATTTCATTATTTTTTTATCTATATTATAATAAAATAAAAAATAATTCACAATGAAAGTCTCAATGAAATAGGCTGTTAAAAAGAAAATAATTGTATGACTTTATCACTGGAGAGTTCATAATATGTTTGAGCGCTGGTAGACCTTAGATTTCAGAATCTGTTATACTATCACTATACTAACTAATCTGAGCAAAGAGGGTACTGTAATTGCTTCATGTATTTTTCAATTGCTTACATTTGTTATTTTATGTTTAAAATCTATTATAATTAAATAAGAAATGCTTTTATTATGTTTTGATTTTAAATATTGTTTACATGTATGAACTTTTAGTAATGTTTGATTTTATAAAAAAAAATCAAGTTAGATGTCACATGACCTAATTTAATAAGCTTGTATTACAAATGTTATATATAGAGCTCGCAAATAAGCTCTTAACATGCTTTGCAGAATACCCCCAACCCCAGACTGGTTTCTGCTACTGGCATCCTCAGTGAGGTGCTACGATATTCAAACCTTAGATTAAAAATACCAGGACAAGCCCAGCACTTTATTCATGTATAACTATTAAGTAGAAAATCTGAAATTTTCAGACATCCATATGTCTTCCAATCCAGCTATCTAATTTAAATAGCCATATGGGACTGAACTAAGTTCAGATACATCATACATTAGTAGTTCTAGCAATATAAAATCGCCAAAGCCTTAATAACAAAAAATGAAATTACAAAAAAATAATATAATAATTTAATAATATAATGTTTGATTTTAAATATAAAAATATATGATGAATTTAAAATTACTCAATATATGTTTGGTACTTTTGTATATATTCGCTCCTTCTAACTTCATTATCTATGCTTTGTTTGCTACAATAGCAAAGGTATCATAGAATGGCCCTGCTAAATTCTTTAATTCTATCAAACAAATAAAAAATTGTGATGTTCTACAAAATTGAAATGAGCTTATAACTGTTATTGACTGTCCTGATTATACTTGCGAAATGGTAGACTTCGCAAGTTAAAATCCATCTTTTATACCACAATCATTTTTCCAAGAAAATATTGATATATATATTTGAGTTAGGTTTAAGTCATTTTCATGCTCTGCATGGTTATTGTAGCAGTAGAGTGGCAGAGTTTTCTGTTCAAAGTCCATAGATCATGAAATCTAGGTCACCATTTCTGGTGCTCAAACTTCTTATGAACTCCTGAACAATAAGCCATTCAGTTTTTATTTAATAGTTTCAATGCAAATTTTTGCAAGATCATTTATTGTTTAATATATGTTGAAAACAGAATATAGGCAATCATTGCATACATGTGGATATAAAGTGGACCAATAATGCTTTTGCAGAAATGAATAATTTGATAACTAATGATTTAATACACACATTTTTTTCACATGAGTTCAGACCCATATGACTATATAAGCTATTGAGTTTAGATTGAAAATATTTTGTGTTTTCAATTTCATTCTCATAGTTTTATAGTTAAGTAGAGATAAAAGGTGGTTGCTGGAGGGTTGCATTAGATCCTAGATCTAGGCGCAGTGCTCTCAGATCCAAAGCTCCTCACTGATGGAGGCCACAAGCCAGAAATTAGTCTGGGGATATTGGATGGGTAGGTACTAGATAGGGATTTTATGCACAAGCTATCTGGCATCCATTGATTACTCTGGTTGGCACAGGGTGGCACTACTATATGGAGAGTTTGCCTTGTTTATAAACAGTCATATTTCATGAAGATGGTGTTTACACATTCAATTTTTGGTAAATGGGGAAAAAATAATTTACAGTCTAGACCAATTTCATGCAGTGTGAGTAGTTTTTGTATTTTTGACTTTCTTAAAGACTATGTTCAGCTATTAAGATGCTTTCCCATTGCTTAGATGGAAAATTGACCTTATTATCATGATAGAATTAGAAATAAGGCCACAACATTCTATGATTACAATTAAGCTTTCATGTTTTTATTTAAATGCCTTTCTGGATCTAGGACAATGGTTGTGTGTGTGTGTAAAGCCAAAGCTATCTATTTATACAGTTAATTGTTCATGGAGTCAAGTATTGCTTGACATTCAAGTAATAAGCTGAGCATTATATTGCTGCAGTAAAATACACAGGTTGGATATGACGTCATTAGCATAGAACATTTTCACATGTGAATTTTGAAAGATCATACTAATATACATTAGAGTCAGAGAAGTCTGTGGAACAGCCATGTTTTAGCTTATTTTTATTTGCTGTGATTACTATTTAGTAATATGTATGTAGTTGTGATCACTTTCTGAAAATAAATTGACTGTTTATATATTTAAGAAATTTAAATAATGTAAACGTTTTTTTTTTTTTTATATCATAAGCTAATATTTGATTTATAAGGATTATATTTATGTGAAATGGATGTGTGAGTGTGATTCAAAGTCATTTATTTTAGAACTGAAGAAGTTACTCCATTCTTAACTGATTAGTGCCATAGGGTTTTTGGAAAATAGTCGTGTGTGTAGATGGAGTTAGGAGTCTGTTTGTAAGAGTTAAATCAATTTGTATCA
Source organism: Epiperipatus broadwayi (assembly GCA_028023455.1). NCBI lineage: Eukaryota > Metazoa > Onychophora > Udeonychophora > Euonychophora > Peripatidae > Epiperipatus > Epiperipatus broadwayi. The sequence goes on along the minus strand of JAQFVV010006200.1, from coordinate 14,995,777 downwards.
AAAGCATTACAAATAGTATGCTATTAATATTTGTGTAAATTATAATTGCTTTAGTGTAGAATTAGTTTCATTTAAGATAGCTTTGTTTGTTTGATAATTTCAGAAAAAATGTCTATATTGTTCTTTTTAGGATGTGTTTGTTCAATCATTTAATATTTGCGAAACCAGATATTTTTTAAGAAGGTAGTTAAACTATAATTGTGTCTTTTATAATGATATCACAGTATTTCATTTTTATGTCTTGTATGGTAAAGAGCATAGAGTACCATATTCTGGAATTCTAAGTCTGTAGATTGCAGCCCAGATCTATAACTTCCAGTGCTCAATATTTTTACGAATTCGTTGTAATACACCATTCATTTATTTATTTGATATATAACAGAGTTTGGTTTTAGAAAGTTTTCACATATAGATATGCGTGGTATTTGAAGATTGCATTGCTTTCTGAAATTTATTATCCCTTCTATTTATTCTTTGTAGGACTACCATTCTCATAATTCTGACAGTTTTTCTTGATTTTATTTATTAAATGCCTGTTTTTGTTGTCTGTTGGTTATGTTTCAGTTTTATTAAGTAATTAGTAGTTCATTATAAGTTTAAAAGTAGTTTGTATGTGGTTATTATTGTTTTCATATCTATTATATTCTATCCACAAGGCGATCCATCATAAGGTCGTTATTTACATAGGTACAGTTTTTTTTTTTTTAATAATGTATTTTAAAGTCGTCATTTTCTATTTACTTTAACTGGTCACGACTGAATTAAGTAAACGCACTAATTATCAGTTTCTTCGGTTTGCTGAAATATCTTTTCTCCTGCAAAATCAGTGATGACTTAGATAATTTCTAATGTAATTTGATAATTTACTTTCTTCGTCTGAATCTCTAAAGATATATTTCTGTTGCTTAAGAAGAATCAAAACTTCTGACATAAATAACTTTTACGCTATATAAAAAAAAGTATTCATTGCATCTTTAAGTTGGTACATTTATTGCAGAAATATTAATAATGTAGATAGAAATTCTTTCAACCCATCGAGAAGTGATTATAATAGTGCATTTTAAAATATTTTAAGTTATTTGATTGCGAATCTATTAAAGCTTAAATATCAAATTCATAATCCGGTAGTTAAATAAAAACTTAGGTTATCGTATCTAAAACGCTACGAATTAATTTGATTGGTCGCATTTGTCTTTTCAGCTAATACTTTATTATTTACAGACTCATATGCAGGATTTATCTGATAGTATTATTAATTTGTGTCCCACAGTAAAAATAAAAGCTTTGCCCCTTCTCTATTTGAGTAGGTTAGCTCTATGTGTACATAGGTAAAGCAGCTATTAAATAACACTCTACCTGATGAAGACATCTTCAACAATTCCACCCTCTCATAAGGGAACAGGTATTAAATAGGTATTACATATTAGGCTTTCCAGTTGTTATGTGGAAAGATTTACATAATTTTCTGTTTAAATAGGAATTCATTAACTGAGTAAAGACCAGTTACTTGAAAGAACAATTCCAAATCTGATTGGAATGCAAAAATGATCAAATTTCATTTGTCTTAAGTTCAAATTCAGACTATCATTACTTATTTGGGTTGAGTAAGCATGACACTATTATTACAAATTGCTTTTCACCATGTGTAATCATTTAACTACCAACATAACTTGATTTTTCTCCTTTTTTTTTTGATTTGAAACTCCCATATTTACTTATGCTGCAATATGTCAGGAATTTCTGATTATATAGCAATTTCTTATATGAGACGTCAATGACAGTTGATATTAATTTCATCCTGAGACTTCTTGTTTTTATGGATTTCTTCATCTACTGTTTTTGTTCAACTTATTTTACATCTGGATATTGTTTGGGCATCTATGTAAGATTAGGTCCAAGAGGGATTAACTTTCTTCATAAATTTGTTTTACTTATTAATAATTTTTGTTTCATCTTTTCTTATAAAATCAAACTGTGAATCATTTTGATTTTGAAAGATATTTTTAGTAATATTTTTTTTTAATGATTGTTTTTTTTTTTTTGTATTTGTTTTTCATCTTCTTTTTATTTTATTCAACATATTTAACTTTTAAATTAAAAAAAAAAAAGTTCATTCCTTTTATATAATATTTATGAAATTTGTATTGGAAAAATACATTTACATCTTCCAAAGGATAACTAAAATCATTGCCAAAATTACTTCAGCTTTTAACTTTTTATCATATTCTAATATTTGGACCTGAAATGTTGGCACTTTTTTTTAGGTCGTCCAAAAATCTTGCTTTAGCTTGATTTGATATTCATGAGTTGTATTCTGGAAAGTGAATTAGTCTTTCTTTTTGTGGATTTTTTTTTCATATTCAACTTAGATGATATTCATAAATGTGTTTTAATTCCTTATTTTCTGGAATTAATTTTTGTATATCCATTTTAAAATTTTGTTTCTTTTAATCCATAATGGCTTGAAGTTATTGCATAAACAGGACCTATCTTAAAATAAGATATTATGATGACAATTAATACTCGTATTTGTATAAATATCTTTAAATTTATGGGTCCTAAGTAAGTTTTTTTTTTTTGCTTATATGGAAGCTAGTCATCACTGTATATAAAAATTAATCCAATCTGAAATTTTTTAAATGTACTTTTATATAGTTCTGCCATTAATTTTTAATAAATTTTACATCACTGCTTTACTCATAAGTATATCCATATACAGTAATCTACATAAATTCCCTATATTCCAACTGTATCATGGATAATAATGAACCCTATTATAATATGCATTTAAATATGCACAAACACACACATATATATGTATGTTGAATAGGCACTCATTTACTAATCAGTAATGGATTGTTGATATAGCTAACTCAGCTACCCATCTAAAATTGGTCTGTAAATGGGTATTCAGCTATTTTTAGTAAGAGGATTGAACTAAGATGGAAAACTCTCAAATTTCCCCATTAAATAATAATAAGTTCTGGTGAGTTATATATATATTTATTGTTTCTCCATGAGCGATTGTTGTAGAAGCCTCCTGCAGTGAATTATTTATTAAAAACATTTATATATTTTTTTGAATGGTTAAAAATGTATATAACAAACACATGTATAGATGTGTATACATACTGTATATAAATTTTGACCAATTAAAAAAAAATTAGAAAATATAGAGTTTTTTTTCCTTTTACATCTCTAATTTTTTTTATAGTTTGTTTATTATTTTTTCAATCCCAAATTGAACCTAGAGATATGGAAGTCGTGGATATGGAAGGATATTGTACAACCATTTTTATTTTTATATAGCATGTCAGAAACATGTATGATGTCCCATCATCTGTACTTTTTTATTCTATTAGTTTTGCTTCAACGAGAGTATAATAAGAATTAAAACTTTTTAGATTCATAACTATCTCTTTTTGAATAAATATGACACACTATATGAGTATGATGTGTTTACTATATTCACTTTACAATAATGCAGAATGAGAAGGGATCGTTCCATCAAATAAAACGTCTTTTCTTACTCATTTAATGCATCTACAAACAAACCTATATATGATTACTATTACATAATGTTTGCCAAAAGTTGTATTATCATAATATATATTTTATTAATATAATTACATTTTATTTATTATTGATACTTTATTATTTTATTAACGAAATTAATCAAACATTCATAAACAAATTCAAAAGAAATTAATATATTATAAAAAAGAAATTATAGGCAAGAATCCATTCTACTACTTTTTAATAACTGAAACGCACAGGCTTATTATATACCTGTCTATATATGTAATATATAGGGTATATGAGCACAGACTACCCTATCTACTACTTTATGTGTAATTCAGTTCTTTTAGATATGTATATTATAATGAAGATTTTCACAATTAAAGATGAAGTTAAAGAAATATTTGGGAAATTCCATGTGAAACTTATGTTAAGCAATCAAAGAATGTTATTTCTTCAGAAAGCATTTCTCTGTTTTAGATTGGAGACATTTTTAAAGAAAGAGAATTTGTTGACTGCTTTTCAGGATATGTTCTTAATGTGAAGAATTGATGTGTATGAGATTAAAAAAAAAAAAACAACTTTCAAATATATATATATTGTGATGGTTTGACATTGTCTACCACATATGGGCTGACTTTTAAGCTGTTGTGAAATTAATGAGCATTTTCTTATTCTAACATCTTTCAAATTACATATATGGTAAATAATAAAACATACAATCCATAGTTAAGTAGAAATGTCGAAGGGGAGTGCTTAAGAGTGAAGATTTATTTGTTTATTTTGTGGGAAGAATTTGAATAACGAACAAATATGTGGTTGTTTATTAAATTCCAAATATATGATATAAAAATTTGCGGAATTTAATGTTTTTCAACCTTTTTACACTATGACCCAACAAATTTGTTTGTAATAGTACTATGACCAAAATATTATAAAATGGTTGCATTTTGCAATCTAACAAAATAGAACCAAAGTACCATTTGCATCCATGCTAAAATTTGATGAAATCAAATTATTACATTAATCAAGCAAAACTTTCTGTGTCAAAAGATAAGAATGGCAAAAAATTTTTGAATTATATTTATTTCAATCTCTTTCTGAAAAAAAAATTAACAAAATAATCAATAAAAGTATAATTTTATGAAAAAATAAAAGTAGAATAACTAAAACAAATTATTGTCTGTCTTCTATTAAAGTATTAATTCTTACATCAATGGATTTATTTAAGGCCACCCTCACTGAAGACCTTATGTCCAGTCAGTTTCAGAATGTTTTTTTGTAATAACCATTGCTGAAAATCTGCTTTCTTCTTAATAAGTCATTATAAATATCTCCCCTTTTCATATTTTTTATCTGTCAAATATAGATACTGACCACTAATGTTTATATAATTTTTCTATCATTTCCCATCCCTTAAAAATTTCTGCATGAATGAATATTGGGTCACTACTCAACAGTTGAGATACACTGGTGTAGAGTTCATAATGTTTATTTATTAATGAATTGTAAATATAAGGGGAAAATAATAGAATTATAGAATATTTGGCAAAATCATATTCATTGGTAAACTCTTCATCTAGTGTAAGCCACAGTTATCAGCAGATGCACTAGGTGGCCCTACTGTATGAAAAGTTTTTGGCTAACAAGTTTGGGTATAATTGCTGAGAGATTCCTGACTCCGTTTAAGGAGAAGCCACAGTGCATCACATCACAGTTTCACAGCTTATGTAAGCCTAGGAAATACTGATCATGTGATGTTTAATGGTTTAAAATCAGAGTCTTCATGAACACAAATGATATCATTCAAAATTTATAATGATTTTTATATTATTATTAATAATAATAATAATAATAATAATAATAATAATAATAATAATAATAATAATAATAATAATAATAATAATAATAATAATAATAATAATAATAATAATAATAATAATAATAATAATAATAATAATAATAATAATAATAATAATAATAATAATAATAATAATAATAATAATAATAATAATAATAATAATAATAATAATAATAATAATAATAATAATAATAATAATAATAATAATAATAATAATAATAATAATAATAATAATAATAATAATAATAATAATAATAATAATAATAATAATAATAAAAAAAAATCACATCAATTCAATTCAATTGAAATAAAGAAGTAATATTGAATAATTATTTTATAATGATTTTTATACTATTCAACTAAATGTTCTTGTTCTCAGCATTCCTAAAGAAAAGGTAGTCTTTATAATTAAAACTTAGCTTTTATTAATGCTCATCATGCTTTGGATATGTAAAATAAAGCATGCTAAGCTTTACTAAAATCTAAGTTTAAATTATAAGGATTACCTTTTCTGTATAAATTCTCAGAACATTTAGTTGAATATTATAATTATCCAGGAAAGAGAAAAAAGTCATTGGTAATGATTTTTTATATAAAAGTAATTCCACAAACCAAAAATGTGTATTGCTAAAAAAGAAATGGGTTTGATATAAATACTTAAATTATTATTATTTTTAAATTGATTTAAATTAAATTAGAATTGTTTAAATTTTATTTAGTAAGTGCAAATGTGAAGTTGACGATAAAGCTTGTTACTGATAAATAGAATAATATGCCTTCGGTTAATTAGTGCATATGAACTTAATTATGAAATAGTTATTTTATACTTGGTCCTAGTTGCATTGTTGAGAAACTACTTAAAGTATATTGCATTTTTATATTGGACTATTTCCATCATCTAATATGTGCATTGAATGTCTTTAGAAAAATTAAACTTTATTTAAATATTCCAAATCCATTCAACTGTTAGTAATAGCACATCAAACAGGTTAGTATATGCACAATGTTTCAAGAGGTATTATTTTCCCTTTCTTGTCAGGTGTTGCTGGCCTGACCAGTGACAATACTAGCATGGGATTTGAACCTGGATCCTTAGATTCTTGATTATTGAATTTTAAGGTAACACTCTAACCAACAGAGCCATCCTGCCAAAGGCAACAGTCAGTAGAAATTTTATATATTTATCTATGAGATTCCTCCTTATTTCTCCACTTTTTCCTAAGAGCAAAATTGATTAGTGGTTTCCATACATTATGTATAGTCACACTAGGTTGGCTTATGGGAATTTTTGCCATTGTCATGTGAGCAGCTTCTTGAAATTTTTTTCTTTGTACCTTTTTTCTATCCAATAAATAAAACACCATCATCACAAACCTTCAGGAAAACACTACTTAAAGTAGAGTTTCAAATATTGGCAAAAATTAACTTTCCAGTGTTTAGTTAGTGTATATTAAATTCATGCAGGTCATTTCTACAAATAAGCATGATGGCAAGATGAGTTCTAAGAAGCATGTTATTAGATAGTTAACATCACATTAAAAGATTCTGGCAACTATGTAGAAAGTGAAGTTATATTGCTTTATTGTTGTAATCATTGAAATGAATAGTTAAATTGTCAGTTGTACCAATTATAGACAATCTTGATGAGATGTAGTCTGGCAGTAGTTATCTCCTGTTTTGGACATGATTCTCTTTCTTATGATGCAATAAGTATAGATTAAATATTTACATCTCCAAGTGCAACAGTAAAAATGTAATAAAAAAATATTCAAAAGAAGTTATCTTAGATCAGGGAAAAGAAAACAATTAATAGTGTAAGTACAGCTGATTGGAAAAAAATATATTAGAATATTAACAGTTTATGATGTGCACACCAAGAGTTCAAGCTAGCGTACAAAATTAATATAAAAAAAATCAGAAGTAAATTTGTGAAGTTCTATTAGAATTCAAACTTTAAACTCTATGTAAGTTTGAATATTTATATTTATTCATTTAATCACATAATTTGTTATTACTGATTTTGATCGTATTAGAAAGTTTTTATTATTATTATTTGTTTTATGTTCTATTTGTTTATTTAGTACTTACTGCTTTATTAATATTTAAAATGTAATATTTTATTACTCTTATCCATATATATATATATTTGTATTTAGTGGGATTGGGAGCCTGAATTTCAATTCCAAGAGAAGAGAAAATTTGATTGTGCCCATGTTAAATTTACTTCGTTTGTTTCTGTACTTTAAAAATTATGGCAGCATATACTATCTCTTTTACTGAATATGAAATTTTTTTACATATATTTTAGACTGATATCTGTCGTATTCGAATTAGAAGAAACAGTAATATGTCAATATTAAAATTATTATTTTAAAATTGATATGAATATTGATATGTGTCAACAAAGTTGTTAATTATTTGCTTTTATGAAATACTCATTTTGTATCATGTTCAAAAACCTATTTCACTAAATTTTGATGTTTTGTTAATGTTTAAGACTTTTGTATTTTTTAATTCTCAATTCTATACACTAATTGCATTATACATTATTTACGTGACCGTGATGTATGTGATATATGTGTGTTGTAATAAAATATTTAGTTTCAAGTTGGCAGATGATAATTAGTTACCATTGTATATATAAAGTTAACATTATGGAAAATGGCAGTTTGAACACGGTATATTGTCATGGAGCTCTATAATATAAGTGACCCACATGCGGTATTAATTGTATATACATGCCATAAATCATTGCATTATCTTAATGATCATCAGTAGAGAGATGCTGTAATTTAATTTTTTCAAGATACATCATTGGAGGTTTGTAATTGAGGCATATACATCTATATTTAAGATCACTTAACAAGCATATAAATTACCATCATGTGTTCATCCCATCCTATTAACTACTTCAGAAAAGTATCTTATTGAATTGTTTGGAAGGAAATCAGTCATATGCATTTCAGATTTTAATTATGATATCTGTTTTGATTACAGTTGAATTATATATTTTTCTATCGTCTTCACATGCCATTACAATGTATGTATGTATATATAACTCATAGACTAACATTCCTTGAAATATGTCTAAACAATTCTGGAGGAGTGAAAGCTTTGATCATAATGGTGTGAAACATTCATTCACCATATCATGTGAAAAGGAATCTTTTTTCATTAGCTGCTTGGAGCTATAATTCTCTTATCTTACATTGATAAGGCTAAATTTCTTGATTTGAGATTAAAATATAAATATTGACTGCTGTAGTTTTCCTGTAGATCTCTTAATTTCATAATTTTCACTTAAATTTTTTTTAATCAAGGTTTATTAATAAAAAGAGATTCTGACTGCCTTGATTACTGTCTAACCACAATGAAATAGTCTTATTTATTAAGCATCATATCATTGAATATTCACACGTTAACATCAAGTCAGTCCATTTAAGTTAATATGAGATAAAAATTTGTTATGTATACATGGATGGATAATGTTGCCCCAGACACCTAATAAGAAAGGATTATCAAATAATAATTTATCAATTATTTATATATGATGGAGAAGTTATCCTTTCAAGTTTGGCTATTTATTTATACATTTATTAGACATACTTAAAACTTTCACTTTATCATACACTCTTGAATTATATTATCTTTAAGAAGCCCTTTGTGCTGAACCAGCCTACTTCATTTGGCACAAGTTGCAATCACTTACACATATCTTCATCATTTTTCAGTATTCATCAATATGACATTATTACACTTTTGATTTGTATCATATTTTGTGCACTCGCACATTTCTCACATTAATACTTCTCATTATTAAGCTAATATCATTACTAGTTCAGATATAATCTTTAAACTTCAAATTAATGTTTTTGTTTCTTCTAAATAGACATAAGCACATGTAATTTTATTTTTTCCCCAAATATAATATTTTTAAAGATAATCTCTAGATTAATCCATAATTAGTTAATCATTAATTTAATTATCAGAAGTGGTTTGTGTCAATGTCATGAGTGTATAAAGTTGAACAGTTATAAATCAAAATATGATATATATAAATTTTGGAAATAACTCTATTTAATAAAATAAAATTAAAGTAAATACAAAACAAAAACAAAATTAGATTATACCACTTATCTTGAAAAGTTAATTAAAGTTCTTCTAAGTAAGTGTCCAATTGATAATGACATAACAAATAGAATCATCCCTATGGAAATATTCTCTATATATTGCAAAATTTTATAACCTTCTGAAAATACATAAAACAGATATTCCCCTCTGTCCTATTATTAGTGCCATATCATTACTTACTCAAGCCTTAGCAAGATTAATAAATCAAATACAACCAATTACTTCTTCCTTGAAATAATATATAAAACACACAACCCATGGTATGTCTATTATTAATAAATTTAAATATCGCATCAAATGATATTCTGTTTTGATGTTGTTTCATTGTTTACTAACATACTAATCGATGAGGCATATGATATAGAATTAAAACATTGTAATTTACAAGAACATATTACCACATAGCTGAACACTATCTTAGTAATATATTTTTTTTATTTACAATGGTCAATCTATAAACAAGTAATTGAATTCCCAATAGGATCTCCCAGCTGCAGTGCTTTTGCCAATTTATTCATGGAAGAATTTTAAACACTGGATTTAAACTCAGCATAATACAAGCCATTTGTCTGACTCAAATACACTGATGACACATTTGTTGCTTGGTCACATCAGGATAAATGGGAATAATTTAAAGATGTTTGTAAAGGTGCTGAAAGCACCGATCTTGCATTGGTAGAGAGTATCACAATATTGATTTCTCTACCAATGTAAGATCAGAGAAATCACTGAAATATTAAAAAGACCAAATTATATCAATAAACATGATGACATATGCAAACTTTCTCCTATTTAGAAGAATTTTTTAATAACATATTACTATAAAAATTGTCTGAATTTTATGTTTGTAGTTTTTGTACCTGTTTTTTCTACTGGTGGAACTTTATTTAACAATGTTAATAATATTTTAATTTGTGAAGCGCAGATAGTTGAAAATTGAAATAAATTGAGATACTGCCAAATCTCTAGTGGTCGTTATAATACTTATCTGACAGGCAATCATATGTCATGGATAGCTGTCCAAATGACACACAACAAAGATTTTACGAGAAAAGGGCAGACACCCTTTTTCTCTACTTTTCTTTCTATATATCTAAGCCAGTTGTAAGTATTTAGGTTTGAAAGCTTGAAGCTTTAAATATCTTCACAATTAAGTCACTGAGTCTAAATCATAAATGTACAATGTGAAATCCTATGATTTACTACATTGTAGTTTTTAGAATACATAACAAGCAGTAAAGTATGTAAATAATATTTTAATTTGCAAAGCGCAGATAGTTGAAAATTAAAATAAATTGAGATACTGCCAAATCTCTAGTGGTCATTATAATACTTATCTAACAGCCAATCAGATGTCATGGATAGCTGTCCAAATGGCATCCAAACCTAAACACACAACAAAGATTTTACGAGAAAAGGCGGCCACACTTTTTCTCTACTTTTCTTTCTATATATCTAAGCCAGTCGTAAGTATTTAGGTTTGAAAGCTTGAAGCTTTAAATATCTTCACAATTAATTCACTGAGTCTAAATCATAAACATACACTGTGAAATCCTATGATTTACTACATTGTAGTTTTTAGAATACATAACAAGCAGTAAAATATCTAAATAATATTTTAATTTGCAAAGCGCAGATAGTTGAAAATTGAAATAAATTGAGATACTGCCAAATCTCTAGTGGTCATTTTAATACTTATCTGACAGCCAATCAGATGTCATGGATATCTGTCCAAATGACATCCAAACCTAAACACACAACAAAGATTTTACGAGAAAAGGGCAGCCACCCTTTTTCTCTACTTTTCTTTCTATATATCTCAGCCAGTTGTAAGTATTTAGGTTTGAAAGCTTGAAGCTTTAAATATCTTCACAATTAACTCACTGAGTCTAAATCATAAATGTACAACACGAAATCCTATGATTTACTATGTAGTAGTTTTTAGAATACATAACAAGCAGTAAAGTATGTAAATAATATTTTAATTTGCAAAGTGCAGATAGTTGAAAATTGAAATAAATTGAGATACTGCCAAATCTCTAGCGCTCATTATAATACTCATCTGACAGTCAAGCTTCAAGCTTTCAAACCTAAATACTTATGACTGGCTTAGATATATAGAAAGAAAAGTAGAGAAAAAGGGTGGCTGCCCTTTTCTCGTAAAATCTTTGTTGTGTGTTTAGGTTTGGATGTTATTTGGATAGCTAGCCATGACATCTGATTGGCTATCATATAAGTATTATAACGAGCACTAGAGATTTGGCAGTATCTCAATTTATTTCAATTTTCAACTATCTATGCTTCGCACATTAAAATATTATTTACATACTTTACTGCTTGTTATGTATTCTAAAAACTACTACGTAGTAAATCATAGGATTTCGCATTGTACGTTTATGATTTAGACTCAGTGAGTTAATTGTGAAGATATTTAAAGCTTCAAACTTTCAAACCTAAATACTTACGACTGGCTTAGATATATAGAAAGAAAAGTAGAGAAAAAGGGTGGCCGCCCTTTTCTCGTAAAATCTTTGTTGTGTGTTTAGGTTTGGATGTCATTTGGACAGCTATCCATGACATCTGATTGGCTGCTAGATAAGTATTATATTGAGCACTAGAGATTTGGTAGTATCTCAATTTATGTCAATTAACAATGTTAAAAACCAATGTTTCAGAGCTTCTACAACCATCTTAAAAATATTATATTTATTACCCAGTTGATGGCTAAGCCAAAACATTGACAAATTAATTATAAAAATCATACACAGATGAACCTGCAAAGTATATCATTTATATCTATAGTCCATGAAAATCTTTATATATATATAGGATAAAAATGTCTTATCCTATCATGAAGTAATCTAATTCCTTAGAAAAATGTATGATATTTGGAAAAAGTTGTATTTAAAGAAAAAGATGATATTTAGCAATATGTTGAAGAAATATGAAAATATTTAAAAAAAATGATTTAGTAAAAATAAATGAATGTCTGAAGTTCTACAAAATAGTACGAAAAAGTTAACAATGATATAAAAAATATACCTGTGAATTAGCAAGGAAAGGAATAGAAGAAAATATAAATCTGAAAAAGTATAAACATTTTAGTGTTGGACTAACAACTATTTCAGCAATAAAAGGAAAAGTTAGAATTATAGTAAAAAGTGGCATATATCATAAAATATGTTGAATAATTCTGGCAAAAACTGTGTCATAATAAAATACAAGAAAACAAAATAAGTATTACAATTACGATATCTTCTGAATTGCCAAGCATTTTAAATAAAATTGTAAGAGGATTCAATTAAATCTATGAAGAATTAAACATCTTCCAGGAAAAAACAAAATTATTGATTATATCTTGAAAATAACAGATAATAATATAGAAAAATTGTTTTCAAAACTTCATTTCAAATGCCTAAATGATAAAGATATAACAAAAGATTAGAAGAAAATGATAATAATTTTAATTTTTAAAAAAGGTAGTAAAGAAGATATTAGAAATTATAGATCTATCAGTTCTATACTAAGTATTTACTAAAATAATTACAAAAACTTTGGATTCAAATGAACCAAAAGAACAAGCTGGATTAGAGGATCACATCCAAGATTTGAGAAAGGTTTTAGGAAGGAATATGGAATATGAGTTGTCATTATTCTTTGGATTAATAGACTATTGAAGAGTAGTAATTAATTTATTGAGCACACAGAGAGCATATGTAAATAGTTTAAACAGGCTTCAAGATGCTTCAGATTCGCCTATATAAATGGACATTTAGGTTAAAGATAAGACAGCCACTCTTTATAAAAGTCGCTATCTTGTGTCATGGTTTGGAAGGTTCCCTCTATTGGCAAAACATGCTTGCTTATTGTGAATTTTAAAGTTCATTGAGGACAGCCTAAAGGCTGTTTAAACTATTAATAGACTATGAAAAGCATTTGATTGTATAAGCATTTTCATCATGATTAAAGCTTTGTACCATCAAAGTATAGAAACTGAATATTGTCATATTCTGAACAATATTTATCAAAATGCAAAAGAAGTGATTACATTACGTGCTCAACATTGACAAGGATATATGGTAAAGTAATTATATATTTCCAAAACTTTTACAGTTTACCAGAATTATTTTGTGAATTACAATGGAGAATTAAGAGAATAAAAATATATGGAGATGAATTAAATTAGCTTTACTTTTCAGATAATGCAATTGTTTTTGCAAATAATTGCTTCAGAGCTTCAAGAAATGCTGCAAGAGTTATTGGATGAAAGTAAGAAAGCAGGATTACTGACAAATACTAAAACATCTAAAGTAACGTTTATAATTTTTTTTCCAAGAAGATAATAAAGATTGATACTTACAAATTAGAAGTTAATAACTTCAAATATCTTGGTCAAATCATTAGTATACATTCAATCATAATAGGTAAAATTAGTCATAGAATTAAATTTGGATGGAATGTTTTTGATAGAAATGACAGTATTAAAAGGAAATATGACTATGTGTTTGAAAAAGATTTTTAAGAGATGTGTTTTCTCAGTTCTTATTTATATATTGGTCACTTGGATTGTTAATAGAATAACAATATGGAGATTTCATGTCAGTTAACAAAGTATGGAGAGATGTTGGCTAGAAGGTTTAAGAAGACCCAAAAATGAAGAGGTTCATTGACAGAATAAATAGATACCAGTGATATATCATTTAAAGAATTGAGATTTTGAAATGAAGGTCAGATGAGTATATTGTTATAAGAGATGATAATAGGTTAATAATAAAAGTCTTTCATGGTTTTCAAGAGATTACAAAAGACCTAGAAAAAATCACATGTGAGATGATGAATGAAATAAAGAAATTTGATGATATCATGTCGATAATAGAGACTATAGGTCAGAGAAAGTGAATTTTAATTTGGAAAGACCTTCATTCTATAGTGTATCAATGATTGTTGAAAATGATGATGATTCTATTATCACAATGATATATGTTTTTGAGTATTCCGAAAATCTAAACAGATAAATCATTGTTGAGTAATGTTGTTTATATAATCACCAGGAGTTCCCTATTGATGAATGATGATTTTAAAAAAAGTTGTATCTAGAACTTTAGTTTATACAAGGGAAATGAATATTTGTTCAAATAGTAAGATTTTTTTAAAAATCGTTTTTATTATATATTGACGAATCAACTTCATTAATTTTAGCTACTGTATTTTCAAAAATTATATATATTGTTTATGTGTAACCACAAGCCAAAATTTTATTATTATTATGTTAAATAGTAATATACTATGTTTATTTTATATAACTTTTTAAAATTAATTGATTCTATTAAAAATATCTGACTTTTATATTCACATATAATATTCCCAATGATATTATAAATTTAAAACTGTTTTTGATTACATTTTTTATTGTGATAAATAAAATAAAAATAAACATTTAAAGTAAATTATAAAATAAATGTCTTCATATTGATTCGAATTTGTTTGTTTTCTGTCAGATAATAGTTATTTTGTTTTGTTTTCAAAAAAATTAATTTCATTTATTTCTCTTGGGAAGAAAGAAATTAACCAATGTAGATACGACATATAATAATTATGAAACACACACACACAAAGTGGTTAATGTATTAATCTCTCATGCCCATGATTTTTTATTTATATCTGGGTTTTTTTTGCTGGGAGGCAGCCTACTTAACTATCAAGTTATTGATCAGAAAATGGATATCTTAACTACTATTAGCTAGAGGAAAAACCCTTATATTCTTATCATTTGAAAGTAAGTTAGACAGGTGAATAATGTCTTTTTTTTCACGGTTCTTTTTTCGAATTTAATTAGATGGAGACTATTTTATTCATATTACTTTGCCTATATATACATAATGAGAAATTATAAAAAAAAAATTTTTGTACAAATATAATTTAAAACTGTAGGTTTTTTTTTTTTACTTATATTTTTGAGAATCAATAGTATTTACCTTGCATATAACGAAGTGTATTGTGGGGAAAAAAATATACAATGGAATGATATTTTTTTGTATGTTCATAGCAAGATATAAATTAAAATAAATAATGTAAGTTACTTATTAAAAAGTAAGCATTTTTAATGGATTTGTAAAATTATAATTGCTGATATTAAGATAATACAGTAATGCATTATATAGCACGCATAACTAATGTATATTACGCACACCCACGTTTAGATTTGTATCTCTGTTAAAGTAGTTTTTAAAATTGTAAAGATTATTATTCAGTAGTTATCATGGTTTAATATCTCTTCTTAATAAGGCACACAAGAAAAGAAGTATTCATTTTATATTTCAATTTTTTTTCTAAGAACTTTTTACATGTGGTTATCAGACTCCATCTTTGTTTTTGTGATTAAAATGAAATTTGTGAATTTTTAAGAGATTTTTTTTATCCCCTATGGTTTACATTGTTGTTGTTTTTTTCAATATATAATTGTGGAATTTGGTTCTCGGTGACAAACTATTTTCTAGCTTTTGCTTTTATCAAAGAGAATGAAGGAGCTGCACCATACTCACCTTTAACTTTTTATTTATCATCAAACGCTTACTCCGAAATTCAGAAACTCAAAGATTTTACCCAAACCACTGCTTCTCCAAAACTAAGTAGTAAAAATAAATTAAAGATATCTGTCAGATACTTAATTGCCTTGGTTTCAGCATTGAATACCAATATCTACCAAAATAATAAATCCCATGAATCTTTTAACTTTATTTATCATCTTTTACATCACTTATCTATGTTAGATCACTTCACTTTAGAATTATCTGAGCAAGCAAGACTAGTCAATAGACATTATATGGTACTGTCAGCCAGATTTACAGCATAGTTTCTGGTTGTTGACTTCGTCAGGAGCAAGCTCTATGTTCTACATACCCTATTAGCAGCCATCTTTAACTTTTCTTATACTATTCAAGTTTCATCACATGATCACAATTTTTATGCTTACACAAGCTGTTTTTTTACAGAGGCAAAACTCCCCATACAATCAGTAGTGCCACTCATTGCAATCATCCATTGATTACTCTGGCTTGCACTGAGTGGTGCTACTGTATGGATATTTTTGCCTCTGTATACTATTCAAGTTAATAATTTGGATATTAAATGATTCTAATTGTGAACTGAAAAATATTTACTTGAATATATAATTGCTACTTCAAGATCATTAGTTTTTATTCAAAACCTTAGAATGTTAAAAACTTTCATATCATTGATTTAAATAGTGTAGAATAAATAAAGATGACTACTGGATAAATATGAGCAATTGACTGATCCTCTTTGACTTAAGCTCAACAATTAATTTGAGAATCTGATTGAACATATCATTTGATGTCTAGCCATTACACATGCTTCATAGAATTTACACTGACATTGAGAAATTATTAATATTACATGTTAAAAGAACTCATGTTTGATAGCATTTATTTTTGTTAACACTTATTTGACCTTAATTTATGTATTGATTTTTAAAACTTCAAATTTTAATTACATTTTTGATTAAGAAATGGATTTCTAGTCATTGTGTTAGTGATTTTAAATTTTTATTTTTAGCATGAACTTTTTTTTTTTCTGTCAGGCATCTTTAATTAATTTTATGATTTTTGAAATATAATTTGAGAAAAAGAAAATGCATAAGTAAATATTTTTTTAACTTTAATTATATGTGCTCTTTATTAATAATATATTATGAATGATCAAAATCTTAATTATTTTATTTTCATTTATATAGACATTCATTATGTTATCATTAAAATGGGTAAAGTTTTTTTATTTTTTATAAAAATGTTTTAAATTATATTTATTTTCTATTTTAATTTTGAAAGATATAATTATAGAAATATAATATTCGCATAAATGTTCTGGATATTCATGCAGAAAAGGCAGTCTATATAATTTAAATTTAGCTTTTGTAAATGCAAATATCCAACATGTATATAACTATTGCACATAGTAAAAAAATTTAAAATAAAAAATAAATACTAATTTATCAAGTGCTTTCAGTACTGTATACCAGATTCATGGTGACTAATTTAAACTTAATGTTTAATATTCCAATGCATGCACAATGGGACACTCATATTATGCTAATTAATGATGTTATTAGACTTAGCAATAAACCCATTGAGTATGCAGTGGAATATTAACTATTAAGTTTAAATTAGTCACCATCAATCTGGTATACAGTATCGAAAATACTTGGTGAATTATTTATTTTTGATTTAAAATTTTTTTTATTCTGTGTAATATTTATATATATGTGTTGGATATTTACATTTAGAACAGAATTGGTGATTTCTTTTATTAATGCTTAACATGCTTTTGATATTTAACATATTATAATCATAGCAATCTCACTTCTTTAGTGTTCCAAGCTTTTATGTACACTTGATAATTATTTTAATATTTAAAAACATTTGAATTTATTTATTTAATATTTAAAAATATTTAAATCTCTTCAAAAAGTCAGTTCTTTGAGATGGGGATGCTTGTATCTTTTCAGTTGATTGAGTATCGTCTTTTGCTATTGCCACCTCTAGGCAAATGAAATTTATGACCATAATTTCATGGTCTATAAATATTGAGGAATATTCACTACTCTTATGTGCTCTATTGTATAGATATTTATACTGGGCTAATCTTATTGAGAGATTAGTCCTCAATTCCCCATAATGTCTTATATAAATACAATTTTTTAAACAAATATACTAAATAATTTGGCCTGCATGTCTATTTCAAATACACTCAAAGCACTTTATTTTCAAGGATTGTTGTTTGATGAAATCACCAGAATAACATTAAAATCAACAGATGCAAAGTAGATTTCTGATGGTAATGTATTAATCTAGGGATGGCTACCATCTTGTGGTGATGAGAAAAGCAAGAGTATAATAAATGGTACTAAAATACAGAGAGGAGAAATAAAGTAACCGTTTTTCTAGAAGTTGCAATTTTTAGTTTTAAATTTTTTTAGGTTTATTTTCTCAATAATGTCTACAATCTGAAATTAGGAATTGATTATTAGATATTTATATGTTGGTCTATTTCCCTCATCAAGTTGAATTGTAAATATTTTTAGAAAAAAATCACACAGTTTATTTATATTCTTCTAAACACATTCAACTATTAAACATTATGTAGATTAGTATGGAACCCTATATTTTGAGAGGCATTCTCCTTTCTTCTTCAATTGCTTCTGGCTTGACCAGTGACAATACTAGTACTAGCCATGGGAATTGAACTGGTTAATCTTTAGAATTATGAGTACATAAATTTAGATGATGTTCTAATTAACTTCTAGACTATTTTGTCATAGATAATTGATAATAGAAATCTTATATATTTATTTATTAAGCTCCTGCTGATTTTTTCTCATTTTTTAAAGGACAAAGTTAGGGTTTCCAGACATTATGGATCATCATAATAAGTTGACTTTAAACAAAAAAATGATAAATTGACTTTTAGGGTTATCATGTGAGCAAATTATTTAAATTTTTTTGTTTTTATTTTTTTCTTCATGATCATATATTTTTGTGATAATCCAGTCAAAAGAAATCAGAAAAGTTTTTACAGATAATCTTAAATTGAGTATTAATGAATCTGAAGATTATTGGTAAATAAATACATAAACTTCTTATTTTTTCCAAAAATTTTATTTTCATATATTAATTAATGAACACATATAAATTCACATATTATCCACTTTCCAATGTTACAACTGTTTTTATATCATTATTACAGTCATTTTCAAGGATTATTGGTTTGTCATGTTAGTAACCATTATTAGTCAGGCCAATTTTTAAAGAAGAGACAAAAACACATGACACATCTGTAAGTTATTAACAATTGAATATACTTAGAAAAGTATAAGTAAAGATTGAATTTTTCTAAAAAAAAACCATTTAACTATTCAATTAGATAATGGAAATAGCTCAACATGTAGTTACACTTGAAGTGTCATTTTGTACAGAAATGGGTAACTTTTTATTTGACATTGCAACTTATTATGAAACCCAGTGATGTGAGTTCAAATCTCAATGAACTTTTTGGATGAGACTAAATTTCAGATCTAATTTTGACAACCTCTTTTTTTCTTATATGAAAATAATTCTATTTCTCTTAGAATTTTTAGAAATTGCTTACATATGCTTTGACTGACTGAAGGTCAGATGAAGGAGCTAGGCAACAAGGTAGTATGATCAAGCAATAGCATTTGATTATTTCTGATGATAGTTTTTCATTATTTTGCAGTCTTTTTTTTTTTAAGTGTCATAGCATCGGCCGGGACGCGAACCCGCAACCCGGGCAACTGACTGCAAGTGCAAGGCAGTCGTGCTGACCTCTCGACCACTAATGCAAAACATTATTTTGCAGTCTTAGTACAATTTATTTGACCATTTCAGTATTTACAGAGACATTATCAACTTTAATGATCATTATGCCATTTTCTTTGCTTCCCCATGTTCATTCTTATATATATACATTTGATTGATTTTAAAGAAAAAAACTTCCATTAAGCTATCTCTTCCATTTTTTTGATATCAAACCTTTTTTATATTTAAATTCATATTTTTTCGCTCCTATTTTTTGAAAAAAATACTTATCAAAGTTCTTGTTTTTTACTTACCCTTTTTTTAAATCTCAAACTATTTTCAACATTTTTTCTTATATTTTTTTTAAATTTCAGTACTTTTTTTTTCTATTTATGTAAGCTCATATAAGACTATTAAAAAGAAAGTTGTTATATACATTGCTGTCTGTAAAAGTAACACGACCTCTATAAAAATATCCTCATTTATTTAATAAGTTAATTATTTTTAAATATAAAAAGTCTTTCTGTATAATCATTTCAAATCTCTTTGTTAGAACTTTTTATAAATCAAATATTTTAATTAAATTAATGGGTCAAATGTCACAGATGTATCAATAAGTCATGGAGTTTTTAAATGATTCAAAATTAAATAATTTCATTTTTATCAAATTTTGCTAACACTCTTTTTGAGTTAAATGAAAAAAATTGTTCTATATATACGCTACTAGCAAAGATGTTTTAAGCAAAGGATGAAATTTATTATTTATTTTTAATTTTTACACATTTTCCCTA
Organism: Epiperipatus broadwayi; assembly: GCA_028023455.1. Classification (NCBI taxonomy): domain Eukaryota; kingdom Metazoa; phylum Onychophora; class Udeonychophora; order Euonychophora; family Peripatidae; genus Epiperipatus; species Epiperipatus broadwayi. The sequence goes on along the minus strand of JAQFVV010006200.1, from coordinate 14,975,141 downwards.
GATATTGTATGGAATACGTAGGCATTATCAAGAATGATAAATAGTTTTTTGGTAAAGTGTGAAAAAGGCCTTTATTGAAAAGATACATGCAAACATGTTAGAAAGGAAAATATAAAATAATGAGATTTTTAATATTTGACCTATATCATAAAGTAATGTTGTTGTTTTTTAATTAAATAATAAACGTTTAGCAATAATGAATTTCTGATTTTACATCGAATATCACTTCCTTAATTTCAAGCATGGTGTAATTATTAGTTCTCATGGATAAGCTCTCTGGCAAAACAAGTTAATATGTGAGGATGATAATGAAATGCTTAATTTAATCTAAATATCAAACAAGCCAGGAAAGAAATAATATTATTTTTGAAGTAAAGTCTTACGAATGGAGAATTCTAAAACCTTACAAATTTTCATGAACGTAAGGAATTTCTTGGTAATTATCTTTCTAATTTTTATTAACTAACTATAAGATATATACATAAAATTTACCAAAAATTTTATTTATTAATGTTATACTAATTATGCATTAAACACATGGAACTTATCATTATATCTTGTCTTTGGAACATTAAACATTATTATTGGGAGTATTTTATACTTTGCCGATTTTCTTTTCGATATTTTATAGAATGCCTGGGGAAGCTGTGAAAATCTAGCCTTTTATAATTGTACATCCTATTTTTGGCATTGTAAGAAATGCTTAGGTCTTCTATACAATGCTCGTTTTAATACTTCGCTGGTAACACACACACACACACACACATATATATATATATATATATATTGTAATTACTAAGCTCTCCATAGCATTTTGAAATATCTATGCCAAGTTTTTTATGTCCAATTTATGATCTGAATGTATTGATTTAGATGTTGTGAAAAATTTGTACTGTTATTCAAAGGTTAGTTTTCTCTTCCCTGTTTGTAAAATTTTGTTTAGAAAGCCAACTAAATTAATAAATGTGATAAAATAGCTTATGAAGGGTTTGCTATTTTATCATAGCTTAATGCAATCCAACCTTTTTAATGATCCCTAATTATTTTTTGGTAGTGAGTGTCATATCTGGGTGGGATTTTAATGTTGCTATTTCTGTTTCGTGTCCAATATCCAGAACTTAACAAATCATGAGCAATCATCTCACGGGTGTTAGAAGAAATGCACATGTTAATATAGTGAAATAATGCTCATAATCATTGGCATTCATTTCTACATTTTCTAAATACTGCCCATTTTTTGCTGGAATTTTGTCCACATGTGATATAGCATTGCCAAAGGAAGAAATTCTTTATGAAAGGAATATCAATACCTGACTGCATTAATAAATATGCTCTGTATGATTTCATATAATGACAAAATTGTAGGTTCTATAGTTTGAAGTTCATAGATTAAAGCTTAACTCTCTCACTTCTGATGCTTAAATTCCTGAACAATTAACCACAGAATTGTTATGGTTGTTATTAATTCAATGTCTAATTGCAACACGTTGACATTTCACAAAAATTATGGCCTTACAAAATTTTTGAAAAATGTACATACAACATACAATTTAAAAGCAGTATTATTTTTTTTAATTTTACAATAAAAATGAAATGTATATACTTGAAAATTATGCACCATATTTTTATACTATTTTGTTCAACAATACTTTTGTTCTGAATAAGGTTATAACTTCTACTCTGAAATTAGTATGCATTATGGAAGATTTTCTTAATGTGCAATTTTTGCCCATGTAAATTAAATTTTACTTATTAAAAAATATTTTTATAGCATCACTTTTCATATTATCATTTAAAAAGTATTTTCACATTATAATTTATTTATACATCGATTGTCTGTAATATTCATATATTTGTTTCAGATAAAGTCTTGAAAATGATCATAAATATGTGATTGAAACATGGGAATAAAATCAAATATTTTTTTATTATAATGATAAGCTTTATTTGTCTTAAAAAGTTACAAGAGTTTACATAGCTTTGATTGTTGAGTTTACATGGGCAATCCGTAGTCGTAGGTTTACATATAGAAAGGTTGATTTATTATTTTACACAAGATTACAGGAATTTTTACATACTGTGGATTAGTTACATGGTTTTACATATCTTGGGTTGCTTTGGTTACATGAGTAAGTTGTAGATTTACATATATAAAAGTTTTTTTTATTTAATCAAATTTTGTTTATTTTAAATTCAAAGTAACAAAATATTTCTTTATTATAGGAATATTATAATTGCTTAATTTTAATGCAAGATTTTGATTTAGAATGCATTTTGGGACACAAATTGTTGTTACTTACCAGAGTAAAGATGTCATCATCATCAACCTTTACCACTCCACTGCAAGATGAAGGTCTCTCCAAGTTTAATCCATCTTCTCCTATCTTTAGCTTCTCTTCTCCACATCACCCCTGCACACTTTTTTATTTCATCCATCCATCTCACATGTGGTCTCTTTCTGGGTCTTTTAAAATCTCTTGGAATCCAGTTTAAGATTTCAATTGTCCATCTATTATCTCTTCTAGCAATATGTCCAGCCCAACTCCATTTCAATCTTTTAATTTTTTCAATGAGGTCAGTAACACCTGTTTGTTCTCTTACCCATACATTGTGTTTTCGATCTCTTCTTGTTACTCCCAACATGCATCTCTCCATACTTCTTTGAGTATTCTAATGAAAAAGTTTTCTCCTGTAAATTGTTATCCAGCAAAGTAAGATTTATAAAGAATGCATTTGAAATTAATTTTTTAGTATTAAAATGTCACTTATTAATACAAAAAAAAAAAAAAAACAACAACTAAAGATAATAGTAACATTTTTTGAAGTATCATTAAAAATCAAATATATTGATACCTATTAATAAATGATATTCTTAACAATATTGTGTTCATTTTTTATAATTAAACTCAATTTCAATATTTTAAAGTGAGTTTTTGTTGTTTGAAGTCATACATTATCAAGATATATGTAAAAAAGATTTTAATTTTGGGAGAAAATAAATCTGAAAAATAAAAGACAGTATACAATGCAATATGTTGACTAAGACCATATAACTACAAGAACAAATGCTAAATAATTTTGATAACAATATATGTAGAGATTTATCTATGATTTAAAATGACATAATAGATGATATAGTAGATATTTCATAATAGATGATAATGAATAATTACATAATACCCATTGATAATCATGCAAAAAAATTTGGTTTATGATTATCATGAATTGCAATTTAATTTATTTTTATATTATTTATTACTTACTTTGTTTTTAAATTTATTTTTCCTTGATCATATACTGGTAAATAAAATAATTGCATAGACTAAATTTTTGAATGGACTTATTGTAAACCTGCCATTTGGATGCTCCTATGCATGATAATTGTTTAATTAAAAGCATAGTATAGGTAGATTATCATTAATCTACCCAACTCTAATTTGAAAACTTCTGTTATGCGAACATTAACTTTTCAGGTTAAACAATATGATTAAACAAGAACAGTTATCTGTTCTAATGTTTTGTGAGCATTAATAATCAATGATTCCCAAACACTTATTAAATTTCTCTTCTTAATGTTTAAATTCCCATTTTCATACTTGTCTTTGGTGTTTGCTTTTAACACTGAAACTTCGAATTCAAAGTTGGAAGGAGCATCAGGCTGATATGAATTTCAGGTTTTCAATTTGACAAATGATATAATGGGTGCTGAATATATGTCTGTATTCTTTCCAACTTTGAATTCTGAGATTCAATGATGAAGGGAAATGTCAGAAATTCTGATAGTTTTTACAAACTTCTGTAATCACTGTCTACTCAGTTTGATACTAGAGTTCTGGGAGTTGGTTTTATTTATTACAAAGTGTAATTTTGAGTTAGTATTGTAATTTTTTCTATATAAATTTTTTTATCCAGTTGTGAAATAAATATATCGAGTATTTTTAAACTGTTATTTTGTTCCTAATAAAACTAAGAACAAATGTACACACACAAAAAAGAAAAAAAATAGTACTCTCTTTTAAATAATACATTTTATTGAATATCAAACAAATCACCTCCCTTTACACTTAGTTTTAAGTTTATTTAGATTTTATATAATACCATATAAACAGAAATGAAACTAAATGAAAAGGGAAAAGGGTTGCTTGATATAGTATATAAAATGTATTTATATAAGCATAAAACTATAGCTAATAAATTGTTGTTGTTTTTTGTTTTGCCTTTTTTTAAAAAAATCCACAAAATTGGTATTTGTAATGAGATAATAAAAAAAAAAAATTGTTGAAATTGGAAAAATTATGTAATTCTAAAAATTATTGGAATGTATACAACAAATCACGAATCAAAAATGAAGGCAGGTCAGTATTTTTGGAACATCAAAAAGCTTCTAATCACACATTTGAACCCACTAAGATCATGTGCTCTGAGAAAAATAATACCGAGTGCAAAGTAAAAGAAGCATGTTTCATTCCGAATGATCCTAATATCATTAACAGAAGAGATGCTTGCTTCTCGATTTCTAAGAAATGGGCTGGTTAAATAATTTACATATATATGCATAATTTATTGCTAATAAAAAACCATTAGTAGCACAAGCTATGAATATGGGATCAAGTAAGTCCCAAAAGCACTAACTAAGCTTGAAATTTTTTCAAATATATAGCTTCACTGAAGTGCGTTTAGAGGGCAGCACAAAAGTTTACAAAAGATTGGTGAAGTAAATTTAAGTATTACAGAAAGTTTCAGTTATATTTTCTTATAAGTCTTAATAAGCAAAGTATTCTTTATTTAAAATTTAAACTGTGTAAATGATTGAATTAAACTTGAATGTGTTATAATGGTTAATAAATAAGCTAAAAACTAATAAGAAGGTATGGTTATTTTATACACACCACTTAATTCTGAAATAATGGTCTATTAAAAAAAATTTCTGAATTGCAACATTTTAAAGATTAGAAATTTGGATTTTTAAAAAGGGAAAGAGAAAACACATTGTAAGATATAGGTTTGTAGGGAAATGGAAAAAATAAATATTTATTTAAATGTTAAACTCTTTGCTTTGGCCATCCTGTAACACTATATGTTTTAAAATCTTAATTTAGGGCTTCACCATAAACTTTAATAACCCCTACATTACAAAGACTTACAAATATAGATGTAAAGTACATACATATATATAATAAAAATAAAATAAAATGAAATAAAATAAAATTGGTTGAAAAATATCGGAGAGTAATGAAATACTAATTAAAAGAAATAGTAAAAATTAGAGCAAAAAGAATGAAAAAAATAGAAAAGGTAATCATAAAAAGATTATAACTATAAGCATTCAAAATAAAAATTGAGATAATGATGCATGATAAATTAGTCTTAAATAATTTAAAGAAATATATATGAACTTTTCATGAACAGATCTGAATATAAAAATTACTTAGAAAAAATAATCAAAAAATAATCTGGTATGAATTGGGACATCTCGTTTTTAATGGATGATTAATAATGTTTTTTTTTTTTTTACATATCATTTTCATTCATTATCAGTCTTTAAATTCAATCTAGTTTTTTCAATCCATAACTTTTCCTTTTCATATAATTTCATCAATCTTTCTTATCTATCCCTCCATCTGCTTTTTAATGTTTTGGGATTCTCTTTAAGACTTTAAGTATTGATCTAGTGTTATTTTTAGTCTTGTAATTCTTTTAAAGATGATAATGATACTTCTTTATTATTTTATCTGTGTATTTCATTTTTGATCCTTCTTGTTATTCCTATTATACATCTTTTTCATATTTCATTGTGTGGTTTGAAGTCTGCATTGCTCTTTTGGTAATAAACCAAATTTAAATTATGTAAAAACCTGTAAATACACATGTTCATATTTATATATCAGCATTTTTCTCAACTTATATATATATATATATAAACAAAATTACACCAAATTTATAACTCAACCAGACTAGCCAAGAAAATAAATTCCAAAACACTACCATTGGTTTCCCTGCTACAAACAGACTTCTCAAGTGTAAAGAACTACAAAATAACATATTAAACTAAACATTACCACTTACTTCCCATACACCCTTAATGTTAAAAGAACTTTTAAATAAGTCAATTGCTTCAGAATCATAAATTTTGAATAATAAAGATTCTTTGTCTTCTTTTTATTTTCTTTCTCTCAAAGAAGACAATCTTAGGTTCATCAAAATTAATAGTGTGGGCTGTATCTTTTTCATGGATATCTAAAGCAGAAGTAAGATATTTATTTCTAACCCTATTTTATGCACATTTTTATTCTTTCATTAAAGCTCAAACTACTCTGACCTATATGTACATTCTTATAAAAGCAAGGAATAATATACACTACTCCAGGAATAGTCTTTCTATATATGTGTGTGTTTGTGCACATTAATGTGAAAATTATGTAATCTTATTAATAAGTATAAATGTTAGGTTTAATTTATAAGATTACTGATTAACAAAATTGTTATATATGTATATGCATACATTTATTAAATTTATTATTTGTGAATTGAAAATTAAATAATTTTCAACAAGGAAACTTTCTAAATATAAGAAATATTGCTATCAAGAATTAAAGTGAAAATCATTTGAAGTTTGTAAGATATGAACTCCCATAAGATGAATATGAATTTTGTCAAGAATTTTTAGTCATTTTTAAAAATAATGGAAATGTAATCAATAATTTTGTATTTCTTAGAGAAATATTGTATTTTTGTTTAGGCATTAAATATAATTATTCATTTTATTTTTAGTTGAACACAGAATGGGCTCAAGTGGAGGTAATCGACCTTATCAATGATGGCTCGGGTCTTGGTTTTGGCATTGTTGGGGGACGTAGTACAGGTGTGGTGGTCAAGACCATTCTACCTGGTGGTGTGGCTGACAGAGTAAGTATACTACCATTAAAATTTACTTTTGGTTCATATATGAATACACACATAAAATAACACATATCAATAAAGTTTATTCAAAATTTTATATAATGTTATATAAAGTTTACAAAATTGATGAATGACTTATGTGCTTAATGAAGATTTGCAAAGTTGATCTGACATTATTTTAATATCATGCTTTTCATGGATGTCTTCTCATGGTTTTTTTTTTTTTTTAGAATTTTGATCAGAGAATTAAACAGTCAATTTCTCTCTATTTTTCTTTTTAAATGGATCCTTTGGTTTGTATGAGAAGCTTCCACCAGTTATGTTTATATAGCAGTTGCATTTGATAAGCATACATTAGTTGAACTATATATGTGTATAAATGAAATGATATCCAGGTACATCCATGCATAATTTATTGTAGTAAAAATATATATACCAATATTTTGGCCAGGTTACACTGGTAACCAACTGGGTAACAAATATTATGAAAATAGTTGTAGAGATGCTGCAAACATTGCCATATATTTTTGCTACAATAAATTATACAAGGATATAACTGGATAACATTTCATTTATATCTGTAGCTGGTGAAAAAGTAATTTAAAGTGATTGTTTAATATCTTCATGCTCTCATTTCCAGTACTTAAGATTTGCTCATACTTAAATATTTGGGTTGAAAGTGAAACAGTCAGTTTTGACAATCATACTGTTTCACCTACTATATACTATAATAGTATTTCTATCTATGTATCTATCACCAAATTCTCGTATATCAGGTTAATATTGTATTAAAATCAGGCTGAATTTAAACATAAATGTATTAGTCATGTATGTGTGAGTATATCTTAGCATACGGTATGAAAATTGTATCTGTATATGTAAAAACCCATATATACACACATATATTTCTAGGAGTAAATAAATAAAAATTGCATTGTATGTGTAACATGAGATTACATATATGCAGGAAAGAATAATGTTAACAGATTTAAAACATTATACATTTCTTTATTTAAAATAGTTATTCTAAAAAAATTAATATTTGAAATTGTATAGTTCTGCATATATCACTAAATTAAATTAATCAAGTTACATATATAACCAGATGTTTTCCATCTGTAGATTTGTTTTCGAAAAAAAATTGGTATTATAAAACTTAATTTTTCTCACTGTGGTGTGACCTAATTACAAAATTAAAAGTAACACTAAGTTGTAGAATAAATTATCCTGAGTAATTAAAAAGAAATCGTGGATGACCAGCTGTAAATAATAAAAACAGCATGATTCCACAATTCTGGGAATATAGCGAAAAAATTAGCAAAACAAATCTAAAAACTTACTATGACCGAGAAGAGGGGGGGGGGTAAGCTGATAATATAAGCCTCTGCAGTCCTTTTGGATTTATTCGGACATTATTTCAAGTCAATTCGTTGAAAACTTATGTTTTAAAATTGTTAATTTTAATGCAGCCTGAGTAGAAGGCATTTTTCTTGCCTTCCAAACCCGGGAAGTCTACCATGTGGAGAGCAGCAAGAGGAGAAGCCGTGTGATGGAGCAGATGCCCATTGACAGAACCTTTCAACATGAAACCAGTTGCTAGCAGAAAGACAGAAGAGCTGGTAAAAACCTTCCTCTACTTAAAATTAATAATTCAACTAAAATGCAATGATTCCTAAAGCTAGCTAAATCTAAAACTCTATGGCCATAACAATAATGTACTTTAAATCCACTACTAAAATGTAATTTTGATTTCTTTAGTTTTCATCTTAAAATCTTGCCTGATTTGAGTTAACAACTAATTTGATTTTCATACTGAATTAATATCTTATTTATTGATTTACATACTACATGTATTTATTAATTTATTTGTTGGTTTGCTGAGTTATTTCTGATTGATCTGGTTCAATGTATTTACCTTATCCAGAGTTATTAAAAGTTAGTTCATCGTTACTTGCATAAAGCGATTGATTTTAAATTAATTATCATAAATTTTGTTACGTATAGTTTTAAATGCTTCATTCTAAAATGATAATTGAGTTTCTGGATTATTTTACATATTTTAACTTAATGATATTTGCTTTTACATATTTTAATGTAATAATAATATTTGCCTTGATTAATTCTTGTACACCACTTAAATTTGGCTTGAACTGGGTCGATCAGATATAAACTAATTGCATTGCAATTCCCTTTTCAAATTATGCTAAAACAGTAAAATTTCAGATTTCCCTTATGTGATATCTGCTCTTTAAACTGACATTTCTTTCTAAGTAAATCTATGCCAAGTTTTATGATTTTCCATTGTGTCATGGTTTATGCTGTATTTGTTCAGAACGCTAAAAAGAAACTCATTTTGAAAGAGATAATTAAAAGTTTACAGCTGTTTTAAGATAGATTCGCTTTCGAGATAATATTTAACAATGTTCAGCCGGAGTGATTGAAATACAGCATAAAGATATAACTTTATATCTTAATGCTCAATAATGTGCTGTACTTTCCCCTAAAGTTATAAATCCCAATATAGATAGCTTTACAAATTTAAAGTTTTCCTTAATAGCATAATTATAGATGCTACCTAATGAACTGATATACGGTGGTTTTATGAAAGAAACTAGTGTTTAGCATCATAAAATTTTATTATATAATGTAGTCAGCGGTGCGAGTGTGTCTTTATGAAATGCTATGGTGTATATATATATTTTGTTGCTGTATTCCTTAATGGGTGTATTTGGTCGTGCTGCACCATTACTCTTAGTTCGGGCAATTTTCTTCTTCAGATGGTGGACGGGTTCGAACCTCCCCATTCTGCATCCTTAGGAATGGTGCATGAGACTCCCACAGAGCGTAAGACTCCCACTTAAATAAATTGCTCAATCATCCGGACTAAAAGGTCTCTTATTTCTGCAGCAATGAATACGGTGAAAAGGGAACCGTTACTTGGTAAGAATCCCGTGAAAAGGTACTCTCAAGATGCAGGGGCTATATCAGACTTTATATTTTTTATATGCCTTGGTATCTGAAGTCTGACTGCCAATCATCAGTTCATCCCGCCATAATAATTGTATTTTCAGCTTTGATCTGAATTCGAGTCTAATTTGGTAAGCACATAAGCTATATAGAGGATATTAAGTATTCGTGCTTAATAAAATGTCATACTTTTTGTCAATGTTTATAATCACTTCTGCTAGCTCTAGAGCGGATCTTGATCCCATTATATAGCATGAACTGGGCATAGATGATCATGAGCAAATTAACCTCGATGTATAAAGTAATCTTAAGGCTCATGAAACTGTAATTTTACACGTATAATTTCTTCATCACCTGCGAGTGATATCTATATATAGCAAACTAAATTAAATAATTTGTAATCCAAACTACAATCACCTGTGCATGATTGGAATTGCTATATAAACAGTAAATGCTCTTATTAAAATCATCACCTACAAGTGATATATGTATCTGTAATAGATCTAGTAATGTAACTAATTTGTAACCAGAATAATTACTGTCACCTGCGAGTGATTTAAATTGTCACATCTGTATATGTAAATTAAAACCACATGTAACTAGGCAAACCATAAATGATTATAACCCCATTCATCATTTGCATGTGAATCCTAAACTCAAATGTGAAATCGTTTCCCTAACGTAGTCACCTGCATGTGAGACAACCTATGTAGCCACATTATAATCATTATTTTCATTTATTAATTTTAATATTTAGTTTTCATTAAATTGGTTTTGAATTTAACTTTTGTTTCATGTCTCAATGTTGCTCATTGGTAAGTCTCTATTGATTAGTTAATCATTAGTTAAGAATCACAATCCATACTTTATAATTATGTCCAAACCACACATCATCTATATAGCTATGTTAGTTAGTAAGTCAATTTCTCATGGTCTTGTGCTTCACTGATGTTCTACTGCTGGCACGTGAGGAATGAAAATGCTGCTGTGGCCTCATATGTGTCATCCACAAGGTGGTAAATCTTTGAGCGTTAGTAAAGGAATTGGGGCTATATCAGATAACGTGGTTCGTACCACTCTATGCTGGTCAGTCTTGGTATGATTTGCTAAAACTCTGGATTTTCTTACACGAATGTACAAATTTGACTGTTACAAAAGAATAGGTGGATTCATTCTATTCTTTCACAAAGACTTTATCTTGTATTGGAAAATGAGAGTATTCATTTATTGTTAAGATCCACAAAGCGCATGTGCATTAGCTTAAAAATAGCTGATTATTAGTTTATTACAATTCAAAAACATCACGCTATATAAAATAAATATCTCATTTACAAATGTTTATTTTATTAAAATTAATCCAACTTTGCAGTTTCGATTGACCAGAAATCTTCTTCAGAGTTATAAGATATATACAAAAATGTGAATTCACAAGTAGTTGATCATTTAAACAAACAACTTAACATTATATCTTCTTATAAATTGATTCATTTTTTATATCTTATACCATATATAGTTATTTCTGTATACATATCATATTCATTAGTTATACTATACATACATATATTATGCCCCAATTTATATATAATACATATACAATATCCAATATATATATTTACATATCTTAAATATATCATATACATACACTATTATACTCCAAATTTAGTGTATGACTGAAGATTAATTTCCTTTTGCACAAAATGAAATCAGTAAATCCTTAACATTGATTAATTATTTATATTAATTAATATTATCATACATATAAAATAAGCATTTTAACAGTAATAAGAAAAGTGGATATGTTTAATTTTTTATAATTTTATTAATGCATAAAAAAGATAAGTTAATAATATTTCATAAAACCATTTTCCTATGAAATATGGATTATAATTTTGTCAAAGGATTGATGTTTAATTTATGATAATTTTATCAATGCTTAAAAAATGATAAGCTAGTAACATTTTATAAAACCATTTTCTTATGATTATAATGTCAGTGGAGCACAATTTGAATTAAATAGTTTAAATGTAGAAAATTAAAAATTTATTTTTTTATGTTTATTTTTTGTATATAATGTTTTTTTTTCTTTCAAAGTATGAGTACTGGATATGAATTTTTTTTTAAAGTACAGGCTTTTTCATACCTGCACTCCAATATGTAATAAATAGGGGGTTTGAACTCAGATTTTTACACGACCCTCAACCATCTATGCTATCTCACATTGCTGACACACTTGATCACACACATGTCAAAAAGATAAATATTCACCAATATATATATTTCGTGATAAATCAGCATCGTTCAGTTGGTCCAGATTATCATCTCTGCACATATATACAATCAATGCTCAGCTTATATTAAGATAGCCAATCTTGATACTTTAATGGAAAGGCTTCATTCCACTCCACCCCACAACTCTTCAGCCATCCATTTCATTGAAAATCTGATGATCGAATGCTCTCATCCTACCCATGTTGTTCATAAGTCACTCTGACCCCTCATGTACAGGACACAATCCATTTACGTACATATATGAGGGATGGGCAGACTTTACAGCACTATATTTTAATATATGAATTTTTTCTAAAGTACAGGCTTTTTTTATACCTGCACTTCAATATGTAATATATAGGGAATTTGAACTCAGACTTTCACACAACCCTCAAACATCCATGCTATCTCACACTGCTGACACACTTGATTGCACATCATGTCAAAAAGATAAATAATTACCAATATACATATTTCATTCTAAACCAGCACTCGTCAGTTGGTCCAGATTATCATCTCCACACACATATACAATCAATGCTCAGCTTATGTTAAGATAGCCAATCTTCATACTTTAATGGACAGGTTTCAATCCACTCCACCCCACAACTCTTCAGCCATTCATTTCATTGAAAATCTGATGATGGAATGCTCAAAGCCCATATTGGTGCCAACCTTCTCATTCTACCCAGGTTGATCAAAAGTCATTGTGACTCCTCATGTACAGGACATAATCCATTTACATAACATATGAGGGATGGGCAGATCTTACAGCACTATATTTTAATATATGAATTTTTTCTAAAGTATAAGCTTTTTCATATCTGCACTCCAATATGTAATATTGAGTGTTCCATCATCAGATTTTCAATGAAATGGATGGCTGAAGAGTTGTGGGGTGGAGTGGATTGAAGCCTGTCCATTAAAGTATGAAGATTGGCTATCTTAATATAAGCTGAGCATTCATTGTATATATGTCTGTGGAGATCATCTGGACCAACTGAAAAGTGCTGGTTTAACATAAAATACGTGTATTTGGTGATTATTTATCTTTTCCACATGTGTGTGATCAAGTGTGAGGGTCATATGAAAGTCTGAGTTCAAACCCATAATGTATGAGTAATGAATTAATGGATATTGGTATTCTATAATATATACTTATATAGAGTTTGACTAGGATTGAAACTTTTCTTTACATAATATAATAAGCTTTTTAACTAGACAAATACATTCCAGTTATTCCAACAGAAGATTTAACTGGATTACAAAATATAACATTATAGCCTACAACACATTTAAATTTAAAATTTTAAAAAAATATTCTTGTACATATGCTATTTCCTCAAACATAGTAAAACTTCTTGTGTAAGACTGGGAAATGTTTGTGATGAAACCAATGTGCACAGAGACTGGTATATTTTTTTACTCGGATCACATCTTCAGAAATAACATCTACATGTTTTTTTAAATGCCTAATCCTTTCGAAAAGTGAATGTGATAACTAGCTTTAACTGATCTTATCTAATCTTTAATCTTTTTTATATAGAAGTATTATATTGCTTTAATATAATTTAATTACACCAAAGAATAAATAACAAAGAATGTTTGTGGTGCTATAACTTTATAAAGATACCTGCTGGATTATTTAGAGGATTTTTTTAAGGAAAATTTGATGACATATTGAAAACTGCTGGAATGCTTTATAATGAATGAGGAATATTTGATCATTTTAAAATGAGTTATAATAGAATAAAAACAACTAGGTTGTATGAATGATAACTGCTGGGAAACTGAACATTTTCTATTGATTAACAATATTGCTACGGCTGAGCCATATGTTAACTCTTTCCACTATAATTGCATTGAAAAATATATTTGTTTTGGTATTAAATATGGTGACTTGAATGATAGGGAAATGGTCCTATATTAATGTAATCATTTTCTTCAGTAATGGACTCAAAAAATTCTAATTTGTTTTTAACCTAATTTCTTCATCGTAATAAAGTCAAACCTAAATGGAAAGATATGTTTGTAAGGATTAGTAAAGCTTATAGTTCTTATGTAAAAAGATTCTTTAGATATTTAGTAAAATTTATTGGTTAATTAGTTCATCTTTTTCTTATTCAATGCTAGTCATTTGTCAAACTTTATAATCTGTGCTTTTTGTTTTTTAAAACTTAGACTTATGACCAAACTTCAAAGTTTTCATCATTTATTAATTTTGACCTGAAACAATATGACAAGCAAAACATTTGAAATTAATTTTGAATAATTGCTAGTACAATTAATGAAGTAATATATATTTTAATTATATTCTTTTTTAATTATTAAAAGTAATTATTTGATTGTTGATGTTTAAGTCTTAAAATTAGATGATTATTTTGGAGTGTGAACTTATTTAATTTATGATACCCTCTGGGCTTGTGGCTTTAACATATTTGAGCATTGGTTGAGCTAATTGCACACCCTCTTAAAATAATTGGTGACTTTGATTTTTAAAAAGAGATGTTTTATAAAAAAAATGATTAGCATAAAACTGATTGTGATTTGCATAAATCAGTAAACCCTTATGGATTAGTATATTGCTAATCATTGATATCTGTATCCTAAACTGATTCCTAGTGCTGACCTTTACATTCCTAAATCAGAATATCCAGCAATCATGAAAATAGGAATGTTTATAGTTAGATTAATATTCATCCATTCAATTTAAAGAATAATCAAATTTAAAAAATACAATAAATTATAGCACTGTACCAAATATATTTATATAATATAGTGTGCCAGACTGTGTATAACGGCCATGCATTAAATGGCTGCTGCTGAAGATTCAGCACAGCTAAAATGCATCATATTAAAATTGTAATTTTTAACAGATCTATTAAATCATAATTTAGATGTGTATTTGGAGGTACTTATATATAGTACATAAATAAATGGGTTTGTTATATTCCTATTATACCCACAGTACAAGTGTATGCAGTAGACTTGTGCTTCTGGTCTTGACCAGTTCTGATCATCCATTAGAAGCTCAAACTAATTTTCAATTCGTGAGAAAAGAAAGAGAGTGGAAGCTCTAATCTTGAGCTCCAAACATTAGGTAAGCCTTTAACTTTCCTTTAGTTACAATGGAGAATGATAATTACATTAATTATAGTCAAAGTAAACAAACTCTAACATTTGAAAATAAAGCAAATACGGCAGACAATTCTTGCGATATTTTGGGCTCATTATTAAATTCAAATGGCAAAGATTGTCAACCCAAATCATCCGAAACTCTTTCACTGCATAATAATGAGCCTTCAACATCATTTAATATCCAAAAAGCTTCAAAAAATAATATCTACGACCCAAATTCTAGTACAAACGGCCAAATAGCCTGCGGTCAAACTGCAAATACCACCACAAAAAATGCAGAAAAACATAACAATACCCATATCTGCTCACAGATTTCTGCCGAGGATATATTCATGAAATGTAATCCAGTTTTCAATCCTCTAACGCTTCAAACAAAAGAGAAAATAATTACGTAGTGACAAATAAGAATAATCGTCAAAACAATTATAGTGCAAACTTCTCTAATCCGCTAGGGGCCAGCAAAAATGCTTCTAATGGCGGACAGAGAGATTTTAAAATAAATTTTAAACAACTGCAACATAATCTCAAAGATATACACACTCAATTACATGATACTAATTATCCTACAGATGATATAATAACAAATTTATCTAACTCCAATGAAAAAAACCTCTTGCAATCGGCAAATTAAAAAACATTATCGTATGGTAATGCTGTGGGTTCACGCAAAACCGTAAATAATACCGAAAATGTTACGGTAACTAATTCACGTGAACTCCTTTTAGATCTAACAGATTATGAGGTAGAACAGCACTCAGAACTCAACTATGGCACTTCTGATTACGATATGATAGATATCAATAATCTAAATGAAGAAATATACCAAACGATCACTAACAATTTCAATAAAACCATACCAAACATTCTTTATAAGTCATTCTTAAACTACTATAATGACAAATCACTAATACTTGCGATTACAAATCAAAATTGTTCTCTCTTCAAGTTTCCCATGGATCAACTTTATGCCCTCATCAACCAGCAGCAACTTGGAAAAGGAATTCACAAGATTCTAACCCATCCCAATGACCATTATGTGGGCATTGAGTTCAAAAGCTGGGCGGACAGAATGAATTTTAGATCGAACTTCAAAGCGTTAGGGAATCATATATTGTGCTACATTGACATGAACAGACCAGCTACACTATCCGGAAAAATCAATAACTGTCTTGAAAATTTCACTGAACAGGAATTGCAAAATATACTTATCAACTATGACAATATTAACAAGTTCAATTATCTGAATAATCCGCATCTTGAAGATCAAATCTTGTCTAACTCTGTGATATTTTCATTCACCCTAAAGAAAAACATCTCCCCACTGACATCCCTACCATTATAACCACCAGAAGTTCTCCATTGGTTTTATCATTTTGAGGGGTACGGCTCCAATGTTTTTATTGCCTCCAAAGGTCACATCTCATAAAAGATTGCACCGCTCGAATTTGCAACTATTGTGGCCTTAAAAAAATAAAATACCTCATTGCAGTGGGAAATCTAGCAATCCAGGGCTTACATCAACTCACATCAATCAAGCAACACCTAATCCTACCGCAAACAATAACTCTACCCAGGTCCATATCACCCAAACTTCAACAAAAATTCCAAACAAACCTGCATCTCAAATTTCACAATCACCAATACATCATTACAAACCAATACTACTCAAGAATAAATGGAGATAGAAGTTGATACAAACCTCTGGGATGATCTTGTTGACCAAAATCTCACACAACAAGTTCATAAGGCCATCACTCATCTTAATAAAACTGACCTAGATCCAGAGGAAGGCAAGGATCTCTCAAACCCAATAGACCTTGAAGATAGCAACTATACCACTATAAAACCCAAATCCCCCTCCATCCAACAAAAAATCTCTTTATTATCACAACAGTTAGGTCCATTGGTTCCTTCTGTGTCCAAAAAAGGCAATCAAAACAATCAGCAGACTACTCACAAAACATCCCTGCAAACTCCAAAAACAATAAAGAAGAGTCTGCAAACATAAACTGTTTAATGGACAATAAGTCTCAAGCTACCCAACGGTCACCGCCATCTGAGCATTGCTCAGAGCTCAATGAAAATTAGGAAAATAACTCGCAAAGACTTTCGACAGTCAAAAAACCTAAAAAAAGACAGTAAATCAAAAGCAAAACATCAAAACACTATAGATATATCTGCAATTGTAAATCAAACTAATAAGATACACAAAAGAAAGTCGGTCCTCTCAGATAATTCCAACTCAGATGAAGAGAATGCTCAACCTCCAAATGATTTACAACCTCCCTCCAACAATCACACAACAGATCTAACCCCAGCTAAACATCTCAAATCTTCTGAAAAGAAGAGGAAAACTATGGATCCTCCGGCATCCAATCCCCTGGAACCATTGGAAGACACCCCAACAAATTATACCTCCGCTTCAATTTTAAACGACTGCCAAGAATTTCTACCGACCCTTTCCTCTCTTTCTCAGGTGCCCTCTGAGAAAGTGGATGCTGCAGAGGAAGCCAGATGACATTGATTGGGACAAGTCGTCCACTGACTCAGAGCTGCTGGTCGAAGAGACATAAAACTAGACTGTTATGAACTGTAAAATTGCTGGAGTCAATGTTTGTGGCATCAAATCATTGGGTAGAGTCTATGCTATTAAAAATTGGATTGCCCTCAACTCCCCACATATATTCCTAATGGGAGAGACTAAATACCATCAGAACACTGATCATAAAATCCTAGCACTGCTTTAGTCATCAGGTTATACCAGATTTTCTATTGGCTCTTTGGCTTCTGGAGGAGTTGGCATCCTGGTTAATAATGCAATACCCCCCAAAAGTTTTAATCTTCTACTGTTAGACAAAACATGGTTATCATTGAGGTTGACTACTGGGGCTACCCTATTATCATTGCCTATGTGTACATGGCCAATGACACAACTCAATATTACAACATAATCCATATGCTAAATGCCATCATCAGCAACATAACCAGTCCGACAATCCTCTTGGGAGATTTCAATACCACATATCAAAACTTTAACACTAGATTCGTCCATCATTTAAATCGAAGACTGATGTGTGAAGAGGGCTTCTTTTCCACAGGTGCCTTTTCCTTTTACACCAGAACTCGAAGATCTTGACCTAATATATTATACACCAGACCTCCACTTTTATATTGATGCAGCTTTAGTTCCTGTCTCTTTCTCAGATCATATGGCACTAGTTATCCATCTAGAAGCTATTGCAGCTCCAGTGCCTGCTGTGGGGCCCAGCAGAACTATGCATATGGTCACAAAGTCCAGCATGACAGAAGCCATAGTTTCTGAGGCCTACATTTATATTCAAAAGATAAGCATCCTTTCCCTTCTAGCTGAAGAAGCTTGGTTCTCATATATCAATATTCTCCAATCCATTCTAAACCATCACACCCGGAAAATTAAAGGCCCAAATAGCCTATTCAGAGACCTCACAGACATTGAAAATCAACTACAAATTGTGCAACAGAATCCTCCCAATATAGAAGTCATCTTATCACTTAAAAACCTTTACCGTATTAAACAAAAATCACTTGCAGAATATATATCCATCAGGAGGTCTAAATTCTTCTTGTCTCAACAACATTGTTGGACAAGAGGGTACCTCAGATGGGCTCTAGGGACAAATAGAAAAATTACCCCACCATCAATTACCAGTAACAGCAACATACTCGTATGTTATCCTATGATGTTACTCATCAATCAGCATCATCAACAACTTATGCAAGCAGATAGGTGAGCATGGCATTACAGAAGCTCTACTTAAAAGAAAACTTGTCTCTCCCAGATAGCATTCATCCAGGTCTACATGGCATCCCTAAGTTCCTTCTATATCACCTAAGTCAGTTTACGATTCCCATCATGGTCAAAATGATTGAACACTTAGCTACTGGGCACAGAAATATAGCTGATCTGTATCCGGTGGAACTAGTGCCTTTTTTGAAAAAAAACAAAACACTCACTGATCTAACCAGTATTCGACCAATCTCCATGACCCCATTGCTGATCAAGATAATAGAGTCAGTCATCAAGGATAAAATTCGACCTATAGTCCTTAAACACATTTCTCCTAATCAATATGGGAAAAAAGGCTCCTCCACCTCACATACTATGGCTAATGTTATGGCTCTCATTGATTATATCAGAATACAAAAAAAATCTAAACCCATTGCTGTCCAGCTGGATATCGCTGCAGCTTTTGATTCAGTGCATGTCGACATCCTGCTGAATCTGCTCGCTGAGTATGATGTTCCAGTCACCATTATAATCAGTAATCTATTAAGCAACAGAGAAATCTTTGTCTCACTGGATGGCAAGCTCACACCAGGCTTCAAACCTTTTAAATCTCTCCCTCAAGGTTCCCCCCTCAGTGCTCTATGCTTCACAGCATACATAAATCCTCTACTGATGGATATTGAAAAAAATCTACCGGGCGTATTCGTTCCATCCATCAATAAACACCTCAACTCATTTGCCTACATAGATGACATCATGATTGTTCTAGCTACCATAAAATACCTTCCCCAACTACAATCCATTTTAAATCGATATTCTGCAAAATATCATTTACAAATAAATCACAACAAATCAGCTATCTGGCATATAAAGTCAGGAAAACAAATACCATCTACCTATACTGCCAAACCACAAAGATTCTTGGGGTTTCCCATCTTCAAATCATCAATGGCAATGGCCAGAGAAATACAGGAAGGTATCCTCTGAACAACAGAGAACATCACCACATCTCTCTCTAGAGTCTATCTCTCACTATATGGAAAGGTAGGGCTCCTGAATATGACAATATTACCAAAAATTACATATTACCTGCCCTTCATCAAACTAACCAAACAGTTTCAGAACAAGATTAATCGCCTATGCACCAAACTCTTCTGGAGAGGGAAGACTGTGGCCATCAGCCTCTGACAAATCCAGCTGCCTTGGAGGTTCAATGGCTTGTCTTTCCATTTTATTCAAGCAGCCATCCTCCAAAAAACACACAATACGCTACATAATTTGATACATTCCTTTAGCTATAACAACATCACTGAAAAGATTTCCCCATCAGATCGACCCCCACCAGGGAAAACGCCATGGATATCGTCCCTTATCAATCTTCTAAGTCAATACAAACCAATCATGGATACCAATCTCAACGTTAAAATCACATTGTGGGATGAGTATCACCTAATCAACCCACATCCACAACCTCCCGAAAGTAGCCTCAACCTCACAAACCAAAAATTAATTACCCACTTTAAAAGATGGTGTCTGGAGCCCAAGTATCTGGACTTCATCATCAAAGTTAATCTTAGCGCGCTTTCCACAAATTGGTTCCTATTTTACCGAAGAGGTAACTCCAACATTGATCCAACCTGCAGTTTATGTTCTCATGAAGAGGAAACCATTGAGCACTTCATATATCGCTGTCCAAACCTTAAAACAGTCAGAGATATAGTCTTCACCAACTCCAATATCAGACCGTATCTAATTCTCTTGCCCATAAAAGTGATCCACACCGGAACATTTGCTATCATTAGACTATCCATTTTCATTCTATATGCAATCTGGGTAGTACGTTACAAGTTGTTAATGGAATTGCCTCACCTAGACCCAGATCTGTTGTTCTGCGAAACAATAAAGAAAATCAGGAAAAGAGATGAGCTCATCTCTCCCAAAAAAATCCTTTGAGGACACCTGGAACCTATTCACCCTTCCTACTAATAACAACAGAACAACAAACATGCTGGCCTACTAAAACACTCATAAGAACTCTCAGACCTTAGCATAACCTCATTTAACTTTGTATATATTCTTTCTAATTTGTACACAAAGTAATTAATAAATATATTTTTGAAACAAGTGTATGCAGTATATGTGTTAATAATTTTATTCGCACAGCAAATCTATATAATAAAGAGAAAACTAAGCTTGTAACATTTGTTTACGTGTGGAACAGTTTTTTGTATTTAAGTTTATTACCACTTGTAAATGTTCAGATACACGTATATAGAAATGTATTTTTTCTTTTTCCTAAAAAATTGTGTAAATAGAATTTAAATTTTGTACTTATTAGTATTTAAATTTTATATTTATTTGAGTGAGATAGTTGGTAATTAATATTAATTTATCAAAAAAAAAAAAAAAAAACCTTTTGTCAATTGTAATCTACTTTTAGCAAAAGAAAAATGTTTTGTATTGAAAGAAATTTGTTCTGGTTGATCATGGATAAAGATAAAATCAAAAAGTCGATTTTATCTAAAAAAGAATGTAAACACAATGGGTGGTGTAATTAATAAATATGGAAGCTATACAAATTCCAATATTAGAGAAAGTCGTACTTTAATACATAAAAAGTGAAAGAATGTAGGTAGAGTAATATAAAAGTATAGTCTTATTATTGGCTGATGAAATAGTTCATAGGGGGGTATTACAATTGTACTAATTGGGTCATATGTGGTACTTACTTGGGGCATTGAGGTCAGTTGTTCCTAGCTAGCCAAAGCAGTCAGATGTTAAGAAAATAAAAAAACTTTGTTTCCAGCTTGTTCCAGAAATAGGATAATCTATGTTTGCTAAAATAAGAGTTGGCTCCAGCATGTCTAAGTAATGGAATGGTATATGCTTGCAGGAGATAACAAAGCAGAAAGAAAGGAGAAATGATATGTGTTTGCCGAAATTTATAGTTGTATCTGGCTGGTCTAAAGAATAGAAAGAAGAAAGGAAATTTGAAATTAGCTTTTCGAACATGGGAGGATCATTAAGGGATTTTAGAAAAGTTATCAACAATATGAATCCCATATCCGTTTAATAAAAAAAAAAAGAAGAAGAATCAGATTTGGAGAATTTAAATTCATATTTGACCTACGTGTCGAGCCTAAGCTTGAGTTACCAGCAAGTATTAGTATAGCCGAGGTGTATAATAAGTCTGCCATGAAAGCAATATATATATATATCTACGTGAGAATTATATTCACTGACCCTACAATCAAGAAGATGACCTTATTGCTTGTTCCAGTTTACTACTCTATCATGGAGTAGACTTCTAGCCACAGTGCACCACCTGTTCGTCCATCAAACCCGAAAATGCCATATGAGAAATAGCCGACCCTGATGGAAATAAGACTCATACGTGTATTGGTGAAAGGAAGCCCTATCTGCCCTGTTAAGTAGCCGTGTGGTCCATGAAAGTTGAACTTAATGAAAGAACAAGTTCAGATGAGTGTATATAAAAAATATATATATTTATCTTCTCTATTTTTATATAATATTAAAGTTTTTTTTCTTAGATATATAAATAATTACTGGGTTTTTATGTACTCGTATATTATCAAGATTGACCTTTATATTTAAATTATTATTTTTTTTTATTATATATGATATTTGCTGCATACATTTGATTTTTTAATTATTACTTTAGAGTGGGGGAAAGGATATAGATCACACCTTTTGTGCCATCCTTTAAATATTTTTTTTGTTATATATACACAATTGTTTCTGTAAATGAATTTTCAATTTACTCCACTGATATCTCATTAATATTATATTTTCATTATTTGAGATATGAACTGGATTAAATTATTTTTGTTTTTATATGTAATTGGTGGAGGGAAATATATAATAATCTGGAAATAATAAATAGTACATTTCATAGTTAAAATGTTTACAGTTTCCTTTACTTGGTTTTGAAGTATTTATTGATTCATTAGCAGATAGGATTGTAGTTATTTAATCAAAATGTTAACCCACTTAGTAACCTGAGATTTAAAGAACACATAATGAGCTAGATAGGGGTAACTTACCGGGGAGTTGGATTGTTTCCTTTATTCCAGTCCAAACTTCTTGAATTATTAATATTCGAAAATGACCAGTCATATTTTGCACACTCTCTCGGGAGAGAAAAGGAAAATAAACAATATCATCTTGAATGGGGGTGGCGCTAGAGGCTGAAGTAAAACATTTCAGTGCTCTTAAAGGTGTGTAAAGACTCCAAATGATCAACGTATAGTTAATCAGACAATTGTGAAATAATTTAACAGGGAAGGCTTTGATTGACCTAAGTTTAGGTTCAATCTACTTCCTCTAATAATTCTTTAGAGATATTTATTTATATTTAATCAACAATATTTTCGGAGAATTGTTATCGATTTCCCATTTCGTAACATACGACACTTCATGCTCGGTGCGTATATGGGTCTAGCTGTATAAGACCACTTACAGGGATTTCGAACAGGTACAGAAAAATAGCACCCAACGTGTTAAGGATGAACTAGATTAAGATTAAAAAAAGATAGTATTAGCGGAAGTCTATACTATATTTTCGTGGTTTCAAAACCAATTTAGGAGGGATAAGTTAAGAAAAGGACGTTTGTAAAGGAGATAGGATTTTAATAATTAGTTAAAAGAATGTTTGAAATAAAATTTTTTAGCATGGACCAAAATAAATAAATGAACAGAAGTTTAGAGTAAAAAATAAAATAATAGCGAAACAGTAAATAGCCACACATGATAGTCCCAAACCAATATTATAGCGTTTACAAAAATATTCATTTTATTTTCTTAATAAAAGAAAAGTAACATAAATATAAAAGAAATGTTTAGCGAAAAAAATCTTATATTATTTCTGTTATATTAAAACCTACTGAAGGACTAAGTTTAAGTAAAATTAAAAAAGAGGGCGTTGAGTAAATAACATACGGTTTTAATTATTTAGTTAAAAGATTTTTTTCGAGCAAGAGTTTATTATCGTGAACAAAATAAATGTATTAACAGAAGTTAGAGGAATAATTCTGTCATTGTTAGGGCATATAAGTAGAATGGGGCATTTGAAATTTTTTTTATATTATTATACGTGAGAGCAAATTGTTTATAGAAATCAGGGAAATCGTGCTGGAAGAAAAGGGCGATTAGTAGGGGATAACGTAAGGCATGGTGTACTGCGTATTTATTATATGAAATTAAATAAAATAGTTTTTTGGAATTGAGTTAATAAACATTAGTGTAAAGATAGAATACTTTGACTTTTAAAAAGTTAAACAAATTAAATTGATAAATGCTTACGCGAGCAGGAAAAAGAAATGATGGAAGAATTCGCAAACCTTGTAAAAAATGAAGTGACTAAATTGTCAGAAGAATTTAAAAAAATGAGAACAGAGAAGGCTAAACAAGAGAAAGAGATCATTCAGAAAATAGGGATGCATGAAGCGAAGTGTTACGGGAAATAGAGTTAAAATTTCAAAAATTGGAAATGAAACATGATAAATCTAATCAACATAAGGGAGATGACATAGAAGCAAATAACATAGATAGACAGTCAATGAAGCAGAACACAGAAAAAAAGGAACTAGACAACCATATTATGAATAGTGGAGATAATCTTGATGTTTCTGTAGAAAAGACCGATAGAAGTGATCAGCTGCCACAACCAAATATAAACCAATTTTTAAAAATCCGTATATTCTAAGGAAAAACAGGGGAGGCTCCAGTGGCTCATATAAGAAGTCTGGAGAATTACTTTTATATAAATAAAGTTAATGAAATCAGTAAATTGGCTATTGCCAGTGCTCATCTTAATGGAGATGCATTAGCTTGGTGGGACTCTTTATTTCATTACCCTCCAACCTTCAATCAATATAAGGGCAGGATTATTAAAGATTTCTGGAGCACAGAGTGTCAGGAGACCATCCTGTATCAAATTATGCAGGAGAAATACGAAAATGGTATAAATGAAAATTTCTCACAGTTTCTCCGCAGATAAGTAGCAAGACTGTTGACTTTAAACGCATGTAATATGTCAGAGGACCGAATCATTAGGATTATCCGACGTAATTTGCCTTCTCATGTTGCACAGATGCTAATACTGACTGGAGCAAAATCAGTTGAACAAGTAGCTTACTTACTAGACACCATAGATGGGAGAGAGCAAGATGGAGTGGTAGAAGAGATGCAAGAAAATAGTAAAGGTACAGCCCAGCATTGGAATGTAAAGAGTGGGCTGTGTAAACACCTCATTGAAAAGGAAATGTCAAATTTGGTCTGTTCTTGGGAAGATAAAGTACCAGAATATGCACCACAGAGTTGTCCAAAAATACCTTTAGAAATTGAGGGAATTGGGGTCATTGAAATGTTAGACTCTGGTAGCCAGATATCAGTGATATCTGAGGAATTATACCAGAGAATTTTATCAGCAAACTCACAAATAGAGACATTACCTTTAAAGGCAACACAAATCATCCTTGCAAATAACTGAAAAGCAAACCTTATACCTAAGCAAATATGGTTAGAATTACTTATAAGTGGGAGGACAGTTTATCATGTATTTTTAATTATGGGTAGTCTAATTCATGAGGTCATATTAGGGTCAGATTTTTTGTATAAGAACCAGTGCATTGTAAATTATAAAAAGGGAATAATGAGCTACCAGGGAGGTGATATTAAATTCTTGCCACCTCAGTTGCCTAACTTCGGGGAAACTTGTTGTATAAATCAATTATTTTAGATTTGATGGAAAAAAAAATGAGTGAGGTGAAGATAGCATCTAATGGGGACAGCAAAAAACTCCAAGAGATATTCCAAGAGTATTATGAAATTTTTCGGACAGTCCAGGGAAGATCAGAGGATATCAACAGAGGATCAAACTGAAGCTAGGAGAACCGTTTCAAGCACGGTCATACCCAGTCCCAAATCAATTTAAAAAAAGAAGTAAAGAAACAGTTAGAGCAGATGTTGAATGGGGGCATAATTAGTAAATGTTCGTCTTTTTATTGCAACCCTTTGGTGGTGGTTAGAAAAAAGATGGGTCAGTAGGACTGATCAACAGCAGTGCTGGGCTGCTGCAGTGCCTAGATCGTGTCCTATCATCTGATATCAAGAAAATTCTTACCATGTATGTAGATGATGTAGTTATAGCATCTGCATCTATGGAAGAGCATCTCCAGCAGTTGGAACTTTTTTAGGAAATATAAAGAAGATAAATTTAAAGAAGAGTAAAGTGGATTCCGATGAAATCGAATTTCTGGGTCATTTGGTAGGCCAGTCAGGAGTCAAGCCTCATCCAGATAAAATAACAGCAATTGCAGATTTCCCTAGACCTCAGGCAAAGAAACATATACGGTCATTTTTGGGACTCTGTAACTTTTATAACAGATTTTGTGAGAATTTTGCTGGCCAAATGGAACCATTGCTCAGATTGATCAGAAAAGAGGTCCGATGGAAATGGACCACCGAACAGGAAAAAGCTTTTAACCGAGTAAAGCAAAGTTTTTAAAACAGGTGGTGTTGGATTATCTTAATTATGATAAGCTGTTCATACTCCAGACCGATAGTAGCGGATATGGTCTTGGGTTCACTCTGTCCTAAATTCAACCTGATGGACGAACAGGGATATTATATTTTATAAGCCGCTTACTAAAGGGACCAGAACTTAATTATACTTTAACTGAAAAGGAAGCCCTTGCCATTGTATGGGCTTTCCAGAAGTTTTGCCCTGTGTTGTTAGGCTCTCAAGTGGTGGTGATAACTGATCATAAAAGTCTTGAGTTTCTAAACCACAGCTATCTTACTAATAGCAGTTTGGTCTGGTGGAGTTTATTCCTTCAGGAATATAACTACACCATGAGATATTGCAAAGGGGCAGAAAACATGGTTGTGGACATCCTCAGTTGTCATCCTGTCCCTGCACAAACCCCTAAACACCTTAGTCTGGAGCAAGCATACATGGCAAGTACCATGATAAAGGGAAAAGATGAAGATATAGAAAAATAAAGCCAACTAGCTAAGAGGCAACAAGAAGACAGCTATATAAATTGCATTTGGACAATGCCAGGAGAAATCTGGAAGAACTGTTTCAAAAGAGATAAGGGACAGATATAAAGTTGAAGGAGGAGTGTTATATTATCAACTCCAAAAAGGCAAGGATGAATGGAAGCCGATGCTACCTCCAAAAGTGAGACAGTCCCTCATCAGTTACATGCATCGGTTGTATGGCCATTATGGAACACCAAAAACCAAGTATTGCTTAAGACATTGGTTTTACTGGCCAGGGATGCACCAGGATATTATCACTGTACTAAATCAATGTGAAGTATGTCAGTGTACAAAACCACAGAATCAAACATACGTCAGCCTGATGAAATCAATCATACCTGATGACCCAAATGAAATTATGGCTATAGATTTTTATGGCCCCTTGCCACCATTCAACAAAAAGAAATACCTACTTGTTACATACGATTTGTTTTCGAAATGGGTGGCCGCTTACCCTTTGTCATGCACCACCACTCGAAAAGTTATTAAGGTATTAGATGCTTTACATTTTCCAAAAGTGGGGAAGCCAAAGGCAATACTCTCAGATTATGGAACCCCTTTTGTGTCTGAAGAATGGAACCGATGGGTCTCCAAACGAGATATCAAGAACCTGTTAACATCAATGCAAAATCCCCAGAGTAACCCCTGTGAATGGGTCATGCGGGAATTGGGTAGACTCTTCCGTACCTATTTGCCAACAAACCATAGGGGGTGGGTTAAACAATTACCTCAGACACTAAATTATATTAACTGGTCTCTAAATGAATCAACCGGGTTTACTCCCATGCGATTACACTTTGGAAAACACCTTCCAAAACTATTTAAAACTAATCTTCCAGGGAGCCAAGAGGGAGCCATCGATCGGGATCTCGTTAAAAGTCAAGCTAAGGCCCAAATGCAATGAATGAGCACTAGGTGTAAAAAATGGAAGGGAACCCCTAAGTATAGATTCCAAATAGGGGGTAAAGTCATGGTTAGGATGCCCCATGTTAGTGATCCAGGGAAGTTCAAATTTAAAAAATTTTGTAATCTCTATGAAGGCCCTTTTGAAATTGTAGATTGCTGCAGGGATAATGCTTTCTGGGTGAGAACAGAACAAGGGATTAAGGGCACATATAATGCTCAGTCTTTAAAATCCTATGGGAAGATAGCGATTAATTCAAAATTGGCATAACTTTCATGTTAAACTTATAATATATAAATGTTTAATTTAAAATGTAAATAATTAGATAAGAGAATAAATAATTAAATAAGACCATTAAAAAGAATGATTTCCTTTTTAACAGTCTCATCAGCGACGGGGGTATTGTACCAGACTGTGTATAATGGCCATGCACAAAATGGCTGTTGCTGAAGATTCAGCACAGCTGAAATGCATCATATTAAAATTGTAATTTTTAACAGATCTATTAAATCATAATTTAGATGTGTATTTGGAGGTACTTATATATAATACATAAATAAATGGGTTTGGTCTATATTATATTCCTATTATACCCACAGTACAAGTGTATGCAGTATATGTGTTAATAATTTTATTCACACAGCAAATCTATATAATAAAGGGAAAACTAAGCTTGTAACATTTGTTTACGTGTGGAACAGTTTTTTGTATTTAAGTTTATTACCACTTGTAAATGTTCCGATACACATATATAGAAATGTATTTTTTCTTTTTCCTAAAAAATTGTTTAAATAGAATTTAAATTTTGTACTTATTAGTATTTAAATTTTATATTTATTTGAGTGAGATAGTTGGTAATTAATATTAATTTATCAAAAAAAAAAAAAAAAAAACCTTTTGTCAATTGTAATCTACTTTTAGCAAAAGAAAAATGTTTTGTATTGAAAGAAATTTGTTCTGGTTGATCATGGATAAAGATAAAATCAAAAAGTCGATTTTATCTAAAAAAAGAATGTAAGCACAATGGGTGGTGTAATTAATAAATATGGAAGCTATACAAATTCCAATATTAGAGAAAGTCGTACTTTAATACATAAAAAGTGAAAGAATGTAGGTAGAGTAATATAAAAGTATAGTCTTATTATTGGCTGATGAAATAGTTCATAGGGGGGTATTACAATTGTACTAATTGAGTCATATGTGGTACTTACTTGGGGCATTGAGGTCAGTTGTTCCTAGCTAGCCAAAGCAGTCAGATGGCAGATGTTTAAGAAAATAAAAAAACTTTGTTTCCAGCTTGTTCCAGAAATAGGACGATCTATGTTTGCTAAAATAAGAGTTGGCTCCAGCATGTCTAAGTAATGGAATGGTATATGCTTGCAGAAGATAACAAAGCAGAAAGAAAGGAGAAATGATATGTGTTTGCCAAAATTTATAGTTGTATCTGGCTGGTCTAAAGAATAGAAAGAAGAAAGGAAATTTGAAATTAGCTTTTCGAACATGGGAGGATCATTAAGGGATTTTAGAAAAGTTATCAACAATATGAATCCCATATCCGTTTAATAAAAAAAAAAAAAGAAGAAGAATCAGATTTGCAGAATTTAAATTCGTATTTGACCTACGTGTCGAGCCTAAGCTTGAGTTACCAGCAAGTATTAGTATAGCCGAGGTGTATAATAAGTCTGCCATGAAAGCGATATATATATATCTACATGAGAATTATATTCACCGACTCTACAATCAAGAAGATGACCTTATTGCTTGTTCCAGTTTACTACTCTATCATGGAGTAGACTTCTAGCCGCAGTGCACCACTTGTTCGTCCATCAAACCCGAAAATGCCATAGGAGAAACAGCTGACCCTGATGGAAATAAGACTCATACGGGTATTGGTGAAAGGAAGCCCTATCTGCCCTGTTAAGTAGCCGTGTGGTCCATGAAAGTTGAACCTAATGAAAGAACAAGTTCAGATGAGTGTATATATATAAAAAAAATTATATTTATCTTCTCTATTTTTATATAATATTAAATTATTTTTTTCTTAGATATATAAATAATTACTGGGTTTTTATGTACTCGTATATTATCAAGATTGACCTTTATATTTAATTTTTTTTTTTTTTTTATTATATATGATATTTGCTGCATACATTTGATTTTTGAATTAATACTTTAGAGTGGGGAAAGGAATATAGATCACACCCTTTGTGCCATCCTTTAAATATTTTTTTTTGTTATATATACACATTTGTTTCTTTAAATGAATTTTCAGTTTACTCTGGTGATATCTCATTAATATTATATTTTCATTATTTGAGATATGAACTGGATTAAATTATTTTTGTTTTTATATGTAATTGGTGGAGGGAAATATATAATAATCTGGGAATAATAAATAGTACATTTCATAGTTAAAACGTTTACAGTTTCCTTTACTTGGTTTTGAAGTATTTATTGATTCATTAGCAGATAGGATTGTAGTTGTTTAATCAAAATGCTAACCCACTTAGTAACCTGAGATTTAAAGAACACATAATGAGCTAGATAGGGATAATTTACCAGGGAGTTGGATTGTTTCTTTTATTCCAGTCCGAACTTCTTGAATTATTAATATTCGATAATGACCAGTCATATTTTGCACACTCTCTCGGGAGAGAAAAGGAAAATAAACAATATCGTCTTGAATGGGAGTGGTGCTAGAGGCTGAAGTAAAACATTTCAGTGCTCTTAAAGATGTGTAAAGACTCCAAATGGTCAATGTATAGTTAATCGGACAATTGTGAAATAATTTAACAGGGAAGACTTCGATTGACCTAAGTGTAGGTTCAATCTACTTCCTCTAATAATTCTTTAGAGATATTTATTTATATTTAATCAACAATATTTTCAGAGAATTGTTATCGATTTCCCATTTCGTAACATACGACACTTCATGCTCGGTGCGTATATGGGTATAGCTGTATATATGGGTATAGCTGTATAAGACCACTTACGGGGATTTCGAACTGGTACAATAGGAAGCATACCAATAGCTCAAACAAGCTCTTAATTCATAAGTGCAGTAAGAAAAAACATTTAAAATCTCTATCTGAAATATTCCCATCCCCAGGCCAATTGGTTTTGAGCTTTTGACTCACCTCAGTGAGGAGCTGGAATATTCAGGCACTAGATCTAAAATATCAACTCAAACCAGCCCAGCACTGATTTAATATGTAACATTTAAATAGTTCTTTAACTCCAACTATCTAACTTAAACAGCTATATGGGACTGAGCCAAATTCATATCTACCATATATTAATAACCTTAGCATGGCAAAATTATAATAATCAATAAAGCAATTCATATATAATGTGACATTGCTTTTATGAGCTTGTATTAACAAATATGTAATACAAGGAGCATACCAATAGTTCAAACAAGCTCTTAATTCATAAGTGCAGTAAGAGAAAACATTTAAAATCTCTATCTAGAGCATTCTCATCCCCAGACCAATTAAGAGCTTCTTTGAGCTATTGATACGCTTCCTATATTACATATTTGTAAATACAAGCTCACAAAAGCAATGTCACACTATATATGACTTACTTTATTATTATAATTTTACATTTAAGGCCTTGGCAATGCTAAGGCTATTAATATATGGTAAATCTGAATTTGGTTCAGTCCCATATAGCTATTTAAGTTAGATAGCTGGAGTTAAAGAAATTTTCATGTCCGAAAATTTCAGAGTTTTTACTTAAATGTTACATATTAAATAAGTGATGGGTTGGGCTTTGAATTGATATTTTATATCTATTATCTGAATATTTTAGATCTGCACTGAGGTGAGTCAAAAGTTCGAAACCAATTGGTCTGGGGATGGGAATGTTTCAGATAGAGATTTTAAATGTTTTGTCTTACCGCACTTATCAATTAAGAGCTTGTTTGAGCTATTGGTATGCTCCCTATATTACATATTTTTAAATGCAAGCTCATAAAAGCAATGTCATGATATATATGACTTGCTTTGATTTTTATATATACCTTTTTCAGTTATCAAGTAAAAATGGCTTGCCAATTATATACCAAATTATACTAAAAATAAAATATTTTACATAACATTTCATCCCTGAACTTTACACATTTCAATTGTAATATATTTGTGAATATTTTTTTAATGATGGAATTTTGCTTGTAATTTTTGATTGCCTTTTTAGAAAAATTCCATTCTTTATTTATATTTTTCCAGTTTTATCAATAGTATAGAAATTTTCTCTCTTTCAGATGTTGCTAACCTTATCAAGTGGCAATCTGGCATGAAGAGGTTAATTTCAAATTAATTAATAATTATTTTCAAGTGATGATCTAACAAATTAAGACATTCATCTAAAGACAATAATCAGTATGAGCTCTTTCTGGTTTTCTTATAGTATTAATTTTGCTCTCAAAGATTAGAAGGACCTTATAAAATAGTAAATTGGATAGAACTTCACTTTATAATTTAGTATTATATTCCAGTTCAGTTTCCACTGTCTCTAATCATGCCAGCAACATCTGAAGATGCAAAAATTAATAATGCTCCTCAAAATATTGTTCTCCTATACTAATCTTTGTGCTTTTGCTGACAATTGAATGAATTTGGAATACCTCTAAAAAAACATTTAACAATTCAAATTAGATAATGAACGTAGATCAATATAAAACTACAAGTTATCTTATTAAGTTTTAAAAAGGTGTGGCTGTTTTAATTTTTTTGTATGCATATGTATATATACATTAAATTAAAACTAACACAATTACTTTTCTATATAGCCACTTTAATATTTCAACTAGAAGACTGGCTTTCATCAGAAATTACAGCAAAATGGCTTCCTCCGAAAGAAGAAGCAATATAATGTTCTGATCTTTCAATGTATGTATATGAAAATAATTGAATTAATTAACTAAATGAAATACTTAAATAAATAAAAACAAACACAATTACTTCTCTTCACCATCAACTTAATATTTCAACCAGAAGATTAGTAAATGTCAAAAAACTTTAGCATATATGATAATGCAATAAATTCCTAAGATACATTAAAAATCATTTACATATCTGATAATGCAATAAAAAGATTTTGATATACTAATGATATTTAATGTTTAAGTTTTAGAGGAAGCTATTTTGCTAGTTTTCTGATTGAAATATTAAAATGAGGTCAAGCGTTGGTGGTCGAGAGATCAGCACAGCTGCCTTACAAGCAGTTGTCCCGGGTTAGCTTCCCGGCCGATGCTATGACACATGAAAAACAAAAATTAAAATGATTATGAAGAGAAGTATTGTCTTTGTTTTTATATTTTCCTTTAGTTAATTAATGCATTTATTTTTATATACAGTACATACATTGCAAAATTAGAACATTCTATTGCTTCGTTGTTTTTGGAGGAAGCCATTTTGCTGAAATTTCTGATGAAAATCAAACTTATGAATGAAATATTCAAGTGATTGTGAAGAAAAGTAATTGTGTTTGCTTTTATTTATATATTTCCTTCAGTTAATTAATGTATTTATTTATTATTTTCATATGCATACTTTGAAGTACCAGCACCTTCTATTGCTTCTTTTTTTTTTGTTATAACTTCTACACATTCTATATTGATTAATAGTAATAATCCAAAGCTTTATTGCTCGAGAATTCACGAAAAGTTCAAGTACCGGAAATGATAGAGCTGGACTACGATCTATAGACTTCGTGCTCCAGCGTCTATGACTGAACCAAATACGCAAAGCTTTATCTTAATTCAAAACAGTTTTCATTTAACAAATTGTTACTTAATTTGTATGCGAAATTTAATGAAAAAATACAACAATTTATTTTTTATATAATTAATTTTTCTAAGCATATTGCTTTAAATATTTATTGTGGGCATATATGTGTTTTTATTCGTAATTGACAGCCATTATTAATAGCATTATGGGATGGATTTTTTTCTTTTTATTCTTAATCATCTAATAAAATTTTCATCACTCGAATTACTTTTATTAAATTTCTTTAATTTCAACTTGACTGTAATTTTTAGAACAAACAGAGGTTACAAATTAAAAGTTCTCATTCTCTCTAATTTGTACAATGAAGAATCTTTCGTCATGTGAATCTATGGCAAAATTATATTATTTTAACTATTATTTCTAAAAGATGGATTGAAATTTTATTTTTATCAAGATATGTAAAAAATCGCATTCTAAGATGTGATTAAGCTAATTCTATAAATGCATTTAAAACAGTCGTATATTTATGATGATATTTTTTGCGCATGGATAAATTATTAGGAAGAACTGCCATAATTTTATACATATGTGAATTACCAACATCCCGTTTGTGGGATTGAGAACTAAAAGTTTTTGTATTGAAGCTTGATTTATTAATTCCAATGCTGGAATGTCAATTTTTTCCTGAGAGCACCCCCCCCCCCCATTCGATTATATATTTAGAATTAATCATTTGGTATTGGAACTGCTTGTATTGTATATAGAATGGCATTACATAACGTTTGAGCAAATTATTTAAGTAGCACATATCTACGGTGTCATTGTTCCGTTGTGCAAACATTTCTACCCACGCACCATCATTTTCATTTTTAAAATGATGGTTAAGCAATCTATATAGCTCCAGCGATCATCTATTAGTCTGAGGAATGTAAAAACTGATATGTATTTCATATGGCATTCCTAAAAGAATATGAAGTCATTTGTCTTGAAGAAAAACCTCAAGTTTTTTTATATACAACAGTGGAATGATATTTAGGCAAAGGGTTGTCTTATCAATTAGGTATGGTGCTTAAGGCTTTCATCAATTTTAGGGCATATGAAATTAGTATTAATAAGAAAAATTTTCGTGAATATATTTTAAATCCTTAAAAATTATAAATATATTAAAATATTTTTTAAAAGCATAAACTAATGGAATCACCCTTATTAGATGAGTCACATTCAACATATAATAATGTAATTGCCCTTTTTTTTAATGTTATTTGGCTGCTACGGTTCATTTCTTTATAATCACAGAACATAACCAATTCCAAATGCCTTATAAGGTCACACAAAGCTCAATTTGAATACACATCACCGAGGTTGATAAGATAGTTTTTAGAATGTGTTTTTCTATATGTAGCAATATGTCAGGTGAGGTACAAAAGTGCATAGGTCTACAAAAATCTTAAGAGCCCTGATTAGTATTTCATGCATTCTTTAAGAAAAGTAAATAGAAATTCAGTAATATTTAAATCAATAGTTAGGAGTGCCACAGCAGATATAAAATACTATTCTTATGTTTTCCAATTTGACTTCTAAATTAATATTTAATTTCTACAGCTCCTAAATTATTTGGAAGCAATGTTTATATGGAGGGATGATGATGTAGACATAATACATGAGTGAATCCAGGATGCAGAATAATGACTATATTCAGATAATAATGTAATTTGCATGCCAAATCATGATGGTCTTATTATGTCTCATTGTTTGGAGAAGATTATGGTTTCTCAGAGATAAACTTATTCCACTGGTGTGTGAAAGTGTAAATGATGATTCATCTCTCTGTATGGTATGAATTTCAGCCATATATTTTTTATTCTTATCCCTGCCATTACATAATATTTAAATGGTATGGGGTATTATGTGATGTAACAGATTGAGTTTCTGCACCCAATCCTTTAGCTTTCCAGTTTCAGTATAGCACTGTGCAATTTACAGAACATAATATTGTTTTCACAGATCCCATTTAAACCTATGGTACCAAAGTTAAAGTAGTAATACTTGGTTTTTATTTATTGATTTACATTATATTTAAGCAGCATATACATAGAAATATTGTACTGCACTTAAATAAAATATGGATTAAATAAAAGTAGAAATAAGCATTTACATACACTAATACAAAAGCATTATGAATTAACATCATTTTACTCCATATCTATTTATGGGAAGTTTGAATAATCAATAGACTTTTGAAAATAGACCTATAATGTATATATTCTATGGAGTAATTAAGAAATTTTTTATAATATATATATATATATTTAGAGTAATCATACATTCATGATAATATTTATGTTTAGACAAAATATTAGGAATGCCTACAATAGCTGTATTATTTACTATTCCAGAACCATCTATAGGAAGCTTGAGAAATCAATGTGCATATGGTGATGTCATATTTATCATCACTTCTGGCTTTTGCCATCATGACTTTATACTAACCTTTCTATCCAAAGGATAGAAAGAATCTGCAATTAATTAAAACTGAGATCAATAAAATATGTAGTTGTTGACTTGGTGTCAGATCTATATAACTTGGCTTCATTTAAAACTTTGATTTTTTGGAGGACTGTTATTAACTTAAATTGTATAAAAAAGTTTTAAGATGATTTTTAGAAAGCAAAATATATAAACCAGTCTGTGTTTACAGGGGATAGCTCTGATGTAGGATGAAGAGAACTCTATAACATATATTGAATAAACAGAGAAAGTTATATGTTATTTGTTGTTATGGATTTAGACAAAAATACTTACCACAGATAAGTTAATCTTCATTTACTGAGAAAGATTGAGTGATATCATATTTCATATGCATACAGTTTTTTAAAAAAAATTCATATCTTGACATACTATTTTGTGCTTAATATTTAAAATAAAACAGCCCATTAACAATTTGACCTTCATATTTAAAAGTGGATTATTATCTTGGCTGTAATCAAAAATATCAATTTTATTATATTTCTAAATAATTATTAATGCAGATTTGTAGCACCCCCCCCTCCACAAGTGAAAAATGGCTTTTATATCAGCACAGTTAAAAAATTGTTTTGAAGTGTAATTGCTTTCAGCAATCAGAAGTTTATTTTGGGGACTATGCTACCCATAAGACCAAGATGTATGTTTGCACCTCACTGTAAAGTGCCATGAAGTTTAGAAATTTTAAAATAAAATATTGAAAAAATGCATAACTTTATTTTAAAATGTGTATATGACTTTTATTATTTCTGAAACTATAATATATATTCTTTATATTCATAATCTCTGATTTTTACTGTTATTTAAAATGGCATCTTGCGTATTTTCACAAAAGGGTAATACTAAAGCTTGGACAGAGACACTTTATATTTCTTGAATAAATTTTTGTTAAATATTTTTATACTCTGCTGGCTTTAAGTTGAATATTTTTTTTTCTTTTGCAATTATAGATCCATAGTTGACAGACTCTATCTCATGAAGTCACTTTATATTTTATCCACACATCATTATTTATATATTTATCGGAATATTTAAATATAGTCTTTGAATTTACTGAGTGGCTAGATGTTCTTCTGTTGAGAATCTCAGGTTAGAATTGATATAATTCTTCATTTAGGGATTTCAAGATATTCTTGAAATGGCTAGCAGATTTAAAATTTGTCTTTGGATTTTCTAGTTTGAAATTCTCAATCAGTTTCTTCGTTTTTCAAGTTTTCCTTGTTGTTTTATAATTTTGCTTTTGATGGTTGTTGATCGTTATTTTTAACCACAAAGATCGATCACAACTTTCACAGGACAGACGTTGATTAGTCAAAGTTTTTTTTTATCCCCTTTTAAGAAAAAAACGTTGTTGAAAGCATCTTTTTCCGATTATCCAAAACGAGGTTGTTCTTTTTTTTTCTCCCTTAATTTGATTCTTTTAAATCACAAGTTTAACTTTATATATTGAGTTGATTATTTACGTAATGTTTTTAAGATTCATATTTATGTATAAGGGATTAATGATAAAGGTTTTTAATTATTATTTCTTTTCTTTAAATTTTTATAGCTTTGTTGCTTGCGTTTGAATTTGGCCATCTTTATTCTTATGTTGGTATGATTCATGTATTGTACATCGTTTATGACAAAGTTGTTAATAAAGAGAAATAAATATAAATTTCTTTATAAATTTTGTCAATTTTGAATGTTTAGTTTGGTATATGAATTTTAGTACGTGTCCATTTTATATATGTTATAATTCCTTATATAATAATGTTCATGGGTATCATTGTTCCTTTCGGAAATCATATTTTATTTGGATTTCTTTTGCTATATTTATATATAAAGTCTATAGTGGATTCTATATCAAGAAAGTTGTTGTGCTGAATTATAACTTTTGATTGATGTGGGGGTTTAATAGTTTATGTGGGGTATGTAAGATGCAATATTACAATATATATATATATATGTGTGTGTGTGATTTATCATTGAATCTTTACATTTTCAGAATATAATTTTGGATTATGCTCTCATATCCTGTACTTCAGTTTTAACCAGGAAGCAATGTCTACATTTTATTCATTTTTGATAACTTAATTTTATACTTTTTTTATCAAGACGTTTATTAAACTTTGTTATAAATCTATGAGTCAATCAATTCAGACTCGGCAAGCACCATTTATGGTTTACATAAAAATTTGTAATATGTGTGTGGACTCATTGGTAGAGTACAGGGACTTCAATGTTTATGAGATTCCATGTCGACTTTGATAGTCTTCAACTTTTGGATGAAAATAGTTCTTGAGTCGATATCTCTATGCTCAAAGAGAAGGGTGCACCTCACCACCCAAAGGCAATATACAATAAATGTGGTGCTTCTTACTATCCCAAATTTACCTGAGACTATGCCGTTTATAAGTGTCTTGAGTTTTATACTTTAACTATAAATATGCTGCTTTTTTATAAGATTTGAAGATATTGATGTTATTCTGTAATTGCAGAAAATGTCCTTCAATATCTGTGAAATATGTACAATAATATAATTCTGCATTCTGATATCTATTAAAAATATTGGTTGTCTGTCATCATTCTTATACGGACAAGAAATGATTATTATTTTTAATATTTTTTACACTTTTTTTTGTGAACCTATGCATTATGAAATGATTTTATTTTAGAGTTTCTGGCCCATGAAACTTTCATTTTATAAAGCTATAGAAATTTTTTATCACGAAGTGATCCACTTGCTAAGTTTTGATGATGTGATGATTGGGGAATTCCTTCTCTATTTAATATTAAAGCTAATAATTCTTATTTGAATGCAAAGTTAAAATAATGAATTTCTAACAATATATTGTTAAGTAAAGCTTTTTTCTTGTATATTATATAATATTTACTATTATGAAACATATCTAAATGCTGTCTGTCAGGCTTACTACGGTAATGAAGTAATGCAAGATTATGCTACAATAAAGACAGATACTGTAATGAATATGTAGAATAATATTAGACAAAGCTTGCAAATCATTTATGGACATTTCCAGGACATTCCTGTTTGATCAGAATGTCCGATATTTTTATGATGGGTAATAAACGGTTATTTATCAATTTAGTATTATATGCTTATATGGTCTTTAACAATAATTTTTTTTAATGACGTATTCTGCTACGTATATAATTTTAGCAGAAAAAAGTTAAATAAGTATGAGAAAAATAATTAACTTCGATGTTAAGAATTTTTTTTTTTATAAGGAATAATGTGAAAAATGTGTATTACTGGATATGACTTGGCTTTTTTTTATAATTTTCACTATGAGACTAAGGACCTGGAGCAATTACCCCTAAATATACTTATTTTAGTTTATGTTAGAAAAAACAGAAGCTATAAAGAATAATATTCTAGAGACAATTACGATTATTCTAGCACAGGGATCGCCAAACTTTTTTGATCATGGACCCCTATATA
This sequence comes from Epiperipatus broadwayi, assembly GCA_028023455.1. Lineage (NCBI taxonomy): Eukaryota > Metazoa > Onychophora > Udeonychophora > Euonychophora > Peripatidae > Epiperipatus > Epiperipatus broadwayi. Next base: position 14,935,431 of record JAQFVV010006200.1, on the reverse strand, counting down.
ATTTTTCAAAATCTCCATCGACCCCCATAAAAGTAATTTTCAGTTAATTAAAATAAAACTATCTATTAGATACTGTGTTTGTACATTTATTTTATGATTTTAAACATTTATTAAAGTAATTTTACATTGTGTAACAATAGTTTTATGAAAAATAACTTAATGTTGAAATTTAAATACCTTAATATTTATTAAATAATAAGTAATTATAAATAAGTAAAAATAATAAGTAAAGTAACTACAGTATTGATGCTTAATTAATGAGATGGGTGTGCCTGGTGTTTCTTTGCAAGGTTCGCTATATTGGGTTCGAAATTGGTCAATTTTAATCTTAAATCCCCTCGAAACTCCACATTTAATTTATTTCTGTACTTAGTTAAGATTGAATTTATGTGACAGAAACCGGCTTCAACCATATAGGAACTTCGAAACGCCAGCATAAATGGCTGAGCTATTTCGTAAAGTTTTACATATTTTTGCATTATATTTACATTTGTCCAAAATTTGCTTATTTTTAAATTTTTAAGAAGCGTCTTTGCTTCCAGATCCTATAATAATTCAGCAAGCTCATCTTGCAGGTTGATGTCCACGTTTTCAATTTGAGCAGAAAATGGCACAATAATCCATTCAGGGATGTCACTGTTTTCCAAATCAACAAAGTGCAGTTTAAAATTGTAGCTTAATTTTTGAAGATGACTTGTATATATTTTCAAATCTTCTTCTTTTATTTCTAATTGTCACAGATTTGAAAAATACTGATAATCCTTACATAGCAATAAAGATGTAAATAAATTTAATTTTACTTGGAAGCCTAACAGTATTGTCCGAGCTTAGATAATTGTTACATCTTTTCCTTGCAGCTTTGTTTGGACGTCATTAAATTTTCAAAATAAGTCCGCTAAATAAAAAATATGTTTTTTATTGTTTTGGAGTTCATCACCCAGAACAGGATTTATTTCGCTGAGAAATTCTGTCGTGGAGTCAAATAACTCAATGAGCCGTTGCAAGCATACACCTCTAGACAGCCATCTAACTTCGGTGTGCAGAAGTAATTGGTTAAATACCTTGTCGTTTTCCTCACAAAGTTTGGAAAATAATCTTGATTTAAGAGATTGGGCTTTAATTTGATTGATACATTTAATACAAAACTGTAAAGCTTTATATAACTCTGGACTCACATATTTTGCAACTAAGTTGTTTCTGTGCAACACACAATGAATAGTACGTATACTGGGCACTTTTTCTTTGAGAAATCTAGCAAAACCTCGGTAACACCCTACCATAGCAGGTGCGCCATCTGTAACTACTGCTATTATATTTTCAAGCGGAATATCATATTTATTTAAATATTCTTGTAAACATCTAAAAATTGTCACTCCTTTTCCATCAGTTTCAAGATATTTAGCAAATAAAAATTCATCAATGACTTGTCCTTTCATTTTACTGAAATATCTAACGTACACCATAAGAATAGTAGAAATGCCAAAAACAGATTCATCAAGTTGAATAGAGAACTTGCAATTTTTTAGCACCGAAACTACCGTATTTTTTATTTCTTTTGCCATTTCATCAATATGCCGTTTTACAGAATTTGCACTTAATGGCAAGGACTTTAAAACATTAATGGAGTCTTTTTTCATTACATTCTCAATGACATCTTTAATTACAGGTATAACAATTTTTTCAGCGAGTGTGTGTGGTTATCCCCTCTTTGCTATATTAAGCGAAATCTTGTACGAAGCTATTAATTCTCATTCAGTTTCAACTTCAGTAGACTGCTTCATAAAACTTTTTATAGTTGGTCGACATGTGACTTTTTTTTAAGGTTTTTTGAAAAATTCAAGTTCTTTATTTTTTTTATCTGAGTGAACCCTTTCAAGATGATCTTTCATTTTTGACGGTTTCATGTAGTCATTTCCAAAAAGTTTTTCGCATAGAAGACACACAGGAATCGTTTCATTTGTCGGTGAACAAATAAATCCAAATTTCAAAAAATCCAATGAATAATACTGACATTTCTTTTTAGAAACTGAAGCTGCCATTTTTTAATTAGGGTTCTATAAATAAGTTAAAAATAAGTTGGTATACTATACTAATCCATATTATTAATATTTACCTTCTTTTTTACATGTATTGATAATTAAAATTGATATCTAAACTAAACAAATAGTTTTATAGAAACTATAATTATTCAATACTATAAAAGTAGTAATGTGGCACTGCAAATATTTAACACTGTTCACAATTTGCAAAGATAGCTGAAACTGCGTATGATATTTGCATTTGAACATCAACGCTCATGACATTTGGACAAGCACACATATTGAAACAGTAAGATTCATATTCGAATCTTAAGTTTCACCTTTTTCTGTCGTCTCTCACTGACCGGTCTATCCCGCCCAAATTTAAACTTTTTGGTATCGAATTGTGTGTGTAGCAATATTAAAAATGTATAAATATATGTAGAATTCAGCATAAACATGCACACATTTCGATCTCAAATTAAAGGCAATAAATAGGGATAAAATAATATAATTTAGTTCATATTTGTTGCTTTGTTTAAATTTCGTTTAATAATAATTCTAAAAAAATCTGATGTAATATTTAATTAAAAGTTAAAATAATCTTATGTTCCCTTTTTGTCTTTGAAATTGAAAAGCATCGGTCAGTGATAGATAATAGATTAATTAAAGAAAATTCCCCAAAATGTAATTGGTAAATGTAAAATGTAAACAATAGAACGGCAGCTTTCTTTAATTAAAAACCAACAAAATGCATTGATTATCCTCAGGGCAGATTAAGTAGAACCTAAAAATATCTTAACAAAAATGTGAAAGATCAAGATAAAAAAAGAGGCCATCTTAGACTTGCTGGAGACATTCACTTAAACTTTAGCTTTGCTCTCGATCACTGAGAGTCTCCAAAAATATAAAAATAATTTGTTCCTGCCAAGGTATGACTGAGTAAAGCACCTAGATTATTCTCCATCGGGAGATGGCCTATCAGATGCCGAACTTTCCATTGCCCATCATAAATTCACCATGAAGATCTGCTGCCTGAAATAAATGAAAAAGCTGCTGCTGCTGTGAAATTAAATGAAATATCTAAATACAAGAAAGACTTGCCACTGGTGAACTTTTTGCTGCTAAACTAATGGAATCAGAAAACTTCTTATAAAACAGGTACCTGTCTGTGTGCAAACTCTAGAGTACTCTAATAATATGCTATAGCTTTTCTTCATACTACTTATCTAAATTATAAAATGTAAAAACTACCATATGTATAACTAAAACTGAATAATTAACTTAATGTGTAAATTTCTCTACTAATCTAGCTTACCTCATTCTATCTTGGGTGCATATTTTTAAAATCTACATTTTATCTATATTTATTATTTAATTATTGCATGCTCACAATTGTCTCTATTTTCAAAGTTTAAATCTATGATCGTTTGAAACAGTGAATGCATGTCACATTTTCATTAATATGTACTTCGTCGGGCCGAGGCAGAGACCAGCCTGACATTCTTATAAACCATAACTAACTTAACTTTCATCTAAATCGACACGCATTCAGTGCATCACTTATTGTAATGCAGAGTCTATACTTCGCAAATGGCTGACATATTAATTATAATAATTCCCAATTTATATAGGTTTTGTATTTATTAAATCATCATGAATAATTCCAGAAAATTACATTTCTTTGAGAGTCACCAACGTTCATTAGTAACTGTTGATAATGTAGGGCCGAATTAGAAACCTATTTAAATCTTATCATAATCATTTACACTTATACATGTGTTACGTTTTAAAGATGCGATGATCTATTCCGCCATAAATATTCCGGATTCTTCAGGGTTGAAATTAACTCCAGTCGTCCTACACAAGCGGGCATAAATGGGTGCTCCCGTAGGACTTGACAACGTCATGCAGCCAGCCGGAAAAATTGCGACACGGACCGCTTGTCCCTGGTTATGCTTATGTGACACCTTACTTTGTCGGGCCGAGGCAGAGACCAGCCCGACATTCTTATAAACCCATTCACGGCATTGCAGTTTCTATATACTGCCATTCCATATCGTCTTTCTAAAGCGTACCACGTGTTCCTTTACTTAGCCTTATTATTCTATATATCACTCCACCTCTGCATTATCTTCATAATTCACTCTCAAATAAATGTTTGCCCTTAGACATAAATAAATATTTTAATTAAATAAATATATGTCTGCCGTTACTCTTATAACCCATACTTTAGACTTGCATTGCAAAGGTATAAATCCTTCCAGGCATGCATTAGAAATACTTACTCGAGAATTTTAGGTAGCTAGATTATGCCCTCAAATAAATAATTCCTTTTGTAAACAAATAAATAATGTATTCTTTAAAATATAATCATGTTGCAAATCCCACTACTGAAGCTGTTAGTCCATAAAATATTATTAGTAAATGGTCTTCTTAAAATGTGTTAATAAATAATTTTAAACTATACGTCTGCATTTACGTTTCATTTATTCGATACGCATTCTATATAATATTTCCTCGATTATGTAAATATGAATGTTTAATTAATATTAGTTTGATTATTGGCTAACTCGAGAATAAAATCATGAGTCTCTTGCATATCCCTGACCATCGTGCCTAAGGAAATATTTACTAATGTCGCATCAGATGCGTTGTTTCGTGGATTGCATTGTGGAACCGATAAACTATGTTCGAACTCAGTACCACAGGTGGCTTCGCTACTCGATGGTGCTGCTGTTCTGTATGGTGGTCGAATTCTGCACTATGTTTACGAGTCACACATTTTCTGACCGTTACATAGTTAAATTTTTTTTTTAGCGTTTGGCGCTTTCCAACGTGGAGCTTTTGATACAAAAAAACCCATATATACCCTGAGCAAAATATAACACATATAAATTTATTTTAGCATTCATTACTCGAGTTAGCTAATTATTCTATATATATACGATTTTGTTTTGATAAAAATAATGAAAAAAATAAATCGAGTGAAATAATGTGGGTCGAGTGAATGAAAGGACAGCAGGCATAATAACAAATTTAAGGAAAGCAGGGATGTGTGTGTAATTTAAGAAGGAACGAAAATACTCGGATCTAATGAAATATTTTATATATATATATATGTCAAAAAAAAAGTAATCAGTTGCTAAATGAGAAAGCAGGTAGCATTGAATAATTTATTAAAACACCGTTATATATATATATATATAGCATAGACAGCAGAAGCTTGTTATATATGTTAATAGTAAATATTTTGTTAAAGTACAAAAATATATATCATAGACAGCAGTAGCTTATTATACGCGTTACCAGTAGTTCGCTATAATATATATGTTAAATATGTTAAACGCAGCAATATAGAGATAGGGCAATGTAGAGTAGGTGAGGGCAACGAAAGAGTGTTATAGGGCCAATATACCAGTGGGGAGTAGTCAAATGCTAGTAGTATAAAATAAATAAATCATATTAAGAAAATGGAATCAGAAAATATTAATATACAGCAAGAAGATTTATCTGAAGCTTTGGAGTTGACACCTGAGTGAAGGGAAGCTCCGCAACAATACAGAGGATCAATGGACTTTAATTTCAAGTTCATTGAGGAAATACTCAGACAGAATATGCAAGAAATGAAGAAAATGTATGAGGAGGAAATGAGAAAAAGAAGAGATGAAGAATCAAAACAGAGACAAGAAGAAGAAAAGATAAGAGTGAGAGAATATCAGGAATTTAAAGACATTATGTGGAGAGAGTTAGAAGCCATAAAGGAACATTTTGGAATATCCCCAGCTAGTAAAAAGGAAGAAGAAATTAAAGATATGGAAAAGGAAAGGGAATTAGAAATACTTGACAAACCTATGATAGCAGATGAGCAAATAGACCTTATTCCAATAGATGAAAGCCCACAAGAACCGTTGAGTGAAAGCAGTAAAAAGGAGACAAGCATGGACAGGGACAAAAGAATAGGACCAAAAGTCACGGAAGAAAACATGAAAATGGACAGTGGATACCAAAGCCACTTAACAAAGATGGTCCATGTTAAAATATTTAGAGTGGAAATAAGGGGAAAACCTCAAACCTACCTAGAGAGCTCACAGAAGTTCTTAAAATTTCATAAGAAAGGGCCAGATGTGCAGATAGCTATAGCTAGTTACCATCTGCAGGGATCTGCCAAAAACTGGTGGAATATGGGGAAGTGGAAATTTAGAACAATCCAGCGTCACGTGCCGCTAACCATCCAACCATTAATGACAGGCATTCAAATAAAAGATATAGGAGAAATGGTTGAATTTCTTACTACCATGGATTTGAACCATTGGGCCAAAGAACCACCCGATAAAAGGCAATGATTAGAAAACCCAAGGCCACAGTCATCGATGATGAGAGATCGGTATTATCCACCTGACCCGGGGTTGTAAACATATTAGACTCTTAGGACGGATTAAACGTATATGAAAATATTAAAATGAACTTGATATAATGAACTTGGTTGAATGGATTGTACTTTAGTCAAATAGGGTTTTAGATAGAAATTTTATTATATATATTATTCTTTTAATTACTATTACTCTTAAAAATTTTTTTTTATATTATATTAACTAACCTTACTCTAAGAATTTTTTTTATATAAATATAATCAGTTTAACTAACATTACTATGATTTCTACCAGACACAGCCAAATTAGGCCATTTTAATTAAACTATAAATTCTAGATCCGGGTATATAAATTGTTCGTTGCTTCATGTAATCTCTGCTTTCTATATTTCAACATATCTAAAAAAAAAAATAATTTTTTTTTTCGTATTTAAATTATGTAATGTAAAATTTTTTTCTCTTTCTTGCCTCCTTTGTTCTTCCTTAATTGTTCATGGGAAGTACGGGGAAATGAAACAGTAAGATTCGTATTCGAATGTTAAGTTTCACCTTTTTCTGTCGTCTCTCACTGACCGGTCTATCCCGCCCAAATTTAAACTTTTTGGTATCGAATTGTGTGTGTAGCAATATTAAAAATGTATAAATATATGTAGAATTCAGCATAAATAAGCACACATTTCGATCTCAAATTAAAGGCAATAAATAGGGATAAAATAATATAATTTAGATTTCTTTTAGTTATATAATTTTGTATAATTTTAATCATTTATTTTGGATTATAAAGTTTGTATTTATTGCTTTGTTTAAATTTCGTTTAATAATAATTCTAAAAAAATCTGATGTAATATTTAATTAAAAGTTAAAATAATCTTATGTTCTTTTTTTGTCTTTGAAATTTAAAAGCATCGGTCAGTGATAGATAATAGATTAATTAAAGAAAAATTCCCCAAAATGTAATTAGTAAATGTAAAATGTAAACAATAGAACAGCAGCTTTCTTTAAATAAAAACCAACAAAATGCATTGATTATCCTCAGGGCAGATTAAGTAGAACCTAAAAATATCTTAACAAAAATGTGAAAGATCAAGATAAAAAAAGAGGCCATCTTAGACTCGGGAGATGGCCTATCAGATGCCGAACTTTCCATTGCCCATCATAAATTCACCATGAAGATCTGCTTCCTGAAATAAATGAAAAAGCTGCTGCTGCTGTGAAATTAAATGAAATATCTAAATACAAGAAAGACTTGCCACTCGTGAACTTTTTGCTGCTAAACTAATGGAATCAGAAAACTTCTTATAAAACCGGTACCTGTCTGTGTTCAAACTCTAGAGTACTCTAATAATATGCTATAGTTCTTCTTCATACTACTTATCTAAATTATAAAATGTAAAAACTACCATATGTATAACTAAAACTGAATAATTAACTTAATGTGTAAATTTCTCTACTAATCTAGCTTACTTCATTCTATCTTGGGTGCGTATTTTTAAAATCTACATTTTATCTATATTTATTATTTAATTATTGCATGCTCACAATTGTCTCTATTTTCAAAGTTTAAATCTATGATCATTTGAAACAGTGAATGCGTGTCACATTTTAATTAATATGTACTTCGTCGGGCCGAGGCAGAGACCAGCCCGACATTCTTATAAACCATAACTAACTTAACTTTCATCTAAATCGAAACGCATTCAGTGCATCACTTATTGTAATGCAGGGTCTACTACTTCGCAAATGGCTGACGTATTAGTTATAATAATTCCCAATTTATATAGGTTTTGTATTTATTAAATCATCATGAATAATTCCAGAAAATTACATTTCTTTGAGAGTCATCAACATTCTTTAGTAACTGTTGATAATGTAGGGCCGAATTAGAAACCTATTTAAATCTTATCATAATCGTTTACACTTATACATGTGTTCCGTTTTAAAGACGCGATGATCTATTCCGCCGTAAATATTCCGGATTCTTCAGGGTTGAAATTAACCCCAGTCGTCCTACACAAGTGGGCATAAATGGGTGCTCCCGTAGGACTTGACAACGTCATGCAGCCAGCCGGCAAAATTGCGACACGGACCGCTTGTCCCTGGTTATGCTTATGTGACACCTTACATCATCGGGCTGAGGCAGAGACCAGCCCGACATTCTTATAAACCCATTCGTGGCATTGCAGTTTCGATATACTGCCATTCCATATCGCCTTTCTAAAGTGTACCACGTGTTCCTTTATTTAGCTTTATTATTCTATATATCACTCTGCCTCTGCATTATCTTCATAATTCACTCTCAAATAAATGTTTGCCCTTAGACATAAATAAATATTTTAATTAAATAAATATATGTCTGCCGTTACTCTTATAACCCATACTTTAGACTCTTGCATTGCAAAGGTATAAATCCCTCCAGGCATGCATTAAAAATACTTACTTGAGAATTTTAGGTAGCTAGATTATGCCCTCAAATAAATAATTCCTTTTTGTAAACAAATAAATAATGTATTCTTTAAAATATAATCATGTTGCAAATCCCGCTACTGAAGCTGTTAGTCCATAAAATATTATTAGTAAATGATCTTCTTAAAATGTGTTAATAAATAATTTTAAACTATACGTCTGCATTTACATTTCATTTATTCGATACCCATTCTATATAATAGTTCCTTGATTATGTAAATATGAATGTTTAATTAATATTAGTTTGATTATTGGCTAACTCGAGAATAAAATCATGAGTCTCTTGCATATCCCTGACCACCATGCCTAAGGAAATATTTACTAATGTCGCATCAGATGCGTTGTTTTGTGGATTGCATTGTGGAACTGATAAACTATGTTCGAAGTCAGTACCACGGGTGGCTTCGCTACTTGATGGTGCTGCTGTTCTGTATGGTGGTCGAATTCTGCACTATGTTTACGAGTCACACGTTTTCTGACCGTTACAATATGCATATGACTCTTAAGCCAGAAGTGCAGAGTTCGTGCCACTGCATGCTGGTACATAAATACTTATTTCACCTCAATAAATATATTTTTATTAATTTATTTTCTATAAAGAAACTGATATTAAGTCAATTATAAAAACGTTCACAAATTTTACATACGCAGTTAGGTATGTGTGATTTGCATATTAAAAATTGTTTTTCCTTCGACCCCCAATCGACCCCCTGGCTCAGATCGACCCCTACTTTTGTTAAATATACCCCTGGGGGTCTATATAGACCACTTTGGTGACCGCAGTTCTAGCACATAACCAAATTCTATATGTATAGAGCTAAGGCTTTATAATTCAGGATTTGGGTAGGATAGCAAATTTTAACATCTTATTTTCACAATGAGCTGATAGAGGGCGATTAAAGTGTTTTGGTTTATAATGTTATAATTTACAACTCATTAATATATTAAATTACATAGTATAAAAAATTTAAATATATTGTATTTAGATCTGTAATTGACATTTTTTAGCTTTATTCTTTAAATAAATACTTATAACTATAATAAGTTTCTCTGATTAAGTATTTATTATTTTGTGGATAGCTAGCTAAGATATCTCTTTTTTCTCCCCTTTCTACTAGCTTTGATAAATGTTTGATGTTGTCTAGTGGTTAGCTTAAAGGTTTGGCAAGAAATTACCAGAGTTCAAGGGCAAGAATACAAACCATTTATCTTTCTTTTACACATTTGTCTTTATAGCCAATTTAGTTTAGAAGAAAAACAAAAAAAAAGAATGTTTTAAAAATCACTCATATAAAGATCTTAGCTTTTAAAAACTTAAAGCTCATAAGTTTTATTATTAAAATTTAAACATACTAAAATTTTATTTTATCCAAGAAAACAAACTAACATCCATAATTTATTGTTTAAAACTAACTTATTTAAAAAAGAAACAAACTTTTTATAAAAATTGAAGAATTTGAAAAATATTCTAATATATATATATATTGGTAGACCATATTTATTTAATAACAATATGTAATATAAAATCAAGCAAACATATAAATATGAGTTTGCATCCGAAACATTATGTAAGTTGGAGTCACATGACGATTTGTCGGTTTCATTCTAATCCTAACCAATAAGGATGCATGGAGTTATTAAGAAAATTAGAGATACCAAAATATATAAGTACTGAACTGATGTTTAATCTACATAATTATGCAAACAAGTTGATTTGGATTCAAAGAATTAGATTTTCTTGAACTTCAGTCTGGTATTGAAAGTACAAAAAGGAATAAAACATGGGTGGTGGGCAAAAAATGGATTAGATCCATAAAATCCAAGGATATTAGATACAACTCCAATATTTCTCACCTGAAGATGGACATTAAGTCATAAACTAGTCTGGGAAGATGGATAGAACAGTACGTATAACAATTTAATAAATATTAACATTTAGGATCTGATAATTACTCAGGATAACAGTAGGTGGCAGGACATTAATCTTATAAATACGAATTTTTTCCTAAAAGTATTATGTTAAGCTTATATAATGTCTGTCTGATTTTATACCAGTCCTAGCCAAAAAATAGAGATGCCTGCAGTTATTAAAAAACAAAGGACACCAAAATAAAACTGAAAAAAAAAAGCAAAAGTTTTATTTATTATATAATTTTAAGTAAACTTTGATTTCATACATTAATAAACTGCATCAAAAACAAGATTGAAAATATATATATATTGCATACTTCTATATATTTATGAATTGAATTTTTATTTAATTGCACTATGTTTACATAATTACGAAAGAATAACTCTTATTAACAGATCTATACCACCCACAATATTGGATTCTATATTGAATTTCATTATTAAGCCAAAAAGACATCAGTATGTAAAGTACACCAAAAATAAATTATAAAATGTATATCATTTTAATTTAAATTTCATTCATTTTGTTGTTGTTGTTTGTTTTAACGAATTGTGATTCATAGAATATCGCTCTCAAGATCATTTCAATATGGTCACTTATTTTGTAAAATATTTAAATTATTGGCTACAAAAGCATAGCAGTTATGCTTATTAATGAATAATTAATACTTCATTTATGCGTAAGTTAGTATTTTTTATTAATAATATATCTAGTATAACATTTATTTATAAATTACCACTGATTTTCAATTTTTTTTTTTTTTTTTTGATCAGATATTCAATAATTATAATGTATTAATTCTATGATAATGAGTTAATTTTTTTACTAGAGGAAATCATTATAATTGATCTTTTTTATAATGGATTGCCCTAATTAATTACCTGAGTGATAAATAATAAGTATGTAGTAGATGAATGGAAGAATCCAATAGGGAGTGTAACATATTTAAGAAAGATTTACTAAAAATTTTTTTTAGAATTATAAACTTATCACTTTTTTTCAGTTTGTACAAGGTATTTTCTAAGAAAATAATAAATTATTTACAAAGTCTTTATCAATTGAAAGAAAATCACTGCAGTTCTGAATATGTATTCAAGTATTTGAAGTTATAGAAAGGACTAATAATATTTACTAAGACTGTAACCTCAAGAATGTGTGATGTGATGTGGTGTATTTGGCTTCTCCTTAAACGAAGTCAAGAATATCTCAGCAACTATGCCCAGATAAACCTGTTACCCACTTTATTTTCCATTCCCCACTCTAAGTCTTCCCATATTCTGCCCCATCCCATTTCCACAACATAATCTTTGTCAACTCTATGGCCTTTAAATCTAAATCCCCTTTATCTTTTCTCAAACCCAGCATAAAAACTACTAACTCACTTTCTGTATTGTCACTTTGTTCATACCTATTCTTCCATAACTTCATTATCTGTACCCTTTCTGCTTTCAAGCATTTACATTCAATCAACAGATGCCTAATATTTTCTATACCTTCCTTACACAATTTGCACGCTAAATCACCCATAGTTTTCCATTTACATGTATACTCTCTTGTTGCTAAAGATCCCGTTCGAGCCTTAAACAATAAACTACTTTCCTTACTATTATCATAAATTAACTCGCTTCCAATATTCCGTTTACTTCTATATATATTTAAATTCTTCTTACCCTCCATACTACTTCTCCAACTCCCTATTTTTTATTAATGCTTCTATTCTTTTATCCCATTCCTTACCACTATAACACTCAACAATTCTCCTAACACAATCATCCCACCTTTTATACAAGTATACTGATATAAATTCTTTATCCAAATCTTTTGCATACCACATTACCTTTCTCATCCATCTTGTTACCTGCCCTTTACTCATAACCCAATTAAACACTATTTTGGCTATTCTTTTACTATCCATAAACTACAACCTACCAAACATTTTCATTTTACTTTTTGCATCTCTCATATAGAAACTTGACCATCCCATTTCTCCTTGAATTGCCTCCTTTGCTGTCCACATCTCTGCATCTAATGCATGTCTTCCTACTTCCCTTTGTACTTTCTCTAAATAATCTAAAATCCTTTTACTAACACAATGCATCATTACCATATGTTAACCCTGCTACTGCAACTCCCTTCCATACAATTCTAGCTACATCATATTTATTATATGAAAATACTGTTAGTTTCTTTACCAAACCTTTTCTTTTCTTTGCTTCATTTACCAATTTTTTCTCCCATTCAACCAAGCAATTTTCCTGATTACATAAGATGATTCCCAAATACCTATATCTATCCACCACACTTAACTTTATATCCCCCAATAAAAAAACTACATCCTCTCTTTCTCCAGTATTAACCATCATTATATTTGATTTTTCTTCACTAAATTTAATCCCCATCTCTTTACCCACCCTTGCACATGTCCTCAACATAATATCCATATCTTCTCTTCTTTTTGCACATAAAAAGATATCATCTGCAAAAAAAAAAGACCCGACAAAGTATATACTTTTTTGCCACCTATTAATGGTATCTCTACCCCTCTTCCTAGTCTTTCTATTGCTTTTTCCATTTCACTCAAAAACAACAAAAACAAAATCGGTGACATAGGACATCCTTTCTTTAATCCAACTCCATTTTTAACTTTAACTGATTCTATATCCCCTAATTGGTAAGTATAATAATTATTTTCATATAATTTCTTAATAATATTTACTAAAGCTTCATCCATTCCCAAATTGGCTAATCTTACCCATAATCTATTTCTATTTACTCTATCATATGCTTTCTCTATATCTATAAAACTCATATATAACGATCTACCTGAATTCCTACTCATCTCCATAAGTTGTGTAACTACAAACAAACTATCTCCTATTCGCCTATCTGACCTAAAACCTCCTTGCATTTCCACCACTACATTATTCTCTTCCATCCATTTTACAACTCTTCCAGCTACCATATATGCGAAAACTTTATATAAAACTGATGTTACCGCTATCGGTCTATAATTATTTAACTTTCTATGATCCTTACCCTTTCCTTTAAATAATAATCTTATTCTTGTATTACTCCAACTACCCGGAAAAACTGTCTTCTGTGCCATCTTATTAAAACATGATAATAACTTTGCTTTTGCTCTATGCCCTAAATTCATTACCATCTCTGCTGCCTATCCATCTAAACCTCTCACCTTTCCACTTTTCAATCTCTTTCCTGCCTCATTCAATTCATTTTTTGTGAACCTAATATTCCCACTACTAACTGCTTTCATGTTTTCTATCACTAATTCCTTCACATCTAACATCTTTTCTATATCCATTACATATCTATTTAAGATTTTCTCTAGCCTGCCTCTAGAGCTACATTCTATTCCCTCATCATCTATTAATATTATCTCTCTTTCCCCTACATTTCTCCTTTTAATGTAATTCCAAAATTTTTTACTCCCATCTCTTTCACTTTTATTAATATCCTCCAACAATTTATTATTTAACTCCATCCTCTCTCTATAATTATCCATTTTAGCTAGCTTCTTCTTTTCTAAGTACTTTCCCCATTTAGCATTAATATCATTTTCACTTCCTTTATTCTTAATAGCACACTTATATTCTCTGCATGCTTTTTTTCTCTCTTTTACACTTTTAATAACTCTCATTTTTTTATTACTTTTATTCTTCTTCATATTCTCACTAAAACCCTATTTGCCACTTTTTCTACTTCACCACACCAGTCCTTATACTCATCCCCAACCAACTGCTCCATGGTTTCTTCAACTTTTATTTTATATTCTTCCAACTTATTCTTATCATTCACTCTCCATCCACATCTTTCACTATTATTTCTATCTTTATTTCTATCCTCCATCACATTACTAACCATTTCTATTACAATAAAGTTATGATCACTATTACACACTCTCTCTTCATTATCAAACACCTTAATTTTTCGTATTTTATTCATTCCCTCTTTCTCTACCAATACATAATCTATTGTGTGAAATACATTATTCCTAGACCATGTGTATTGTCCATCATATATATTTGATAAATTCCCAATGCTCAAATTAACTCTTTGACAAAATTCCTTCAAAAACTGACCATTGTTATTATCTACATCATCAATTTCTTCAATATGCCCATTCATATCCCCTATAACCATTATTCTCTTCTCCTTTTCTTTAAAACTCTGTATATCCTTAACTAGGCATTCATATATACTATTGTTCCACTCCATTACAGTTTGACTATCTCCAGTGGCGATATACACTATAGCCACCATCCATTCTTGTCTACCCAACCTTATTTCAAACCACAAATGTTCTTGACATTTAACAGTATTTAAATTATTTTTCGATATAACATCTATACCACCACCCCTTTTTTCTTTTTCTTTTCTGTTTATACCCTGCCATACTACCTCTTCCAAAATAGGTTCTTCTTCTTCTCTTAGATGAGTTTCCACTACTGCTAATACCTCAAGACCTTCATTTTCAATTGCTTTATTTAATTCCAGCCGTTTTTCTGGTCTGCTACCACCTTGCACATTCAAAAACCCAATTTTAACAATTTCTTCTTTCCTAACTACTCTTTTATAAATTCTTTTGCTTCCTTCTCCATTACGTTTATAACAAACTTTCTTACCACTAATCTTACAAAACCATTCCCTCTCCACATCTACACTTATATCTAAATCAACCATCTTTTGCTTATTTTTTATATCCCCTCCATTCTTCTTCTTTTTGATAATATTACAATTTAAAAGCCCACCCCCCTTTAAAGGTTTCCCAAATTATATTCTTTAAATATCAGACTCCCTAAAACTTCACTTCCTTGTTTTCCTAAGTGCAAACCATCTTTACTATACAACTCCCTCTTTCCAATAAACCAATCCCATACATCCACAAACACAACATTATTCCTCTCACACAATTTTTTCACTCTCTCATTTATAGAACATGCCCTTTCTAATAAATGCCTCTTATCAAATCTTGGTAATAGTCCCACTACTCCTACTCTTCCTTTAATCTCTCTCAAATTCCTAATCAATTCTACATACTCATCCATTACTTTCTCTGATGGCTCTAACAAATCATTAGTCCCTACCATTACATATACATCTCTACTACCTTGCTTTCTTACTTTATCTGTCACATCCCTAATTTTTGTTCCAGGCAAACATACTCTAACATACCTGCTTCTATTTTCTCTTGCAATGATATCCCCACATTCTCTTATTAGTGCGTAAAAATGCGATAGTAGGGACCTCTACAGGTCTTAACCACAAGCTTACATTTTGGAAGAATTTTACATGCACATTCTTGAGGTAACAGCCTTAGTAAATATTACTTACGTAATCAATGTGCATTTAAATAAATTATAATTACAACTTTAAATTATCATAATAGAAAGGACTAATGAATATGAATGGACATTTGTCATTTGCAAAAGAGCATTTTATAATGTAAGTTATTTCTACTGTGACTCAAACTTTGCATCATAAGGGCTTAGACCTGAGTTGTTGTCATGTTCTGAAAAGTAGTTACCATATTGCTGTATTAATGGTTTGATTACTTAGTAACAGAAGTTAAACAATGGTAAAGATATACTGCAAAATGATTTCATCTTTCCAAAATATTTTACAATAGTTATACAGGAAATACTTTGTGAATCAATATGAAAAGCAGAAAAAATTAAAGTAAATGGAGATTGTTACAATCATTTAAATTTTGAAGATATTGCTTTGGAGGTGAAATATCAGATGAAAGGGAAAGAGTACGAATAAAAGTAAATAGTAAAAAGTTTAAAATAGTATTCAATAGTTTTTTAAAAGAATAGAAAATAAACATTGATAGCAGTGAATTAGAATGAGCTAAGAACTATAAATACTTTTATTAAATAATTCAAGCAAATATAAACATAAATTAATTATGGAATTAAATGTGGGATGTTTTTAGTACCTGGAAATATACATATATACTTGAAAAAGATTTTTAATAAAAGTTTCTATCAGTGGATAAGAGCAATGTAGAGATTACATAACATACAGAAATTCATAATATTTATATTGAGATTAATCAGAGGGATTGGAAACAAAATATAGCTATCACTGTTGCTATTGAGAGGATTGAAGTGGAGTTTATCTGGGTATGTTTTTAAAACAGATGGCAATTAAATAAATTAAAATTCTAAATTAAATCATAAAAGACTGTAATAAATTAGATAGATGCCATATGTGACATATATAACTCAAATATAAAAATATAACACTTTTAAACGCTTTATCTCCAAAAACCTTTGTATAAGTAAAAGATACACCATCAATTGGAAAAATCCTGAATTCCCCTCTCCAAGAAACAGCTCATTATAATCATTTATTTTATAATGCAAACAATATGCAAATTATTTGTTTTTGGACTATTAATAAATCCTCCCATTTTTGTTACATCTATGACTGAATCCAGTTGAAAGCATGTCCAGCACTTCATAATTGTCTACACTAGTAAAGACATTGAACTTGATGATGATGATTCACAATTCAGAAAAATAAGAGGGATTATGGGTTATTTTGATATGTAGATAATGTTTGTAAGTACAAATACTAAAGGTATATGTATAAATATTTAACTTCTTTGGTTTTAAATTATTTGTCAAGTATAAAATTATATTACTTATAAAGTAATTAAGTAATAATTGAAACTTTTCTTTGTCTAGTTTTTCTTTCTTTTTTTTAAAATAATAATATTTATTAATAATTCTGGCTTACATATATGGTAAAACGAAACAGACCTTATCATAAAATATGATATGTTGGACCATTTCCATCATTTATGACATCTAATAATATACTATCATTAAAAACCTTCAGACAAAGACCTTATCATAGTTTTAATGTAAAACACAATTGTTTTTAGTGCAATAGAGATATAAAGAGCAGAAAACCAACTGGTACAATCTTTTTATTGCTCTTGTGCCACTTTTAAGAATTGGCTCAAAAGTCAATATTTCAAAGTTAGATATATCCAAAAACTCCAACCCATATAGCTTAAATACACGTGAAGACATCTGAAAAAGATAAATGACTTTTATATTTTTTATACATTTTTATTCATATATTTAAGGTGCATGTAATGATATAGAAATTTTGGCTATACCTAAGATATTTCACTTGGGCAGGGGTGAAGTTGAATTTAATAAGAGTAGATATATTAATCTTTAATTGAGTTTAGAATTTTTATCTGAGATGAAATGATATGAATAGACTTTAACCTGATGAATGATTAGTAATAATCATTAAAATATATATTTAAAGATCAATTATGTTCACTCACGTGATTTGCTGATTATAAATTAAATCGTAGATTATTTCAAAATTATGCTCTCTTTTAGATGTATTGCTATTTTTATTTGTAAAAAATCTTACTTTGAACATTTCAAGTTCATTACTTTCCTGATCAGTTCAGATTATCTTGGAATATTTCATCTATAAATAGCTAGGTACCCATGTCTGACCAGTATAGATCTCAATATGGTTGTAACCTAAAAACAAATTGATTAGGAAATTTATTAGTATCAGAAAACAAATTAATCTCCACATGTAACCTCTACATCATAAATAGATTGTCATGCAATTAGTTCTTCATATGGCACTAATTGTTCATGTGGCACTCGCACAAGCAAGTGAAAAGATGTTGCAGCAGTTCAATTTAGTGATCACACTGAACTTGAGCTCCAATGTCTGCACCTGTCTCATGGTATTGAACTATGCAGAGTGGCTGAGAATTAATCCAGGTGGATTTAGCTTTTGATTTTACCATTTTATCATTATATTAAATCACACAGGACATGATTTTCTCATATTAAGATCAAATGATTTTGTTGAGTTAACAATTTAGTTAAAAATAAATATGCAATCACATTTTCATGTTTTGATCACATGCACAATTCTGACTACAGGCTTTGCTTTTTTCCCACCAATTATTTAGGAATAGCTACTAATAATGATAGTGAGTTGTGCATGTATGACAATATAAAGAACTCATTGGAGTTTATGGTTTTAGCATCTTTGGAATTGTGATGCTACATTAAAAAAAATTGTACACCTGGTTACTTGGGTGGAACAATAGCTTTATTCAGTTGACAAAACTCGTATTTTTTTTTTCTTTAGTCAATTAAGAATTCAGAAATCTCTAGTCCTTCTGTTTGTTTACCATTCTACTATTGTTTCAAGTCAGTTATATTTTCCTTTATAAAGATTTAAACTCCACATTTTGATTGGAAATAATCTCAGTAGATTTTAGTAAGATGTTAAAATAAATTATATTGGGGTGTGTCAACATTGGATAGATGCCACCTGTGATGATAAAACATTGGCATTTGATGTACTACCTGTCATCCTCTATAGCCTTCATATAAAGTTATATATATATATATATATATATATATATATATAATATTTAAATACATGTATATTATCTATACCAAATTAATGTAATTAAAAGATATTTGAACTCAGACTTACAAGATCTCACAGTTATCCATCAACTGATACACATGACCACATGTGTCCAATATATGTATTTCTGTCCTCTTTATAATTAAATGGATATATTAATGTCATATGTGTGAGGGGTCAGATTGACAAAAGTCAATGTGGGTGTGTCAAATATTATTGGCAGCAACAAGGGCTTTGAGCATTCCATTCTCAGATCTTCAATGATATGGATGGCTAAAGAATTGAACAGCAGAGAAGATTGAACCTTGTCCATTAAAGTTTAAAGATTTGCTAATATAAACAGCACCAATTGTATATATATGTGGGAGATAGTGATCTGGACCAACTGATGAGTGCTGGTTCACCATGAAATACGTATAGTGGAGATAATTTAACCCTTTCACGTGTATATGGTCATATGTATTGGTTGTATAAGATGGATTGTATAGTTGTAAGGAGCATGAAAGTCTGAGTTCTAATTATATATTTATTCAACCAAATGTTCTAAAGTCAAACCAAACTATAAGGCAAATTGTGTTTAATTATCAGATAATAACCACCATCTAATATCGAAGTTCTCTTATGTTTGTCTGCAGATGGATTTTGATACTAGTTAATGTTGTGAATGTATTGTCTGGATATGTAAATTAATAAGTTACTTCTTAGAAATGTAGTATATGTAATACTTTAAATTACAGTAATGTTATTAATACACAATAATAATTTATAATTTACACAAGAGTAATTTTGATTACATGGATTGTTACCATTATCAACTGAATTTATGTGGACAAAAAACCAAAGTCATGATTTTTCCAGGAATTGCGTATTTAGTTATTAGCAAATTGTCTATTTATTTAAAAAAAAATTAAATTGATTTATATTCATTGCCTTTTTAATTTTTCTCTTTCTGTGATGTTTTTTTTTTTTTTCATGTTAAATTCTTGTAATATTGGAATTGGAAATTAAATTTAAAGTTATAAGATTTTTCATGGTTACAGAAAACTGAAGCAGTGTTAGGCTGATTATTTGTAACCTTTTTTGTATGGTCGTAGTGTAGTTGATGTTCATTTAATCTTTTTTCTAAAAACAATCTTGATTCACCTATATCATTATTATTATCATTTTCAATCATTATTAATCCCTTCAGAATGGATGTCTCTCCAAGTTTAATCCACTTTATCCATATTCTAGACTCTCTTCTCCACATTACAGCAGATTCTTCCTTATTTCATTCATCCGTCTTGCATGTGGTCTCCTTCTAGGTATTTTACAAACTCTTGGAATTCAATTTAGGATTTCAACTGTCCATCTATTATCATCTTCTCTAGCAATGTATTCACTCCAACTCCACTTAAATCTATTAATTTTTTTAATAATGTCAGTTTGTTGCCTCATGTATTTCATTTTCGATTCATTCTTGTTACTCTGAAGATATATCTCTCCATACTTCTTTGAATGGTCTAAAGTCTCTGATTTGCTCTTTTGTTAAGTGCCTAAGTCTCAGATTCATAAATAAGAACTGGTACAACATATTTATTAAATGCCTTTCTTTTCAAACACATAAACATATTTTCTTTTAATATTAACTTATTTCTTCCAAAAGCACTCCATCTTAGTTCATAAAATATACTTCTATCTGTATTAACAATATGACTTAGGGTATTTGTAGTTGTTACTTTCTAACTCATTATTATCAATCTTTATTTTCTTCTTTTGAGAAAATCCATTGAATTTTATTTTTGTTCTTTTTAGCCTTTACCTTTGTTCTATTTTCTTACATTCGTCTGATGACTCTTGCAACATTTCTTGAAACTCCAAAGTATTATTTGCAAAAACAGCTGCATTATTTGCAAAATATAATCTGCATTTAGTTTTAACTCCCTTAGTTTTTCATTTTAATGCACAAAATATTTCCTATAAAATTGCTGTAAAAAGTCTTAGAAATATGGAGTTACCTTGTCATATACTGTCCACAGTGATAATCTATCTAGTATCATTATGTAATCTAATCCTTGATGTTGCATTTGGATAAATATTATTCACAATATAACAATATTCTGTATCTATATTTTGATGATCCAATGCTTTAATCATTATAGTCTATAAATCCTAAACATAATGACAACTCATATTTATTGGTCCTTTCTATAACTTCTCTCAATACTTGGACATAATCCGCTATACTAAAGCCATTTTTAAATCCAGTTTGTTCTTTTGGTTGGATAAAGATGTAAATTACTTGTAATTATCTTGGTAAAAATGTTGTATAGAACTGATAAAAGACTGATAGCTTTATAATTTATAATAACTTCTTTATCACCATTTTCAAATATTAATATGAGAGCTGCAGTCACCCAATCATCTGTAACATCTTTATCATTTAAATATTTGGTATATATTTGTCAATAAATTTTAAGATATCATTATAATTTCATCATTATCTGGAGCTTTTTTCTTCTTCATAGCTTTGATTATATGTGTCACTTCTTCATTTAAAGTTCTGGACAATTTAGAAGATATAGTAGATGTAGGAGATATTTTCCACACATATCATGCTGTCATCTCTTTTTTTAATAATAGTTTCATCTCTTTCTTTTTGCATAAATAAGTTTAGTACCAATAGAAAGATGTTGTTTTATACTTTTGAGATTTTTATTTCCCTATAGCTTTCCTTGCCAATTCACAATTATATTTTCTTATCTTGTTATTTTTTTTTTCTTATCGTTTTATACAAAATTTTAGATATTCAACCTTTCTTAATTCATCATTTTTGTACATTTTCATATTCCTTCTTTTCTTTATATGTTGCCTCTGTTGAAATTTTAATAGTCACTTGCTGCTTTTTTGTACCAGCTATTTTTTGTTGCAGTTTTTAATAGTGTGTCAGTTAATTTTCTATTGATTTAATTCAAATCTGAACCATTATCAAAATCTGTTAGTATTTGAAAGCAATTTGTGAGTTGTAATTTAAATTCATTGGAATATTTCTAAAAGTTAGGAATATCAACTGTGAATACTGGTTTTCTTAATAATTTTTGTGTTTCTAGTTTTGTGTTGACCCATATCTTACATCTTACTAATTGATGATTACTTCCTGTGTTGAATTTATTAAGAATATTACAATCTTAAAATGCACATTATCTTTAAAAGTACATATAATCCAATTCTGCTGTACCTTCATTTGGATGCTTCCATGCCCATTTCCATTTAGTATATGTGTAGAGATGGTAATCTGGACCAACTGATGATTGCTGGTTTAGCATAAATACGTATATTGGTGATTATTTATCTTTTCAACATATGTGTTCGGGTGTATCAGTGTTATGAGATAGTGTGGAGAATGATGGGTCGTGTAAAAGTCTGTGCTCATATACCCTATATATTTTTCTTAAAGAAAGAATTCATAATATAAAGTTTTTCTTTTTTTGCAAACTCCACAAGGGTTTTCCTCTTTCATTTTTATCACTGTAAACAAATTTGCCCACAGCACTTTCATCTTTCAATTGTTGACCATTTCTAGCATTAAAGACTCTCATCATAATTTAAAAATATTGTTTAGTCTGATCAAAAGCCTTTTGTATATTCATATAAATTTTTTTTACTTCATCATCACAATGAGAACTTGTTGGGGCATACATCTGAATTATCTGCATTTGATATCTACCATTAAGTTGAATAACTAATTTTGCCACCCTGACTGATACACCATCAATATCTACAAAGTTATTCTGCCACTTTTTATTCATAATGAATCCTATTGCTTCCAATATTTATTTCCTTGAAGTAGATTCCACGTCCATTTTTTAAATCATCTTTGCACAATTTTTTTAATTCGACATATGATTTAGTAAATGGTATTACTGTGTTTTGTTTTTTAGAATGGGTTTTTTTTAATTATTAATTAATTTGTTTACATTTGGAAGAACATAAAGTGAAAGTGATCCATTATTAGATTTTTTTTTTTGAATAAATTTAAATTGAATATTATTTAGAAACAGCATGATTTTTTAATTTATTCTTACTTTTACTGATGTTATTAAAGGAGATTTGAACCGAGACTTTCAAGTTCTCTAAAGTCATCCACATACACATGACCCTGTACATGTGAAAAAGATAAATGATCTCCAATATATGTATTTCATACTAAACCATTTATATTTTTCACATATATGTGGTCATGTGTAGTGGTTATATTGAATAGAGTGAATGACTGTAGAGAGCTTAAAAGATCTGGGTTCAAATCTTTTTAATTATATTTAGGTTAAGTATATACATTTTACTTGTATTTCATTTTTACTGATGTTATAAGATTTATGATTGAAGTTATTTAAAATATGTAGAATTTGTTTTTTGTATTTATGAATTTTTGCAAAAAACAGTTCATTTTCTATTTTGTTACTTTTGTAACTATGTATCTTTGTGCTACAATATAGAAATGATATAACACTAGCATTTTTATGTATCATTCATTGATAGCACTTAAAGTGAATATATCTTCTTTTATGGACAGGTTTGACAAGTAATTTATAGAAAAAAATATGTCTAAAACTTGGCACATGTAAAATTTTCATTATTTTATTTTATTTTTTATTGATGTTGATACAGTTAGTTTTTTGTGAGATTAATGGCAGCCATTCAAAATTTCTTTTTACAATATGTTAAAATTTATGAGAATAATTTTACTGGATGAAATAATATTCATTCATTTTTTACTTAACATTCACCATTTTACTTATTATGTGAGATCATATTTCTTGAATAACAGGATTGACTAAGATGAATTTAAAATATCATGATTTTTGAGTAACTTAAGCATACTTCCGTAGTCTGTTGACAGTATTATCTTAGATTATATTTTCTGTCAAGATCTGTCACTTTTTACTAATTATAATGCTATTTTTTTTTATTTATGTATGTATTATTTTTTCAAAACTACCCCAAATCTAAAATTAAACCAGACCAGCATAAAAATAATATTAAAACACAACCTAAGGTTTCACTGCTACAAGCAGACTTCTCAAGTGTAAAGAACTACAAAAAAAACCACACATTATATATACTATTAAAAACTACCCACAAATCCATTCACTTCCCATCCACCCTTAATATTAAAAGAACTCTTAAATAAGTTAATTGCTTCAGAATAATAAATTTTCAATAATAAAGACTCTTTAATTCTTCTTTTGATTTCATTTCTCTCAAAGAAGACAACCTTAGCTTCATCAAAATCAATAGTGTGGCCTGTATCTTTTTCATGGACATACAAAGCAGAACTAAGATATCTATTTTTAACTCTCCTTTTATGAACCTTTATTCTTTCATTTAAACTCAAACTACCCTGACCTATGTAAACCTTCTTACAAAATAAACAAGGAATAAAATATACCACACCAGGAATAGTCTTTCTAATAATAATAATAATAATAATAAGCAATGGTTATATAAGAATTTTTTTTTACTCAACCTACAACAATTTATATATAGTAATTTGTTTTGAATGTTGGAATACTATATAGTAGTTTAAGCTATAAGTACAGCAAATTTTTGATATACAAAATGGAAGCTAAACTTTATGAACGTAAATATAATTGTTATATGTTGTAATTAATTTTTTTATTGTTTGCATTTGCTCTTTCTTGGGAGAATAATATGCTTTCAATAAGATTCATAAAAAAATACTTTTTCTTTTTTTCTCATGTGTCGTAGCATCGGCCGGGAAGCAAACCCACTAACCCGGGACAACTGCTTGTTATGCAACTGTGCTAACCTCTCGACCACCAATGCTTGACATACTTTTCTTTTATCACCGAAGGACATATATAAAAGCAATAAAATAAATTTTAATCATTCTTTGTTAATCATCATTAAATAAAACTTATATACACAGTAATTTAATTTATTGTAACTAACAAGTCTAACATAACAAGTTTGTTCATTTTTAATTTATATGTTTTATTTGTCAGAATTCAAAGTTAGTAGTAGAAGACTCAATTAATTGTTTTGCCAAATGCTTAATTTTAATCATTATGTCATTTCATTATATTTATTTTAACAATATTTATTTAACATAATTCGTGATGTATTTTAATTCACAGTATAATTACTATGTGTTTCCAGTCTATTCTATTCATAACACTTGTTTCCATGTTATTTCACAACTTAAGTTATTACAAACATCACGTGACATTTGATTCGTTTCCATGACATTCTAATAATTGTTTTGTAGTTGTACTTCTGTGTCTATTAGCGATTGTAGACCCCTATATAAAAATTGATTATTTTTTCTTTTTTAATGTGATTAACTTCTTTATTTTATTGGCTGTTTTGCTTTAAGGTAGATAAGCAGATTAGTTAAAGATTTGGGTTTTTAAAAAATTATCTCTATAAATGGCTGGAGATACATTTTTAGACCAATCTTTTTATTCATATCATGATCTTCTCTTATTGATACTTATGGATTTAAATTTATTAAATATTAAATATACCTAACCTAAAGTATATATTTAAATTAAATGGAAGCAGACAACCTCCAACAACAAACAATAATCATGTTCATGTATCAAAAAATATGTATAAAGACAAAATTTACATTGATATTATAAGATCTTTAAAAGCGAGTATCTCTTTACCTTATAGTACTCAACTATTTACAGCAGTGCTGCAAGAAGTATTTTGTGAATTAAAATGGGAAGCTAAAGGAGTGAAAGTAAATGGAGATTATTTAAGTCATTTAGATTTTGCAGATGATGTAGTTGTTTTTGCAAATAATGCTTTAGAGCTGCAGGAAATGTTGCAGGAGTTATCAGATGAAAGTAGGAAAGTAGGACTAAAGATAAATTTTAAAAAGACTAAAGTAATGTTTAGTGGATTTTCTCAAAATATGAAAATTAAAATTGATTATGATGAGTTAGAAGAAGTTAATAGCTATAAATATCTCGGTCAGATTATTAATACAGTTGGAAACATAATGGATGAAATTAATCATAGAATTAATCTTGGTTGGAGTGCTTTTGGTAGAAATAACTTGATACTAAAAGGAAATATACCTATGTGTTTGAAAATGTTTTTGATAAATGTGTTTTACCAGTTCTTATTTATGGATCTGAGACTTGGACACTTAATAGAAGAGCAATACAGAGACTTCAGACCACTCAAAGAAGTATGGAGAGATGCATGTTAGGAATAACAAGAAGAGAGCAAAAATGTAATATATGGGTAAGAGAACAAACAGATGTTATTGACCTCGTTGAAAAAATTAAAAGACTGAAGTGGAGTTGGGCTGGGCATATTGCTAGAAGAGATGATAATAGATGGGCAATTGAAATCTTAAACTGGATTCCAAGAGATTGTAAAAGATCCAGAAAGAGACAACATGTGAGATGGATGGATGAAATAAGAAAGTGTGCAGTAGTGATGTGAAGAAGAGAAGCTAAAGATCGGAGATGGTTTGAACTTGGAGAGACCTTCATTCTGCAGTGGATTAATAATGGTTGATGATGATGATGACTTAACTATAATTTCAGAGTAATATATGATTGTTAAACAAATTGAAGTTTTATTTCCAGCAT
Organism: Epiperipatus broadwayi; assembly: GCA_028023455.1. Lineage (NCBI taxonomy): Eukaryota > Metazoa > Onychophora > Udeonychophora > Euonychophora > Peripatidae > Epiperipatus > Epiperipatus broadwayi. Next base: position 14,908,602 of record JAQFVV010006200.1, on the reverse strand, counting down.
TGTCAACGGATATTTACTTAAATAACACCAAAGTTGAAATTAAGGACAGTCAATTCGATCCATTTATTTTATATTTTTGGTCCATTTGAGCAATTTTTTTCTTCTTTCCATTTCTTGACACATGAGCACAATCATTCTTAGCTGTCAATCATTTTTAGCTATCGATGGTTGTCTGCTTTCTGTCAAATTTATTTATGGATATTTGCAAAATATTTCGTATTAGTTTTTTTAAAGATGTATTTGTTTTCCTGAAGTTATTATATTGTGAACTTGCTTTTGGTCTTCCGTTGGAATAGCTTTTATAAATATAATTTGTATGTAAAAAAAAAATAGTTTGAGGTTAAATTTATGTCATCTATAAATTTTTATTTTAATGCATTTTGAAAATAAATTTTCCATTTTTTTATTTTACATTTTATGCTATCTCTCTTGAGTAATTTGATAGAAAGTTAATACGAATTTTTGTCAAATTGAATAGTAAACAATCACATTTATTTAATTTTTGAAAGTTTTTTGTAGATAGTTATAAAATATCTCACTAGAGGGAACAAAAAACAATTGACTTGTGGAAAAATAGTTTTTTTCTTACAATAAGATTTCCATAACTTTTTAAATGATAAATCCATTAATATTTAGATTGATTTATCACAATTATCAGATATTTTTTAAAGCTTTTTTTTCTTTCAAGATTGATTATTAAGTTTTGCCGTTTTTATGAAAAATGTTTTCATCACAGATTTATATCTTAAACCAATGTTGTAATAATGATTTTTTAAAAAAGAAAATCGTTATATAACTTACAGCTATTAATTACTTTGTTATAAACCTTTTATTAACGTATTTTTATTATGTTACTATTAATGCTGTTTATTTATTATTATCAATAGCCATTACTATTATTTTTTTCACTAATAATTTCAATGAAAGGAAGTGTAATCCACTGATTTATTGTATGGGAGTTTATAATTTTGGATACTAGAATTGACAGGATTGGACCATAAACTTTAGACCTTGAGTTCCGAGTCTGCCATTCTATTACTAGACCAAACCACACAGGACAATTTCAATGCTAGTTCTAGATTAAGTAGTCATGGAGTAATAATTCAACATTACATTATTTACTTTGTCTTTTGTTCCAGTTTTTAAAGCCGTGTAATCAATTGGATGCTGAATCAAAGATTAAATGTAAATAATAATAATTTAATTTTAAATTCTATTAGATATAGCTTGGATATAGTACCTTATTGCCCAATAACATTTATATATAAAAGATTATATACACAAATTTCTGGGATGTACATTTATATTATATTCTATATAATATCAATATCATTTATGCTCTTTATTACTTTTTACAATGCTTTTTACAACCCACTATGATGGTTTCGATCGCACCAGCAATCTTCTTCAGAACTTCTACTTACATTTTCAAATCTTAACTATCATAGTGGGTTGTATTGTTAATAAAATTTTTGTTGAAATGAAGAACATAAATTATATTAATATGGATTTGGCAGCCAATAAGAAAGATATAGTTATATTCTATTGTATTACTATATTATTATTTTTATATTATTAATATATATACGTATTACTATTTTACTTCTTTACATTATTTTGTGGTAAAGTTTTAAATACCTTTTCTATTATTTATGTAAAGTTTATGGTTAAAATTTATTTCTGCCAGCAGGGATGGGGGGATTACTACTTTGGGAAAAGTTGAATCACTAGAGTAAATGGACAATGACTAACATGTAAACACATAATCACAGTAATTAGATGTTGTTATTAAGTCATAAATGACAGACTAAGAAAGACAAAATAGAAACAAATAATAATATTAATCAATATATTAATTAGATAGTAAGTAACAAACTAACAAAGACAAAAGTAAACACTCGTATTAATCAGATATAGTAATTAGATTACAAGTGACAAACAAAAAACACATTCATTTTAATCAAGTATATTAATTTAGTCAAGCATTGGTGGTCGAGAGGTCAGCGGGTCCGCTTCCCGCGGATGCTGTGACACATGAGAGAAAAAAAAGTATATTAATTAATTTATTACATTGTTTTTATATTAAATATTTTTTTAAAAAATAAATTGCCACTAACTCAATTAATATGGATCCCCCCTCCCCCAATTTTGTTTAAAAAATATTTTCTCCAGAAAATATAGCTGTCCAATAAAGAAATTGTGCATTTGTGGAAAAACAAAATATTTTATCACAATTAATATATATCCTTTAAAAATAATATATGTGTCTTTATATAATTAATTTGTTTTTAAATGTTATAAATAAAAAAATGAACAAATATTTTACAACTTTACTGCTGAAAACAAGCAATATTATGCTTACATGCTTTTTCAAATTACATATAAAATTATTTTAAACATATACCTTAGTAGTTTATTAAATGTTATATATTATACCGGAATCACAGTAAACATAAAGCCTGAGTTGGTGTGGCAAATTATTGTATCAGTAAGTGGTATGGTATGGTGGATGTACAGAGTTCACCCACAATGAACTTGGGCGATGGCCAATCATTATGCCACAGTTAAGTAGCCAAATTATTATACTGGTATGGAATCACAGCAAATATCAAACAGTTGGTGTTGTACTGTAATCTTAGCATCTATACACAAATACCTGGCCCATTACTATGTAGCTATACCTAATTGCTTGTGTCTTATTATTCAGGATTGGATAATTAATATCCATCCCTTGGAAGATCACCTAGTTCCCACCTTTATAAGATCAGCTTATGGATCTTAGAGTCACTTTGCCTATCAATGGGAGATTAATTATTAAGCTAGCTCATAGAAAAAAATAAGTCATATGCACTTTTATTCTGTATATATTTGCCCTACTATGTCACTCCCATCCTCCTTCAAAAGCACGAAAAAGAACTAGACCCCAAATACCCATTCAGTCACTAAGGGTTGCTAACATATCTCTATGACCAAGATTCTACATATCATAACTAAATTTACCCTCATCATATTTTTACTGTGGTTCATAATGTATTTTTATCTGATGATGACTTATGAGCAACAATTATAAGGAGATGTGTAATGGATAAATAAATACATGTAAGCAGTTTAATTTCAACATCTGATTCATGTTTTATTCCAATATTACAAAATAATGTGTACATCCCCAAAACAATTAATTAAGATAAAGTTAATTATAGAATTACTAAACATTTAATGATTAATAATAGTAAGAAAAAGAAAAAAATGGCAAGCATCACATATCTTTTAATTACCGTTTTTAAATGCCATTTTCCCTAGCTAAATAATTTAGTCGAAAAAAATACATATACACACCCCATCTTGTCAATAATATTGTAATGTAACTACTACGTAATTAATCGGTATCCATTCACAGCTCTGCCTAATTTCTCCCTTTACTAAATCAATGTTCAAAAAAAAAATCTCTTATCTAGTTACTATTATCATTTCATACTCCCCTTTATCATTTTATTTTAGGTCTGTCCACAATTACCATACATGTATGTACATATACATATCGTCTAGGGTTTAAACCCCCCCCAATGTTTACATGAATATCTCAATCAAAAAAAATGAACTATATCAAAATACATCAATATATGTGTGTATAAATAAAGATATACAATACCATTGATAAACAATTGAAGTAGTAAAAAAAGATAGCATAATAATAACAATATTTAGCAATAACAAAACCCTTAATCGCTAAGGCCTATTTTAATCTTTGAGGAGAGAGAGAGAATTGAGAAGAAAAAAAAAATGAAATGTTAATAGTTACTAAAATTTTGGATATATATTACCGATTTCTTGAGTTCCTGCATTTTGTGAAGTACTGTTAACCAGCTTTTTAAATACACACACACTATATATATATATATATATATATGTGTGTGTGTGTGTGTGTGTGTGTGTGTGGCGTACTGATTGATAATAATCACAGAGAAAAACAACACAAAAACATCTTTTAAAGGACACACTGATTATTGCATGCAAATTTTTAGCCTGGTTACTATTTTCAACTTGGTTGTTAAGATGATAGAAAATTTATGGTATAAACTAGTTGATGTCTAATCTTATTCACAGACAAGAGTTTGCTTCATGATTTTCCATAGCTTACGTGGTAAGTTCTGGATGTGTTTCTGTAGCTCCCATTCAGATGTACCTGGAATTTGGTGGGGTGGCTTCCAAAGCCCTTCAAACAAAACAATCTTGTATTCAGAACTGCATATCTTTTTAAATTTTCCGCATAAAAATGTTTGAAAAGAGTTGGTGACACCAGTCCAAGAAAAAAAACAATAATAATGTTCTTGTTTCAGCTTTTCTCTGATATTTATTCATTTTGCTCTACTGATGTCACTAGTCCTTTAATTACACTAGCCTCTTTATGGTAATATGTGACTGAAGATATCTACTATTCACTTGGGTGGTATGACATATTTTTATTTTGAAACTGTCAACTTATGATTAATTAGTAGCTAAATTCAAACTAGTTTGGTGGTCAAAAATGATCATTAATGGTATCTTTGATTTTACAAATTTGGTAATGACTTTCTCTCATTTTCTTTCTCCTTTTCCTTTCTAGAATATTAATATACCAAAAAATAGGAATAACATAAATTAAAAAAAAACAACTCTGCATTACATAGAATTAAACCTTGAAATATTAATTAATCTTCTACACTTGTATGAAGGCATCTAAGCTAGATTATTCACTCATGCATATAGGCCTACACACATAGTTAGAAGTTGATTTCTAATATATAGCTAAAATTGGCACAAATCTTGCATTTTTACCCCCATTTTATTGTCCTTTCTATATTCTATCAATGACTTGCAATCATATATATATATAGCTGAATAAATCAAATACACACACACACACACAAAATTCTCTACTACTTTTTTTTCAGGAGTAATTGGTCTTACCCTACAATATATTGTAATGGGATGACATAAATGCCATTTTATCCTCATTGAATAATTTATTAGTTTAGGGTAATGCGTGTAATGGAGTGAGTATTTATTACAGATTGGGCATGTATATAGACAAACAAAAATAATTTAATCATAAAATACTATATGCAATAGGATAATATAAATTATTTCATAAATATATTTAGGAAAATATATTAAAACAGTAGGAAATTCATTTCATTTGCCTATTTCATGTACTAATCTGCTCTCGTTATTCCATGGAATTCGAACTCGGGAAGAATATACATGAGTTCTAATTCAGAGAAATGATTATATCCTGCTTGTATGTTGTAATATGATGAATTATGAAATAGATAAATAGCTATGAATATAATTATAATAACCAATGTTTAATGAAATTATATAACTAACAAAGTATATTCATAACTCAATTTAATATAAGTTATAAAAAGAAAAAATGAAATAAATATGATCTTTTATTCTCACATTACTATTATACAGTAAACTATTATTAATATGCTATTAAATGGATGATAATTTATTATCCAAATAAAATAATTCAATATTATAACATAAAATAAATTTGTCTCTGTTCAAATAGTGATCTATATTTTATAGTGGACTTTCCTATTTCCAGGATGTCATATCACATGGATATAAGTTATAAATATTATCCTTTATTTTGAAGTCTATTCTTGATGATGTTAACATATGATAGAATAGATCACTTATACCAAAATGTTAATTATTCAGTTCGAATAACAAAACAAAAATTTAACTAATATATTAATTATAACAAATGAATTACCTTTATAACATAATATTAATTGTCATAAATATAGCTTTACTTCTCACTATATGTAAAATATATAATTGTTAATTAGAGAAGATATTAATTAGTATTAAAGTTTATCGGCTTAACGTTTTCGAGAATCCATGTCTCATATTCATAGCCTTCATAAAATGTATAATAAAATATGCAAATACAAATATTCAAATAAGCTAGTATTAAGTAGCCCATTTCTTCGAGATCTCGAAGCAAGTATCCTTTCTATTAATGGCATGGATCTAAAATTAGATAGATTATGTCTTACCCTTTTTAGTCTGTAGATAATCACAATGGTTATTAATTTACCTTGTAGCCTTTATCTTTATATTTGTTTAATAATCAATAAATATCAGTAACTTTAGATTATAGTTGAATGATGTTTGCCCTATTATTAAAAGAAAGAAAAATAATAACAAAAAAATATATAAGAGAATCATATACACCTGGGTCTCGTTTTACGCGATAGATAGGTTCCTCAGAAAACACGCGCAAACGAAATCGCGCAAAAATAGACATAACTTACCTTGAAAAAGGTCAGATACGGACTGTTTTTTTTCAAAAATCACATAAAAGCAAAGCACCAATGTAAAATTACTTTAAAATTCGCGCAAAAAAAAAAATAAGGAAATAAAATATGACTAATAAAAAATTTCAAATTTGAAAAAAATTGATACAAGACGAACTTTTTTTGACTAGAATATTTAATTTTATTCAAAACTATATATTTTTATGCATAATTTACAGTAATTTACATTTTTTTATACACGTTTTAATTATTATCACTATTTGCCGATAAACAGGTTCGTTTGCAAACTGGTAAAAAATCAGATTCTTCTCAAGAGGAAATACAACTAGCACCAACGTCACTCTCAAGTTGTGTTAATGGTTTTCTGGTGACAACGTAATTAGTAATTAATCTAACAACTAAAAATTAAATTCTTATTTTTGTCTTTAGTTTTTTAATATTCAATTTTAATTGTGCCCACTGCTATTACTCACCTTTTAAAAATAAACTTGCAGACACTAAATGATTAATAATTGATTACGTTCTTTTTTAAAAAGCAAAAATGGAATGTGATTTAAAATGCAAAATTAACACGCACAATGTTTGAACAAATTTACATTATAATCTTGTAAAATTTAATGTGTATATACATAAAATGTAGAAATCATGATTTTAATTTCATTATTGCATAAAATCTTACAATTATAAAGCACTGAAAATTTTGAAATTACTAAGATGAAAGTCGAATTCCAATAATGTGCTATTACTTTCAATATATGCGAAATTTATTATTTAAAGTAATAGTGCATTATCGGAGTTCGACTTCTGGAGAAACATGAATCATGTAACTTTAAAATCGCGTTAAATAAATCCGCGTAAAAAGAGACCCAGATGTATATGATGTTAATGTGTAGTCAAGCCTAGGATTATTTTACAAACAATTTATATTGACAAATGAAATAAATTTTCATTTTAATTCTTCAACCGTCTCTTACGAAGCTCCTCGTCGACATCTGACGTCACTCTAACTCTGCCAGTTCTTATGCTAAAAAATTTGTTTGATAGGTTTTGAATAGGTTTTTAAAAGTTCTGTAAGATGGTGCCCTCTTCCGATTTATTTTACAAGTAAAAAATAAAAAAATGCATTTAAACCTAAACAAAGAAAGAACATCGTTTGTAATTGGTTGTTAGTGAGCTCTCAGCCAAAAAAGACATTCTGATTGGCTGGAAAGAACAAAGAAACTGCCTGATCAAAGAAAATAAAGAAAAACGCTGAGATTTTCATTTCGAATGCAATTTTAAGTATTAAAAAAATATAATTTCAGAAATTAAACTAGTTTTTAAAAAAAAACCTAAAAAAACAAAATTATTTTCGAAAAATATTGAAGATTTTAGTAAAAATATTAAAGAAATATTTAAAAGAAATATTTACTTTTCTATAACGTAAAAGTCGACCTTTTTGTTTATATTATAGCTTTTATGTTGCCGAAATTGAATATTTTAGAATAAATAAATAGCAATTTATTTTTGAAAGAACTTTCGTTCTCTTCATAACCTGAAAAATTAGTAATATACTTTTTATAAACGTATCTGAGTTGAATTTAATATTATAGGTGAATATGTTTTAACAATAGGCTTTGTCTTCAGTTTGTGAGTTGGCCAATTAAAAGATTTGATTTTTACCTCATACAACCAATAATATAATTAGCGGTTAAAAGGTTAAGGATCCTTTTTTCTTCTCGTCTTTCAAAATGCATTATTCCATGTTCAAATGCTGTTTGAATTCCCAGATAGTGACTCCATTCCTTCATTTATGAGAATAATTTTCATCTAAGGATTTCTAAAAGTTTGTAGTAGTTCATTCTTATCCAATGTTTATCATTGACAGGTAATAATTATTTTCCTTTAGAATCAGATTCGACATTATAGTAGTATAGTTAACATTCCATCTCTACAATGTTTCTTTCCCTCTAGCTGATCATAGTTATGTAACCGTGTTACACTGTTATTTAAAGTTATTAGTTCTACTAAGACTTGATAACGTAGTTTTTATTTTATACGATCCTATAAATAATGAAGTGATTGGTTTCTTTTAATATTCAGCTTCAATAGGATTACTAAAGAGATTTTTGCTACTTATAAAAAGTATTCTTACATGGGTTAATTCTATTCATAATGATAAGCACAGTTTCTTTTTTATCCTCCAAAATTACTTTCTTCTTTGGAGAATTGATGATTTACTGATTGTGACCAAATGACTGACAATGGATTCAGATTTGTATTTTACTCAAAACATATTGACTAATCAGAGTTATATTTGAATTTCCTTTCATTTTCAAGAAGAAAAAAAATGTTTATTTCTCTTTTTCTGTTAACCGTTCTATATATATTTTGTCGATTTAAGTTCATGTTTTTCTTGTTTTAATTATATGTCATTTTATTATTTGTATATTTAATGAATGGATGAACAAATGAAGATTACAATTTAATAGCTATTTCTTTCCTTTAATAATTCTAGGGCTTATATGTAATTTTTTTACAGTGTATTTATCTACATGTCAGTATAGTTAAAAAGTTGTTAAAATTATAATTTTTAAATGAACAATTTGTATGCAATTATTAATATATAAAATTAATAATAGACTTTTTAATGGTTTTTGTTAATAATAATATTCAAGATAGGTGTGCATGTTGCATTTTTTTAAATATATATATGTGAGGAGTTTGACATATTCTCACAATATATATATATATATATATATATATAGGATGAACCCACAAAATATATATATATATATATATATATATAGGATGAACCCACAAAATATGTTTTTATATATGCAACCCATGAAAATCTTCATATCAACATATATATAGTATTTGACTTATTTTTTAAAAAAAATGTATCTAGTTCATTTCTGTTTTTTATCCTATACTTGTATTTATTACTTTATAAATGCACTTTTTTGCAATATAAGAAGTTCCATCTATTGATGAAACTATGTAACATACATGAGTAAATTTATGAGCTTTAGAAAACTAGTGAAAACTAGGTGTCCAATTCTTTTCAGGAAATAATTTATGATATAATAATGCCACAATAAGGCATTTAACAAATCACAAGGGAAAACTTTATTTAAAATTAAATAAAACTTATTATTTGAGTAAATTATCATTTTTGACAAAAGAAAAATATCTGATATCTGGAAATCACAGATATCTGAAGATTTTTTTGTTTGGTTTTAAGGGGATGATATAACATCAGCTTTTGAATTACTGGTGTTCAACCTGTATTCAGAAAAGACATAATAGTGTAACAATTCACTCCATGGCTTTATTAAGATAATCTGTGTTATATTGTCATGAAATATTTTTATGTAATTATGATTTTTAACTCTTATTACTGTTATCAGTTGCTATTATAGAATGGTATGATTATTACTATTTAAACTTAATGCTGTAGCTTAACATTAACAATCATTTTTAACTTCTTTTTATTATTCATCTTAAAAGCCTGGATTCAAAACACTTTAAGGTTTTGAATTTATGTCAACTTGCGTTGGATATTGTCAATTTCAGGCTTTTAGCTTGAAGAGTAAAATGGACTTAAAAGATAGTTGCATAATTGCAGTATTTACAGGTTTGAATCCCACATGACATTTATAAAAGGAATGGCTAGAAATCTACTGGAAGAGAATTTTAATGTATTAGCATTTATTCATCACTGGGTTACCAAACTTACTATAAATGACCATATCACTAAGACATACAGTTAGATATGCCAATAAGATGTGTATTATAAGATGAATGTTTCACATAACTCAAATATACTAAATATCAATAAATTTATTCACAGAACAAACAAGTTTATAAGATAATTCACAGGATAGATAAGATACCTGACAAAATAGATAGGCATTGATATAACGAACAGCTACAAGTTCATTTAAACGAATCTTTGAGAATCTATCTTGTGAATTATCATAATGATGTATATTGATTGATTGATCCATAAATAGGTTTATATTGTTAGTGTTATGTACTTGATAAGCTATACAATTATTTATACACTCATTAAAATCATTATAATTTCATCCAAAGTAATTAACAATATATAAAAAGTAAATATAATGTATAGTAGAAATATCTTCTTCAAATATTTTTTATTATCTTGATCCACTACATTTAATAGTTAAATTAAACAAATTCCTTCACTTTCTTGTAAAGTTTTGAATTTATTTATTTGTTTTTCCCCATGTGTCATAGCATCAGCCGGGAAGCGAACCCACTAACCTGGAACAACTGCTTGTAAAGCAACTGTCACTGATCTCTTGACCACCAGTGCTTGACATTGAATTTATTTTTGTATCATCTAAAATATTTTAACCCAATGTTTCAACTACTTAAATATAATATTACTTAAAGATAATGCCAGAATTTAAATGATAGTTCGATTTCAATAGAACTATTAGGTTAATTTATGTATTTTAAATTGATTGAGAAATAAATTCAAGATTTTACAATAAAATTTAGGAGTTTGTATAATATACTTATTAAGGGAAATATATTAATTGAAAATCAAACTGATTTAGCAGCTTTATAATATTTTTGAATTGTTCTTGATTGATTAACTCCTTATCTACCATTAATCCTATTTTTGGTTATTCTATTATTATTGTTTTTCAATATAAAAACTCAGTACTTATTTGATGAATATGTACAATGGAATAATCACATTCTATTTCATCATAAATTTAAATAAATAGTAGAACAATCGCCAGCACTCACTTCTCTCTGAACTCTGATCTCTCAAGGGGTGACATTCGTATGATTTATTTTTCAAAAAATCATCTAATCCTGGCTAACTAAATTATGCCTGTTAGTTTCACTTTGCCATATCAATCAAAAAACTTATAAGTTATCATATATGATTTTTAATTTACTTAGATTTCCAAACTGCTTTTGATAATGTAAATCTCCAAATATTAATATAACTAACCCACAAACTTTTAGATGATGATCCTAATCTGCCTTATCCTTTAAATAATAATATATAAAAATAATTCAGCCTCAATTACAAATTTCCAAAGAATCTCTTCAATATTCCAAATCATTAAAAGTCTTGTGCAAACATTGATTCATTGTGAAGAGAAATCTAGTAAGTAATCATTAGATTTAATATCCTTTTATTAAGAATAATTGTATGGTGGTTATTTTATTACAAGAGTTATTTCTAATTTATCTCTAATAGAAACAACCAATAAGAAATTCTTTATAGGTATTGGTTCATCTATTTTTTTTTACAAAATCTTTTGCTTATCATTTGGTAAATTCGTTTCTATATATTTTCCTACAAACTTTTTAAGAATACCAATTTCTTTATAAAATCAAATTTATGGTTAATGATACAATAAAGTGTATGTCATTATTAAACTCATTCGACCAACCCTAACTCATTTTATTACAACAATAAAAATTGTTAACTCAGCTTATGAAATGTAAACTGGCATTTTACTCTCCATAGTTTGTAAATCCAAGTGTATACCTGCAGAAAAAATAAAACTACATTAACATCTCTTTAGGGCAGATTCACCAGTTTTTTTGTCTTAAAATCTTGAAATCATCTACCATCCAGAATATATTTGAAATAGATGATACTAAATCTTTCATACAGCAAGAACTTTCAAGAGAATATGCTAAGACTTACAACCAGATACAGATCCCTGCTACCAAGTTACCATTTCCTGTAGAATGATTTATGAAAAACATTACCAATGAAGTTGCCATAATAAATTTTAATGATAACATATCTTACTTTTAGAAAGTTTGTACTGTAATATATATGTAGAATGTAAGACATACTAAAAAGATTATAAGTATGATGGTCCATATGTTATTAGAACTTTTCTCTTCTATATAGTAATTAAAAATTCATTTATGAACATTTTCCCAATGTATTTTTTTTATGATTGATTATTTGATAATGTGATAACAAAACTGTAATATATGTAAACTCAAAATTATTTTTAATCTTACATATAAAACCTATGATTTATCTGGATAGTTAGATGCCAATACATCTTCCAAACTAAAGCACATTACTGACTTGTTTAATTACTGTTGATTTTGGCCTCAAGGACTAATTATGTGATGTAAAGTATTATTTTATTAATTTATGAATAAGCACATACTCCAATTGTAAAGTCAAATCTGGGAAATTAAGGTTTCTATTTTTGAAATGCTGACTCACCAATTTGTTTTTCATTGTTTCATTTACATGAAAACTTTAGTATTCTATTAAATTTTACCCTGAATTAATCAAAAATACTAATTTATTGTATAAACTTCTCTTAATTGTATTTAACATATTTCTTCATTTATTCCTATATAATCCAATTTTGTAAAAATATAATTGATTTTAACAAGCATTTTTATTTTAATTAAAATTTACAAAGTGTTTTTTTAAAAAAGAAACCTCAAAATAAAAAATAATATGTGGGAGTATCTAAAAGTAATTAAAATTTTATAATGAAAAATTATTTATTTTTAAGTGCTATAAATGTAATCTCTTTTAAATTGCTGTTCATTTAATGCAATACACTGGTCTAACATGTTTTTCATTTTCAAAGTAATCCAGAAACACTTAGAAAGTGGTAGCTTGTAATGCCTGTGGTTTTTTTTTCCACCACTTTTAAGTCTTCAAAAAAAAAAAGAGGCATTTTTTTATTTGAGAGAATAATAAAAAATCACATGAAGTGAGACTTAGCAAATATAGCTGATAGATAGGCTGGGTCATATTAAATTTAATTAAAAAGTGTTTCACACTCAAGGCTTTGAAAAATGACATTTGTCAGGGTGATGCTTGCACTCTTCGTTTTGCTACAAAACAACGTGTTCACATTTTATCACATCACATTAAATGTTTCAGTACTTGCAGATAAAATGCCTAACCATTATGAACTAAATCTGAGAGAAAAATACCATTTGCATCAATGCATCTGTCTTGCAAGAAAACAGTTGTTTGCAGACAGTTGTCGCGGGTTCGCTTCCCGGCTGATGCTTTGACATATGGAAAAAAATCAGCATTGTTTGTCTTTGAATTTCACTTGCCATGCTTTTTAGAGACCTGGTGAACTGAACATTTCAATTAAATACCTCATAAACTTCTGCTTTTGTGAGATCAGCTTACTTGTAACCTGTTTCAAGCATTACAACTGTTTTCTCTGCTGTTTTCTGTAAACAAAAAACTGAATTTAACATTATTTGAACTTTTCAGTCATTATAAAAATTGCAAAAACGTGAAAAGCACTTTACAAAAAATGTGCCATGTGGTACCAGGATTTCATATGGTGATATCATTTGACAGATTGATGTAGAAAGGTTCCCTGCAAGAAGCATGTAACAGCAGAAGCATATACTAAAACAGGTACGCAAACCAGAAAATAATTGCACTAACTTTTGGGTACCCCCTCAAATATATATATATTTATTTATTTTAAAAAGCAACTAAAATCACAAATATAATAATTATGAAAAATTAAATCATTTATATTATCTTTGAGAAATGAAGATTATTCTGGTAGTATTTTTGATTTTTTTTTTTAAAAAATAATTATATATTTCAAATTAATATAAAATATAATAATTTTTAAATAATCATATAATTTATTGTTTGGGGGAATATTTTTTAAAAGTGGGGCAATCATATATGGTGCATATCATTATGTAGGAATGAGCCAAAGATGTCTACTATTAGTAAATAACTAAAATATACAATTTCTGGTATTATTTGGCTTGAGTTTAAAACATTAAAGCATTTGTTTCTTGTGTTGTTGGTATGAATAATATAAAATAAATAAAAATGACTGCTGTTGTACGATTCCATTGACAATTCAAGCTTATAGTAAATGAAACTGATATATAGTAATCAATATACTTATTGGCAGTTATATTGAGTATTTTCAATATTACTTTGCATTATATGATGTTAAATATTGGATTTATATTCTGTAACTTTTAATTTAAAATCACCCTTAAATCTTTATATGTTTGTATACAATAGCCATTTGAAATTCAAAAGTAAACTATTTGACAATGATATTTAACATCTTATAATGTAATAGTATAAAATATTTACAGATTGACTGATGAAGGCTACAGATTCAGCTGAAACCAAATAAAATAAAATTAGTTGAAAAGTGTGGAAAAAGAGATGTTTAAGTTGAGCATGAGAGTAAAGATAATGAATAGTAGTTGCTAGAAAAATCATGTCATGTCTGAGCATCTGAGTAGAAGTTTGGAAGCATTGGTTTCATTCATTTGAGAAAAGTAGATTTTTTGCTTCACTTAGCTGAGAATTGATAATATATGATAAAACAAATGCAATTCTCTGCTCTGATGTCACCATGGTAAACTTGGGCAGGAAGTAATTATCAAATAATAGTGCAATTTATTTCCTGTCTCAAGATCAGTTTCTAACTTTTGCCTTTATTAATAGTGCCCCTTTAACAGTGAGGCTTAGTATTCAAAGCTGAATATTTCATTTTATTATTCTTTTGAACTGAAAACGAATATGACTCCTGGTTAATAATTGTATATTTTATTCCCTTTAATTCTTCATTAAAAGGGGAATCTTTCTTTTTCTGGCTGGAATAAAAGATTTTAATATAATGCAACCTAATATGACCTTTTTTCTTCTCATGTGTCATAGCATCAGCCGGGAAGCGAACCCGCTAATCCGGGACAACTGCTTGTAAAGCAGCTGTCGCTGATCTCTCGACCACCAATGCTATGACATTGTTATATATTAATAATAATTTAAGATTTATTTTTTTTTTTAGCAGTCATTATATTTTAAGTGAAAATGGTTTACTTGATAGAATTTGCTTTTAATTTGATTTTTTTATATTTATAATCTGATTTAGATAATTGTCTTTCTTATTGACGAGGGGAAAAATAATCGCATGAGATTATAATTTAAATAATTATTAATATGCTAATAGTAAATATTATAGATCCATTTTAAAATAAATTACGAATGTCATTTGATTTCTTTTACATTTGCGATATTTTAGATTCATGTTATAAATTATTTTACTTCTTGTTAAGACCACATGTTCCCTCCGAGTTCACTGATTACATCTATTACCGGGGAGAAATTACTAATTTAATCACATTCAATATCATTTCTGAATATAACTCTTGAGAAACGCTATGAACTGTCAGTTGGAAAATTTCTTGATCTTTATTGAAGCATACATTAAACTTTTAAGACTTAATTTGGGATTTTTCTTTTCAAGGTAAACTGAGTAATTGTATTTCTTATTTCGGAATTAAGAAACTAAATTTTATTTCTTTAGATATTCCATGGAGACGGATCAAATCGCTGTTGATGCTCATTGATATTAATCAATCTTTCATTATTAGTTAAAGTTTACTTGTTTGAGTGATTCTGAAAGAGAAATGAATAAGAAAGCTCCAAATTTAAATCTCAGATTGCAGATACCTTTACAAAATAATAATAATAATATCAATAACAATATCGCATAACTTTTTTATATATTTGTATGAGCAATTATATTGACTCTATTTTAATGCTATCTAATATCGGCTTGAATAATCAATGGGTCCCAGATAGTATAGTTCTATAATATCATCATTCCCACACACGTTTTTGGTTTTTACATTTATCAGTGAGAACTAGGATTCAAAGCAGAAAATAAGGCACTTATGCATCTAGCAGACAATCTATTTCTTTATATTATTAAAATTAATAACTTGAAATTTAAAAAAACCCTACAGGTTTGAATCCAAACTCTAGTACTGCATAATTATAGAGCTTTGACAACAGTCACTTTCTATACATAGATCACTTTTATCTTTTGTCTAGGGATGTTAATATCAATAATAACATTACATGACTTTCTCATAGTTGTATTAATATGCTTCCAGGAGCAGCTGTCTTCACCCTGCTCTATAACCTCATATTGTAAGTTTGAGCAAAAAAAAAAGGTCATTAATCATACATAAATAAGTGTAGATAAATGTAGTCATTAACTAATATAATAAATGTTAGTTATAGTTGGTAATACCATTGATCTGTCATATTTTTTTCGTAGAAATCACAAAAATATTATAACATTAAGATTAAGAAAGTCCATAGGATGGCATATAGAGAAATGTTGTATGTCTTTCATCTTATATCAAAACAGTGTATTTTAACAGTTAGAGGATGATTACTCATTTCATCAATTCAAATTAAGCTGGCATATTCACCATCTACTTAATATTTTTAGGATACCAATTTTCTGACTACTTTTAATGGCTAGCTGAATTAAATTTATGACGCCTGCAGAAGAAAAAAAAACAATGATGTTGCTCAGAATGTAAAATTTTTTTCTAAAATTCATCCTGGTTGCACCTAAACCTCAATCGTGAACACAGTAAGGGTCAACAACAATGATGGTATACTTGACTGAAATTTTGTTACAGCATTGATATTAAAAGTAAGTAATCACATGAGCCAAAAGATTGATAGGTTTTCCTTATGAAAATCTTTGTTTTAAAATATATATAGTAGTAAGTATTGAAAATTAAAATAGGTCTTTTGTATTTTTTTTTAAATTAAAACTCAGCTAAGATGTAACTAAGTGAACAACCAATTTAAAACTGGATCAGTAAACTGGAATCATACCAGTCAGCAACAATATCTACAATAGTTTGATTCCTATAAGTCACTTTTTATGTTGGCTGAGATCTAATTTTTTTAAAAAATCTCATAAAATCTCATTAAACATCCACTGTGTATATCTATAATCTGTGAAAATTTCATATAATTATGTTTATTTCTATCCATCTATCTGCCTGCCTGCTCATTCATTCATTTATTTAATCATTTGTATATTTATCTATTACATAGGTAACAGTTGTCTTGTTTTTGGTTACTGTATTTGGGCTGTGCAGTAAATATAAGAAAGCAATATGAAATATTTGTTGTAGAGGGCTATTTTTTGGAGTCATTGTCAGATAGTCAAAACAGAGTTAAAATTTGCAGGCATTGATTTCAAGATTGCCTTTGCTGTGTAAAACAGACTTGAGCTGATGCTTTACAACTTTGTGAAGTGAAAAGCATTTCGTGTTTGTGTTGTAACATTGTTTATCACATTTAATAAATATTAAAGATTACAACATCTTCACAATTTGAGATATTTATTTAAACTATGAACTAAATATAGTTATCCGGAAATCTTGGAATGTCTAAACATCATGAGTGAATGGTAAAGTTTCAATCCAGGAATATTTAGGAGTTGATTCCATCAGTCTAAGTCACCAGTATATTAAGTGTATTTAGATGCCAAATGTTTCAAATCTTATTCCATGTAAAAAGCTGTTTGCATCCACTTGTTTTTTTTCTGATCAACTTGTCTTTAAGAGTAACAAAGGCATACCTTACATTTAATCTGAAAAATTCTATACTAAGTCATAAGTATTATATAGAAAGACCATTGTACAATTTAATGTTACTTTAATACCTCACAACTTACTACCTATAATCTACTTATCCTTTTATTTCAAACTATCTTTAAAAATAAAACACAGATGTGCAAAACCAGATTAGAAAGTTTTATACTAAGCCATAAATAAGATATGTAAATAGGATTATCTATCTGAAGCAATTTAATGGGTTATTATAGCTTATAATATAATTTTTTTAATATTATCAGTGAAGCATTCAATATCTTCATGCTCGCAAATCAAAATCTTTAGATTGACCTATATAATTAAAAAGTAGGTTGAAGATAAGAGTAGCCACTCTTGTCTTTTAAAGTTGTTAATCTTGTGTTAAAGATTTGTAGAGCCTACTGTCATATTTTGGCACATAGTCTTAAGGTTATAGCCTTAATATATATTGCTTAATATCATGATGTAAAAAAAAAACCTGGTATCACTTAGCTCTAATATTGTATTGTCTAATTACTGCATTTACTTTCATGTAGAGAACTTAACGTACATCTCTATCAATGTAACAGAGGTAGAAAAAAAAATATTGATTAACAAGATCCAGAGTTACGATATCAATCTAGAACTGCTTACATTTTAAAATGCACAGTGTCTAAAGGAATAAATTAAAGGCAGTGATAATACTGCTCTCTCAAGGAAATATTATGTACAATCTTAATGCATTTTCAGTGCTGAACATCCTTGTCAAAGATAACTAAGTGAATTTGTATTTAAATTTCAATGTATTCTCTGAACATGTTTTATTATTGCTGTACTTTATTACATTTCAGTGTTAGAGTTTTCATAGTTATATCTAAATGATTATTAACTTATAAGAAATGCTAAAGTTTATTGAGCAGTTAGTGAAAAATATTGATATCTCTTTTGTTGTTGTAGAGTAGCTTGTAGAGGCTCAATACTACTTAGATTATGTGATTGAAAGGTAATGGTATAGGTGCAATACTTATGCATTTTATGATCTCTGTTTTTCCCTTGTAACATAATCATGGCAATAACTTTGCTATCAAGGAGTGAAATTATACATCCATGCATGTTGGGACTAGGAAAATATTATATTGTGGCTTTTTAGATTACTATATTTTCATTGTTTTCAAAGTGATAAAAGCAGTCCAGTTGAGGGGCCATCAAACTTAAATTCTTCTTCCAACTATGATAATTCAAATAAATCACTATCTTACTTTTATGATCATGGTTCATTACTTCACACCATGACCAACAGCAAAAATAAATAGCTTTAAAATAGTACCACAGTCATGGATGTTCATAGTGAATTATAGTGCACTTATGCAGTAATGTTCTTTGCTGTCACTTTATTTTGGCTTCCATCATATAGGCTTTCTCTATAAGCCTTGATTTTTGACTTGACTTTAGAAAGAGTGAGTTTGCATTTTTGATGATATCTGTTGTTAATTGGGAATAAAAAAAATTGAACAGATTCGATAGGTTTGACCTTTCGTGAAATCAACATTTTTTTATCAGATATATATATATATATATTGTAATGGAACGTACTTGCTGCATTCCATTTAAATTGAAGAAAAACAAAATTATCCCGGTTATATATAAATAAATTGTGAATTCAATTAATTTCATAATGACTCTAGCATTAAAAGAAAAATAAGAATAATATATTACCGCTCTTTCAAATAAATTACAAAGACGTTACTTATAAAACAAATAGTACATCCTTTATTTTATATTATGGTTTAATTTTAGGTAATATCAATGTTTTAAATACAAACCCAAATAATAAATATACATATATACTTGCAATAAGTATATATATTAAATATATAAAGACATATCTATGCTTAACAAGTAGATATCAATATAAATACAAATCCATACTTATACTTTTCAGATATTTAAAATAATAAAAAAAAATATTACATACAGCAAATACATATAATTATTGTTTTGGCATGCATAAGAATTATTATACGAAGTTTAAAAAAAAAAAATGAAAATAAATAAATTAATGATAAAAATTTTATAATAAAAAAATTTACGAATATAAATTTACTTATTAAAATATATATAACAACTCATATACAACCCAAACCTATAAGCCATACTTTAAGATTTTAAATTACTTAAGTATTAATTTTAACATCTGTTAAACGTTTATCGCTGTTAGAAAACAAGACGCTTGAATTGAATATTTATAAAACGTTATATTTTTTATAATGAAAAATAAAAGTAAACAAAAATATCAATCTCAAAAAATATATTTATATATCATTTATACATATAACATTATTAACTACCTTTCAAAGTTCACATGTTCAGTTTTCCTTCAAAAGTCAACTTATTCCTTTGTTTTATTTCTTTATCCGTTTAATATTAGAATGCATTCTAGTAAAGGTGAGGAAATTATCACGTTAGAGAAAATTGTTAATTCTTGGATATATGTATATTTTATTCTTTTAAAATTTTTTTCCTTGAAAAATAAATAAATAAATTGAAGTGTTAAATCCAATATATTAATTTTAATTACCTCCAGATTATTATTAGATTGACCATTATAGATTCCAGATAGCTATGTCAAATTTCGGCTTCAGACGCGATGAAATACATATATTGAAATTTTCTTAGTTGTCTCATTTTAAACTGCCTTGGAATAAATGAAAGAAAATGGTGCAGCCTCTTGGCTGCGATATATCTCGATTAGCAAGTCATGATTTATGTATTTACCATAGAAATCTATCTTATTCCGATATTCTGAAGAATGGTAATTTCAAAGAAATAAAGTACAACAAAATTTTATCCTTCAGTTGGTTTTATTACTATCTTAATAATAATAATAATGGCCTCTTTTTTTGTTGTTGCTGTTGTTTCACGTGCTAGCAAATGCTGTTTTTAAAACCCTCGTTACACATGTTTTCTTTTAAACAATTAACATTTAAAAAAAAAAAATATCAAGCATATATATATTAAAAATATTAAATTGAAAATTTATTTGACAGCTTTAAAAATATACATAAATAATAATATTGCATTTTTTAATAATCACTGCAAATAAAATATTTTTTTATATAATCAACAATTTATATGTCTTTATTTATTTATAATAATTAAATATTCATAACGATGTACCATCAACATATAAATAAAATAATAACTTCAAACAATAACTATACCTAATAACCATAAACAATAATACTTCACGTATAAACATCAACTCAAAGAGGTTTTTTTTTTATATATAACAAATGATAATTTTTAAAATATAGATAGACTTATCGATATTTACAATATATATATGCCTTTTTAGAATTTTGTCTGTAAATGTTATATTGATGAGTCATATGTGCTTTTATGTATCACATGATATCACAAATATAATACTGGTGTGATTGTTACAATAAGTTTTGTCAAAATATTATTTTTAGTATGCCCAATAGTTACCATTTCTTAGCAATTATTTTTTTCTTTTTACATACATAATTACTTCAGTAAATACAATGTTTCTCTGTTTACAATCTTATTCCTAATATATGAATTTTTTTCTATAGTACAAGTTTTTTTCATACCATCACTCTAATATGTAATATATAGGAGGTTTGAACTCAGACTTTCATACAATCCTCAACTATCCAGCTATCTCATATTGCTGACACCCTTGATCACACACATGTTGAAAAGATAAATAATCACCAATATACGTATTTCATGCTAAACCAGCACTCATCAGTTGGTCCAGATTATCATCTTCACACATATATACAATCAATGCTCAGTTTATATTCAGATAGTCAGTCTTCATACACTCCATCCCAAAACTCTTCAGTTATCCATTTCATTGAAAATCTGATGATGGAATGCTCAAAGCCCACATCTTCCTAATAAACAAAATTCTACAGATAATAAGATCAAGCATGAAAACTGAAACGGCTTGAATTGTGATCTATGGATTTTGAATTCCAGAGACTACTACTCTTTCACAGCATAAAAACCATATAGGGCAAAAGTAATCAAATAATTTATATACTGCATGGAAATTCTCATGAAGTTTTAACACCAGAAGTGCGATCTGGATCACAATCAGTGAACATCGAACTTCAAAATCTGCTACAGCAATCAAACAGAGAAGGGGAACTGTATTAAGCTAGCTATTTTTTAAAACACACACACATACACACACACACACACACACATATATATATATATATATATATATATATATATATGTTAAAGACATGTACAAAGACATTTTATTGTTGCAAATATATATGGTATATGATTGTAAACAAAACATTAAAATATATAGAATTTTTTATCAATTTATAATTTACGTGTATATATATTTAAAATCATTATAGATAATTGAATATTTATAAATACAGTAATTAGACATATGTAATGTATAACTTTAAAAATTTTATTAACATGGAGGAGTGCTTTCCACTATCCTAGTAGTCTTTGTCAACTAATATTTTGAAAGGCTAACCTTCCCACAATTCCATGATCTTAATATTTGCTGCCTTTCTTTTAATTAAGTTTTGTTTGTCTTTATATATTATATTTAAAATCATGTACTAATGAAACTATGGATGTGATAAATCATATATACAGGAATACTTTATTTAGTCTATATACAACTTATTAAATATAAAAATTTTCACTATATATAATTGAAATTGTAAATGGTCCATGTTCCGAAGGAAGTTAAATGTCTATATGTAAAGGTTATTTGGAACTCTGGGTAAACCTTGAATTTTTTTTAGCTTAAAATATTGAAAAGTGAAAAGGTTTTTTTTTTTTTTTTACAAAAATTGGATAATGTTAAATAATTTACAATTATTAAGTTTAGAAAATTTGTGATAATTTTTTTTTTTTTTTTTACTATCTAGAATTTAGTTTTTTTTTCTTTCTGTAATCCTAAATTGATTTTTTTTTAATGATAAAAAGTGAAAATACTCAACTTCATTGTTTAATAGAAGATATTTTAAGTTGGAAGAGTAATTCAAATGAATTAAAAAGAGTTTTTGCTCTTTTATAAAATATTTAAATGCAAGCTATTTAAAAAGAAAAATTTAATTAAGACCAAATAAAGAAATAAATCTTTAATCTATTTCGGAGTGAAAGAAGAAGAAAAATTATTTTTACATACTTAAAATGAACAAGGTGTAATTGTTGTAAAGAGATAAATACAGAAGGTTTTAATAAAATTTTCTAATGAATTATTGATCTAGAGATCTTTCTTTAATATTCTTGAGAATTGTATATATGATCAACAAACTAACACACACAAAAAGTAGTGCTGAATATAATTATAAACAAAATAATGTAATGGTATATTGCTTGGTTTAGACATTTTACACTAGTCCGTGAAACTTTAGCTCTTGCTGTGTCTGCGAGTGTAATTCTTGCCCTCCAGACTACATAAGATATAACTTTATTCATTGGTAAAAACCACAACCAATACGGTTAAAAATTAGTACTCAATATATCTATATCAGATGTTGACCTTATTAATTAACAGATGTATAGTTTAACAATCTATGTATAGACCCGTAGGCATACAGAAACAATAATGAAGATTTAAAATACCTGTTAAGTCCTTCGACTTGCTTTGGCACATTTGAAGGCAAATCTCTTCCCATGGGAAGCTAAAGTACATATGATGATGTCCAGAGCTGAGGTTAATTGTTCATCTGCCTACCAGAAGCTTTCATCAGCAAGTGTTCATTTCTTTTTTTTACTTGGCTTCTATCAATCGATTGTCCAATCACTCTTCTGATTGGCTCTTCTTTCAGATCCCGCTGATAATGCAATTATTTTATTTACTCTAGATACATCATGGACCAGAGAATTTTACTTCTGTTAAGTTCTATTAAAAAGTTATTTTGGGATTTCTAGAGTTGTTATCAATGATGGATCAAGAACTCTCCATCGTTTAATTCCTAACACATATCTTTTTTTTTACTGAAGGAATTTCATTACTTATCTCCAGAGATTTTAACTAATTGCTCTGATCATCTACTTAGAAATAATTTAACGGTAGAAATTAATCTTTTATGTTCACGTAATACCATTTTAATTTATTTAAACTTATTATTCTTCAGTAAAAAAAAATTCATATCCTTAAGAAGCTAAATTTTTAAATTACTGTGTATTTTATATACATGTACGTACATTGTTCTATTCAATTAATCATTTTATGTGTATGTGTTTAAACGTAAACACACATATATAACATATTCAGAGATTTATTTTTTCTCTGACCTTAAAATGAACTCATTGAGGTAATTTGGAATCTTTTTTCTTTTTACATGTTGAAGCAGATTTATCACAGCTTCGCTTGTTATATTATTCTCTTTAGTACACATAGCTGATCTTTGTTATGGTGGGTGAATTTTGTTTCTGGTTTATTATCTTCATTTAGTACTATCTCATTGCTATCCATTCTCTTGAATAATTTGGGTATTACATCTATGTTTTCCTCTTTAAGCAATTGATGACATGTTTTTGTTTAATATGATTCTGTCATTTATACAAACAGGCACCACTTGTTTTGATAGGTGATGAATAACTACAGCTTGCGACCAGAATTTATTTAAGTTATTTTTAACCCACACACTTTCCTCAGGTGTAAACTTATAAAAGTTCTCAGTAATTTCACTATGATTCTCTGTCCATACAATGTTTGATAATTTTTCCCATAGCTCTCAACCTAGATATATTTTAGCTAGTGATTTTCCAGATTTAGCAGCTGGAGTCAAATGCTAATAAAACAGTGTAGTAAGGACTGACTGTCTTGTTTTCCCCATTTTGTTAATGGATGACTTTTAAGGTTTTCCATGTTTTTTCCAGCCAACCTGTTAGATTTGAGATAGAAAGAGGACATGAGTAATCATCTTTTATTCCCCATTCTTGCATAGCCTTTTCAAAATTCTCTGATGGAAATCCAGTTCTATTCTCTCAAACTAAAATTTCATAGAGACCATGGAATGAAAAAAATTTGTATAATTTATCAAGTGTTTTGTCTGAGTTAGTATTTTTAACTAACTTATATTTGGATCATCCTGAACATGCATTCACAACTACTAAGAATAAATGTCCCTCAATTGGGCCACAGTGATTGACGTGGATTTGCTGCCATCACTTCTTAGCTTTTGGCCTTGATTCATACTTTGATGGGGGCATAGTGCATTAGTGACAGTTACCACATTTTTATAAACTTTTCAATATCAGTTTTAATGTTTGGTCACTAGACATAACTATGGGCTAAAACCTTTGCCCTAACAATGCTCGGATTACCTTCATGCAATAACAAGAATTTGATTTCTCCCCTTAAATGGAATTAGCAAACAATCACCACTCAGTATGCAGCCTTTGTAGATGAAGTTGGATATTGCTTAGGCCAACCTGTGCTAATGTGATTCATAATCTATTGGAAGCTGTCATCTTCTGTCTACACAGCTATTATTCTGCTATTGAGGGTTTGACTCTTTAGCACATCGATGTAATTAATTTTTTTTTATTGTCTCCAGCTAATCAGACCTATGACATAGAGCATTGGTATGTCCTATTTGCTTTCCCTTTTTATATTTTAGAATATAGTCATCTCTTCCAGAATGCTGAGCCATCTTATCATGCAGGATCTAAGGTGTTTGGGAATGTATTTGTTACCTAAAATATCAAGTTAGGGTTTATAACTGTAGTTAATCTACATATGTACATACAAATATTGATGTAACTTTCTGATGCCAAATAGTATCACATGAGCTTCCTTGTCTATCTGACTATAATTTTTCTATGCTTTGGACAAGATGGATGAAGCATAGACAATGGGTCATTAACCTGACTGCAGGATGACTAGCACTGCTCTGACTCTGAATTCAGATGCACCAGTAGTGCACTAGTAATTTATTTGAACTTAACAGTGACTTTGTACACAAAAATGTTTTCTCTTGATCAGTTTGCCATTTCCATTTCTGGTTCTTTCTGGCAATATGAGCTTTCTCTTCCAAAAAATTTTCAAAAATAGTTTATGAGTCCAAGCTTGTAATTGTTTAATCTAATTAGGTCTCTGGATTTCTGCTACAGCTGTAACCTTTTGTGGGGCAGGAAATGTGTTGTTTTTGGAAATGATATGACCTAAAAACTTGACTTTGCTGGTATTCCAGATATACTTTTGGGTATTAAGCTTTGTGCTGAATTCATTAAGTTTTTTTGCATATTTTACATAAATGAATTCTAACTTTTTTTTCTGTAATAGTGGACACCCTCAAAGCTATTAAGGAGGGTTTCAATTTGTGACTGAAAGATGCTGGGGGTAGAAGATATTCTAAATAGATGCCTGTTGCATTTAAATAATACTATGAGCATGGTTAATGTTAATATTTCCATGGGTTTCTCAGTGACCAGTATCTGATTCATATCAACATTTAAATCTAATTTTGTGAAAAAAATTGATTTTGCAGAGATGCTATTAGTTTTCTAGCATTGTGAACAGGATAAGCATTTTACTGATACCTGATAGTCACCGCACAAACAAATTTGTCCATTGGGTTTAGTAATAATTACTAATGGCATAGCCCAATCAGATTTTTCTGGGGATTTTAACATGTTTCTCTTATTTAATTTATTAATTTCCTTCTCTACTCTTCCTTTCTGAGTGAATAGAACCTTATGCACTTTGCAAATTATGGGTATCACCTCAGGGATCACTTCTGACAAAATAGGGGTCATTTTAATTTTACTTAGTTCTCCATTAAACAACTTAGGAAATTTGTCTCTCAATTCCTTTTCAATTTCAATCTTTTTATCAAATGTGGGTTTTATTCCCAATTTTTAGAACCAGTCTAGAGAATTTGACTTCTATTAACTTCTATTATAAAGTTATTTTTGGATTTCTAGAATTGTTATCAATGAATGGATCAGGAACTCACAATCATATAATTATATTTTTATTGAAAGAATTTCATTACTAATCTCCAGAGATTTTAACTAATTGCTCTTTTCATCTACTTAGATATTAATCTTTTCTGATCACATAATACCATTTTAATTTATTTAAGTTTACTATTCTTAAGAAACTACTTTTCTAAATTACTGTGTATGTATTTTACCTACATGTATATACATCATCCTATTACTATTAACCATTTTAAGTATATGTATTTAAAAATACCCACACATACATAACAGCTCTTGAATTAGACTTTCCTCTGCAAGGCGTTATATTCAACAAACAGTTGTAATCAAGCACCATACTGTAAATGCATTGCCTTCTACCACTTGTCAGCTAATTTCTTACAGATTCGAGATAGCTAGAAACTCGTCTAAAAATCTCATTTACTATCATTTGATAATAGATGAAATACACAGGCTTATATATACCTGTGTCTATATATGTAATAGACAGGGTATGAGCACAGACTTTCACATGACCCACCACTCTCCACACTATCTCATAACACTGATACACCTGAACACACATATGTCGAAAAGATAAATAATCACCAATATACGTATTTCACGCTAAACCAGCAATCATCAGTTGGTCTCCAGATTACCATCTCTACACATATATGCTACAAGTGCTCAGATATATATTAAGATAGCAAATCCTCCTACTTTAATGGACAGGCTTCAATGTACTCCACACTCCAACTCTTCAACCGTCCATCCAATTGAAAATCTGATGATGAAACGCTCAAAGGCTACCCTTAGGCTATCATCAGATTTTCAATTGAATGAACGGTTGAAGAGTTGGAGTGTGGAGTACATTGAAGCCGGTCCATTAAAGTAGGAGGATTTGCTATCTTAATATATATCTGAGCACTTGTTGGCATATATGTGTAGAGATGGTAATCTGGACCAACTGATGATTGCTGGTTTAGCGTGAAATACGTATATTGGTGATTATTTATCTTTTCGACATATATTGGTGATTATTTATCTTTTCGACATATGTGTGTTCAGGTGTATCAGTGTTATGAGATAGTGTGGAGAGTGGTGGGTCATGTGAAAGTCTGTGCTCATACCCTGTCTATTATATCATTTGATAGATTATTTTAAATAAGTGATGGAAATTGGATTATTGCTAAGATACAGGAAATATACTCAACATAGAAATTGTCTTCCAGAAAAGGAGTTGATAGTGTTTGGTAGTTTAGCAATTGTGAAAATTTTAGCTCTTGGGCATGCCTTTTATATGTGCATTCTAAGTAATGCTCCAAGTTAATTTTTTGTTTTAATAGACTCACAATGAGCAGTGCTTAATTGTGTAGTCTTCTCACAACACTCGAGCTTTTTTGTGATTTAATAATTAAATCTTAATGCCTGACAGTCTACATTTGTTAAATATTGCTGGCAGCTGTAACCAGGAGAAAAAATAATAATTATAATCAGAGGAGATATGGCAATTTTATTTTATTTTAAACTATTATACATTTATTTTATATTTATATTTTATTTTTACAATTGTATTACATAGTTGGAAATTTATATGTCTGAAAATATAAATATTTATTAATTTAAAAAAAAAACTGTCAATTTTTTATCCAAACTTAAATTGTACCATTAGGATTCTCATATGCCAATGCAAAGGTTGCTTGCAAGGATTGAACTGTGCAAGTTATCAAAACTTACAGTCAATCATGTATACAATGCAAATTTATATAAAGTGATACCCTCACCACATCATTAGGCTAAACATTTTAAAATTAAGAGTGCCATTGAATTTAATTTGATGCCTGTTGTGAATGATGAAAGTTTTGATTTTAAAACAGGAAAAACTCTCCACACAGTAGGGCCACTCAATGCAAGCTAGAGTAATCAATGGATGCCAGAAGGCTTGTGCATAAAATCCCTATCTAGTGCCTACTCATTCAATAGTCCCAGACTAGTTTTTGGCTTGTGGCCTTCATCAGTGAGAAGCCTTGGATCTGAGAACACTGCACCTAGATCTTAGCATCCAATGCAACCATCCAGCAGCCACCTTTTATCTCTACTTAACTACA
This sequence comes from Epiperipatus broadwayi, assembly GCA_028023455.1. NCBI lineage: Eukaryota > Metazoa > Onychophora > Udeonychophora > Euonychophora > Peripatidae > Epiperipatus > Epiperipatus broadwayi. The sequence goes on along the minus strand of JAQFVV010006200.1, from coordinate 14,879,819 downwards.
AAACTCTGAGAATAAAATTGAAAATACAATATTTTCAATCTGACCTCATTAGCTTATATAGTCATATAGATCTGAACTCTCATAGTTTTGTAGTTAAGTAGAGATAAAAGATGACTTCTGGAGGGTTGTGTTAGATCTTAAGATCTAGCAGTGCTCTCAGATCCAAGGCTGCTCTCTGATGAAATCCACAAGCTAAAAACTAGTCTGGGGATATTGAATGAGTAGGCACTAGATAGGGATTGTATGCCCAAACCTTCTGGTATTTATTGATTACTCTATCTTGCACTGAGTGGCACTACTGTAGGGAGAGTTTTGCCTGTTTTAATAACAGTTATGAACAAGCATAAGAAATGATGATCATGTGATATTTAGTGGTTTTAAGTATTGGTTTTATAATGATCTTATGCTTTTTCAGAAATATTTAATTGTTTGCTAATTACTGTTTATAAATATTAGATTTGAATATGTAGTTGAACTTTTGATCTACATTGGATGAATAAAGAAATGATAGATGCATAAAAAATACTATTTAAAATTATGGTTAAAGTTGCAACTCAGATTTTATTATTCAAAATAATACATACTTATTCTTTGCATAAAGTCTATGTATATAAAGAGTCTATATAGTTTTTATTGGGAAGATATGACGGAGAATATTGAAAAACTGCAATTAGACACCAGCAATATCATTTTCAATCACTATCAATCCACCACTGCAGGATACAGGTTTTTTCCAAGTTTAATTCATCTTCTCTGATCTATAGCCTCTTTTCTCCACATCACCCTAGGACACTTTCTTATTTCATCCATCCATCTCACATGTTGTCTCTTTCTAGTCTTTTATAATCTTTTGGAATCCAGTTTAAAGATTTTAACTGCCCATCCATTATCATGTCTTCCAGCCCAATGCCACTTTAGTCTTTTAATTTTTTCAAATGACGTCAGTAAAAATATTTAAGAAATAAAAATTTTCCGCTTAATAAATTAAAAGACAGCATCACAAAATATTAAATAAAAACATAATTTGTGGTTCACATGTTAGTTTGTTTAATCATACAAAGTTATTTTTGCAGCAGTTTTTTAAAATCTTTTTTACTCTTAGTAGTTAGAATGGTATACTCATTTACAAATGCTGCTGTATAATGAATGTAGAGATGTATATAATTTTAATATTCCTATAATTATATATATTTTAAAAAAAATCAGGATTAATATTAGTTAGTTTTTATTTGAAGCATCTTATTGGCATTTCTTCTATTTAATTAATATCAGCAATCACTTCAGTTCAGGGAAATCAATTTCATTCTAATTTAAAATAATTAAGTCTTAAACTACTACATCTACAGGAGTTGATATTGTAATATACATTTCAATAAACAAAACTATTTAACTACAGAACAATGAAAATTTAATTATTTAATGAACGTTATAGTTGAAAATCATTTAACAATTAAGATTTTAGTTCTAAATATTATGTCTAGGAATCTCATAGGAAACTGTTCTTTGTCTATAAACCTATTATTTCTAAAATAATTTTCATTTGTAGAATGATTTTAATGACATTTATGTAAATTAAAAAAAAATTGAAGAAGAATAAGTATTTTTTTTTAAGTAAGTCTTTTTAAATTGAAGACTGAAATGAAATTTTTTCATTAATAATATTATTGTTGTTTTTTTTATTTACAAACTTAATATTTTATGTTTCAATAATATACTTTATTGTCAACATAGGTTACATGATATTTACATGCTTATGCCTTGGTTCCAGTGGCATTGCTTTGAGATTTTCATTGCTAATTACATTGGTATGGGAGGGTTGATTAGGGGTCAAGATCTCTTAACTTATATAATTACAATATGTTAGAGACTATGGGTGTACATAGTAACGTTTTTCACACTATGATATTCTTGTCATTGCTATCATTGTTTAAATTTTCTGTTATTATTTTCTGATCTTGTTATTAGTTAGAGTCCCTCCTTCAATCTTGTCTATATTCTGTTATTGACTCTTGTTCATTAGTCAAGAGTTTTATTCATTGGTTCAGCTTTGTATCAATATTTTATATTGTCTTTTTAGTTTTTTGTTTATTATTGATTTTATTTATATATGATGGCTAGTAGTTGCATGTTATTATAAATTATCTTGTAATTTTAATAGCAACCAGGTAGCCACAAAGATACCCGTATCCACAATCTTTATGTCTCTGTTCCTTATTTGTTTGTACTTTGTTGTAAAATGTTGCCAGATGTCACCTGGTGTTATTGCCTAGGATGAATATACATTATGTGCACCAAAATATGTAGAGTTACACTCTAGATTACTGCTTGTGTGCAGAATCTGTTAACTGCTGTATAGTTTGTATTGTATTATATTGATTCAACATATTGTCTCTCATAGTATTTAATGCTATACAATTGTAAAATGTGTTGTTGTTTCTTTAGCAGCAAGGTATAAGTTGCAGAATGGATCTATTGATATACAAAGGTGACAGTAGCATAAAAAATAGAATGCTGGTAGTGCAAATAGGTTTAGCTTGATCAAGAAGTCAAAGAACTTTGGCTTCATTGATTATTTTTCTGAAGTTCTTAAGGAGTTTCTGGTTGTTTACTCCCAGCATTGGGCTAAAGTTACAGTTGTTTGTGACTAGCTTGATCAACTCATATGTCTACCAGTATGTGTATTTGCTATAAAATGCGAGCCTTTTAGTTCCAACATTAATCTGTGCTGGGTGTGGTAATGATCTGAAGAATCCATATGCGAGGGATGGATAATCTGTAGGCATTACATCGAGGAGGTTTTGAAGCTACTGAAACCATGCAATGATTTTTGCCAGTACATTTATTGTTTTTTGTGTGTGGAACACATGTATTGTCTAGACTTCCAGACCATTCTGTATAGTTGGTTGATTTAGTTGTTTGATTGAAATGGCTACAGTTTTTCTATCTCATAGTAGTTTGCTACAGAGAGATGATATGGCAGCTGTAAATTATTTTATAAAATTAACAATAGGTAAATAATATGTAATTCTTGTTGTAAGTTAAATAGTTATATTTTTTAATATAGAGACAAATATTCATTCAATAATGATGTGGCTATTATTTTGCAGTGTTTGTCTCATTCCATGTGCTCCCAGGTAATCCCAGGTAAAATGGGAATAAGAGAAATAGAGTAGGTTTTTTTATATAGTTGTACATAGGGTTTATTAGTGTAGATAAACCATGCTTATGTTTTGCTGAGGTTTAATTGTAGTTTGTGTGTGACTGTGTTATTTTGTAGTATTTTTTCCAACAGTGGACTTTTTTTTCCACAATGTTAGAAATACTGTCATATTATCAATGTATGCAATGCATGGAATCCATTGGGAGGTTTGTGGTATTAATATTTCTGGCAACTCACTTTTGATCTGGTTTAGGAGTAGATTTATATATAAAATAAACAGTGGTGAGCTGGGGATTCTTGACTATGTGGGTGTAAAAGATGTTGTGCTTCTCCCACTGAGTGTGAGATGTAGATCTCAGTTGAACAATAGATTGGCAATGATGTCTAGTAGGGTGGGTGGGATTGCTATATTAGCAAGCATGTTCATTAAGACAGCTATTGTGACAGAATCAAACACCACCATTATATCCAGTTGAATTGCATTTGGGGTATACTTTTTATCTTGTTGTATTGGATTTTGTATCATTTTAAATATAAGTTCAGTCTGTGTGGTGGAGGATTCCTTTTTTGTGTACTACATGTTTGATATCAGGGGCAATATGTATGCTTCTATTTTATCTTTGACTACCTTTTTTAATATTTTAATGCCTAACAGGTTCATGGAGATGATTTGAAGGTTTCTGAGATTAGTTTTAAAATTAAATTTGTTATTTGAATTTATATTTATCTGCTAATTGATTTTATTCACGTGATTGTGATCAGACAAGATGATAAATATATAACAAATTTGTGGTGAAAATGCAAATATATTATTGATGATCTAATAAGAGACACATAATAATTAAATATTATCATTAGTAATTTGCAAGATATGAATACCATAATTGGTTTTATAGACCCAATCTTAATGTTTCTTTTATTTAAATAAGACACAGTTTACATATTAAATAATTATAGGTAACTCACAGTATGACATTGCTATAAGGTTTATTTAAATATACAATGAAGACCAGGGTAGTCTGCATAAGTTCCTAAGATTGCTGTTTGTCCATTTCAGGGCAGAATCTCCGAGTTTGATTTCCCACAATGATGTTTTTTTTTTTTCTTTTCATAAATTTAAATCATAGGTTTGTTGCACAACAGGTGCAAGGAATCATCATTGATGAGAAATTTATATTTTCAGTCTTCTTTCTTTTATATTTTCAAAAACGGACCAATCAGTCAAATAGAAAGTAGGATATAAAGATCAATTGTAAATCTTAATTCATCTTCTTTTTCTGATAAGTTATTATTTCATATCTTTAAAATTCAGACGGAATTCTAAATACTTTAATTAAAATACCAATTATTTTCATTAAATCAATAATTTGATGTTTTCTAGCTAAAAATATTTTTGCATAATTATTTACTTTAATGATTTTTTATTTATCACCCCCTCCCCCCATTTTCACTGCTTAAACAATCCATTAATTAATTAGCTACCTTAATTTATTATTTTAGTCTCAGTTGTGCAATTGGTTATTCTTCATCTACTGCATTTTCAATTTCTTAAAGCTCTTTTGAAGTAAGTTTTCTATTTAGTTGTTGATCATAAGTTTCTGTTTGCATATTCATGAATTTCAGTATTTCCATTTCCTCAGCTAATGCCTCAATTTTTGCTGACTGTTCTTGCATATTTATTGGTAGCTTCTGAATTAGTGATTCATTATTTCTTCACTTTTTCAGATGGCTAACATGTTTTCAAAACTCAGCACCATTTTTCCACTTAAGTTATTTCTCAATTATCCCATAATATTTACACTGTTATTTAAGATATCTCTAATCCGCACTCTTGTCTTTAAGTTTAGTTACTAAATTCTTATTTTTTTTGATAGCATGCAATACATTTTCTGAGATTTACATATAGTCAAGTAAACTTTTTTTGACACTTTGATTTGACTGAGGAATGCTTTATTTCACTCTCATTTTGTTTGGAATTTCTGTTGCAATTCTTGTTATATGGATACCCCTTTTTAATCTAATTATTATTCCAAATGCCATAAGCCAGTCTTTTCCTATGATTGGATTCCATTCACAGTATGTACCAGCATTATTTTTATATTTCTGTTTACTTTTATTAGTTCATCAACCAGCCCATTAAGTTTTAGCAGGTTCCCATTTATATCGTGTTTTAAGATTTGAGGAGCATTTTGGACAGTCAGTTATCGCAGAAATTGAATTGCTTTTTGATAATAACAATATTTCTGATCTTCTGTCTATTTCTATATTAATATATTTTCCACAAATGGATACCCTTAATCAAAATTTCTCTGAAATCTATAATTTCTATATTTTTCATCATAAAGTTTAAAACAGTTTTTTTTTATTTTTGTACTTTTGTTGCATATATTTGTGTCCCCCATTTTATATTTTTTCACATTTGTTTGGGCCTATAATTTTCAGTGTTTTTAACCACTCACACAGAATACTAGGGTGTGTTCTAAATTGCCAAATATTTTCCACTATTTTGCAACTATATTATATGTCTTGAAGACTGCGTGCTAAAAATGTTCATTTTTTTTAGTGATTGTTTGAATTGTATTTGGTTTAGGTTTGTGGATTCTGCAATCTATTTGCAATCTATCATTTTTCTGCATATTATACTTAATAATGCAGTAAAAAAAATTGCTGTGGTCAATCACATTTAAAATGAAAATTTTTTCCACATGAGCTGTATAAATCTACCATCCAACCAGCTTTTCAATATCAAACCCTGCAATATTCTTATCTGCTGGTAACAGTATTTTTATATGATTGACTATTAATATCAGGCTTATAATTCTATGTTACAAATTCAATTGCTGTTGCTGTAAAGTACATTTACACATATAATAAAGATCAAAGTGGTCTCCATAATTCCACAGACTACTATTTGTATCTTCAGGGAGAGATTTTTTGAGTCAGACCTCTCAAAATGATTGTTCCACTGTTTTTTTTTTTTTTTTGGAGTATTCATACAAGATACAATTTTTAAGATAACTTCATTTTGTATTATACAAAAATTATGTAGTTTATGTTACCAGAAAGATAAAATATCAAGGATTGTAAGTAAAGATGGAAAAAACATAGTCATTCCATATTCAAAATAATAATAATAAAAGTAACTTTTTTAAGATTATTATTTTTATGTTTCTTCAGAATTTCTAAATTTTAATAGCTATATTTTATTTCTTTATTTTATTATTATCAAGTTCATTACATTTCTTATAAAACTTTCAATAGAATGGTACATAATGCGATTTATCACTGACAGTCCATTAGAATAAAATATCAAAAAGTAGAAACATTGTTATCTTTCATTTTTCTTAGAAATTCCACGAGAGAAGTTTTTTCTTATAAGTGTCAGTTTATAATGAATGAAGCTGCATTTAATAAGATAATCTAAGTTATCTTCAGGCTGTAAATGTCTAGATTAAATGTATGGGATAGCTAAATCGAAAAGTTTCAAATTTAGTGCAGTGTAGAATATTAATAACAATAATGCTCTTTTTATTATCTGTTTTACCTTTCACATTGTGAAAAATATTTAATTTTGTTAGGAAGAATCCACATAAAATGTAAAATCAAGTGATTGTACAAAATGATTGCTTAGGAAATAATAAAATGCTAATGTAATCATGCAGTAAAATAAACATTAAATAAAAATTCAGATATAACTTAGCCAACAACTATTCATGAGTCATTTTCATTTCATGATAAAAATGAGTGTTTATATAGAAAGATGTTAGGTGGAGCTGGAGCATCACTAATCACACCCCAAGAAGCTAAATGAATTAGTTGATTAACAGTAAAGCAAATTCTTTGAATCCTTTTGTTCTAAAATCTTTACACCACCAAAAAAACGATTCACCTTTTTTTAGACTTATAGTCACCCACTCGTCCATTACATTTTGTGGCATTTTCAGAGGTTGACATGACAAATACTACTAGCTTCTGTAAGTATAGATTGTTTATTTTCTTTTTGTTCATTTATTGCTGAAAAAATTAGTTCGTCTTCCAAGAATTCAATTGATTGATGATAAAATATCCTCAGAGTTTTAATGGCATAGAACTTAGAAAAGAATCATTGGGGCTAAAATCTGTGTTAGAATCTTTTTTTTTTCTCTCTGTCTAAAAATTTAATGTTTTCTTTATAAAATCTAATAAATTTAATGAGAGAATAAAATTTAAATGAGTGATTTAAATAAAAATTCATAAATAATTCAAAATATATCATAGAAAAATGCGCTATATACTTTCTGAAAGATGATGAAGAGAATGATAATTCATGCATGGGTAATCCACATGGTTTTCCCACAAATTAAAAATTAAAATAACAGAATGTTAAATATTTAAAAATCATGTCACAGCAGCAGCAGCTAAATTGTAGCTCATTAATCAAAACATATGCCAATTAGTTCTTAACTTTAACTAATCTTTTTCTGATAATTTCTTTTTATTATCAATTCATAAAATAAGTAATTTAATTTTTACTATCTAAAAACATATTTGCTTTTAATGAAATTTAACTAAAAAACTAAGGATTTGATGATAAATATTTTTTTCCATTAAAATTAATATAAATGAAGGAAAAATATATTTAAAAAAATTAAATAGATTTATATAACACTACAGATACTTGCCAAAACAATAAAATTTTACTAAAATTTTTCACAACTATGGTTTGGCCTAAGCACTCATTTGAAACATGTGTAACAAGTTAATTTAAAAATCAAAAAGAGTCTGGTGTGTGTGGGGGGGTGATTGTGGTCAGGGTAGATTTTATTCTAATTCTGAATGAACTTCAATTAATTTTTTTTTATACTAATATTCTTTTTTTTTCTTAGATTTCTAAGTAAAAGGATTTGAAAGAGATTTATTAACAATGAAATGATAAATGTTTTGGGAAAAATCATAAAATTATTCTATATATTGTGACAGTCAGATGATGTATGTTGGTTTAACCCAGTTCGAATACTAGGCGAAAGTACCTCGAGGCCACCCATATGCGAGATATTAAATCAAGAATACTATGACCTCTGCCCATTCGCCTATTCTCGAGGCCTGATCACAAACAAACAACACTATCTGAGCCATGCATAAATTATTTTTCAACCGGCGACAGCTTAGCATCAGCGGAAAGAAACATGGACAGGAAACTTACGGAACTAAATAGTTAAATGTGCAAAAGTACTAAGAAATATGTGTTTTGCGTGCCTGGATCATTAGAAAAGTAAAATAAAGCATTATAATAAAATTAGGAAACTCAAGCTTTTGATAGTTAAATAATATGTTTAATTAATGGCTTTAAAATATGAATAATGATTTAATAGCCTCCGCTATTCCTCTAAATTAATGAAACAAACTAATTAGACAATAAAAACAGATTAATAGGTTTGCGGTCTAAATCTTTTCCCAATTTTAATAAAATTGTCAACTCGATCTTCTCGATAAAGTACGATAAAAAAAAAAAGAATCTTTCGCAAAGCATTTCTAATTGCTTTGCGCTACAAACAGTGTTTAAAAATTATTTAAAACGTATATAGTTAAATCAGATATACGTAAAGCTCATGGCGGACAAAAGAGGCGTTATCATAGAGATCAAGTTGGCACACAAAAGAAACTGACTCGTATTTAATTAACAAACATAAATAAAACTGGAAAGAGATTTTAAATGAACAAAAATTAACTATTAAACTTAACCGCAATGGAATATTAAATATTTACACAGGTTAGTAAGGAAGAATAGCGAAGGGAAAAGGTTAAATATAGATAGATGATCACATAATATATATAATTAAGACTAGTCTAATAAAAATGGTTACATCAACAAATACATATAATTCAATGAAGCAATTAAAAAAAATATGAACAAAAGGTAGCATAAGAAATAGTTCAATAGAGGAGATACGATTACCGTCCTTTTTTTTCCTTGGTCATGTTCCCTCCGGCGTTCGTGGCTTGATCTGACCGTCGATTAGGGATTTGTCCGGACAATGAAAATATGTAGTATGGTTTCACGAAAAGTTCTCCAGACACGGCACAGAGTTCAGATGACTATTGAGTGGATACTATGGCATTTTGGATGGTATTCAGGAACCTCGGCGATAGGCAAAGCTATTTATTTGCCTAGCCGAGCATATTCATTTCCTTCAAAATACTATGGCTTTTAACTGGAGCATGTTCAAACTTCTCCATTATTTGAAAACGACAGCTGTATAACTTTTTGGAGCACAAGCTAAATGTGAAGCAAATCGGAGAGAGTTCTCCAAAAAGAAATATGAATGCACTCTCAAGGAAACTTGGAATAACCAGCAAGAAAACTCTGAATGAATCCTTCAAAAGCAAAATCTGAATCAACGGAATCCTTCGAAAGGAAAATCTGAATAAATGAATCCTTCAAAGGGAAAATCTGAATACTGAATCCTTCCAAAGGAAAAATCTGAATAATCTGACTCCTTCAAAAAGAAAAATCTGAATCCTTCAAAAAGAAAAATCTGAATAATCTAGTCTTTTGTTCTCACTTCTATTTATACCCTCTCTGTCAGCTACCTTCTATTGTTTGTATGATCTGAGATCTTGATAAGCCTCCCCATGCTCCTTTGTTTCAAAATAACATTTTCTAAAAATAACTTTTACTTTTTTACTCTAGATTTCTTTCTTTAAAGTTTGAATTCTATTAATTAAAAAGAAAGAAAGAGAAGGCCATCTTTAATTAGACTTGAATGGCTCACTAATCAAAACTATACATTCTTTTAGAAAATGTTGGCGGGCTTATCTCAAAATCAAATCATACTAAATATTTTAACAAAATTTTAACAACAATATATTATTATTTTTTTATAGTAGAATAAGCATTTTATTTCAGCAGAATTTTGCATTAACTCATATATATACGCTAGATGTATATATATGTTTGACTAATAGGTTAAGCAATTTTTATTAATAGAATGAAATTTATTTAAAACAAAATATTTAAATGTAATACACATTTGATAAGCATAATTATTTTTAACTCTAATGCAAAACCCTGCTGATATTGAACTATAAACTTAATTCAGGTCTACAATACTAATTAAGTTTATAGGAAGATGTGAAGCATGGATCGGGCTTCAGATCCATTGCTTCAATATATATATTAATTCGCTATTGTTCAAATCCCCTCTAATTACATCTAAAGTTCAGTGTATACATTATACTTGTATTCATATATTACAGATTTAGTCTGAATTCTGCCCGTCTCTTTTCTGTGTATTTAAATGGATATATTAAGGTCCTATATATGAGAGGTCAGATTGATTTAAAGTCAACATGGGTATGACAACAATAGTAACATCAACAAAGGCTTGAACATTCCATCATCAGATTTTTAAGAATATGGATGGCTGAAGAGTTGAAGGGTGAGAATATTGAGGTCAGTCCATTACAATTTTAAGATTTGATATTTTAATATAAGCTGAGCACTGATTATATATGTGTAGAGAGAAATAATCTGGACCAACTGATGAGTGCTGGTTCAGCATGAAATATGTACATTGGAGATCATTTATCTTTTTCAAGAGTGTGTGGTCATGTTATCAGTTATATAAAATGGAGTGGATAGCTGAAGGGAACTTGAAAGTCTGTGTTCAAATTCCCTCTAATTACATCTAAAATTCAGTATATACATTATACTTGTATTCAACTATTATTTAGGAAAATTTATTTACCATGAAAATTGCTCCATAATGAAAAATTGTAATGTATGTACATATGTATATTATATATAAATTAATAGTATATTATTTGTCATTTCAAATTCATGTATATAAAACTATCCATGCCACAAAAGCATTTCATTGAAACCATGATTTACCTGTGATAGATTTTAAAAAAGATAGTTTGAAAAATGATAGAGCCATAAAAAATGACATGTATATCTCTAGTGCTGATACCAGGTTGAAATAAAGCATATGATGAATATAGAAAAATGATAGATGTTGCAGTGCTAAACTGGGAGAGTATGGAGATCAAGGACCAAGGATCACATCCCAGATCTGTCTTAGTCCTTGAATACCTAATAGCAATTTTGATGTATAACTTTAACTACTAGGAAATAAGTAAAATTTCTTATTGTATTTTTTGCTTTAATTGGGCACGTATGTTGATTAATATATTAGAAGATCAGATTAAAGATTCCAGAATGACTTGTGACCAACACTATTGTAATGTGTTTTCTGCCACCTATAGCAAAAATTATATTATCTCTAGCTTAAAACTTATGACTGATATTAGTTTTTGATGCATTACAGATTTTGCCATAGAACCATTAATCTTTCTATTACCTTTTAAAAAATTTAATATTGATTATATCTTTCATATTGTATTTTTTTGTATATACTTGTGATGTTTCTTTACTTGTTGCTATGTTTTCTATATATAAAAATTATCAGAAGATTAGTTATGTGGCAAAATGTCAGTAGATGGTGAAATGTTTGAAAAAAATACTGATCCATATTGTGACTAGTTTGAGTATCATAGTTATTTTATTCAGGATAGTAATAATAGGGATTTAAAGAAGATTTGAATTTAACTTTATAAGTTTGTATTAAATACAGTTTGTTGAATTAGTATTATATAATTATAACAAACATCTTTATTATCCAATTATTACCACACTGAAGACAATATCTATAACATTTGAATACCACACACAATAATAAAAATTAGAATTCTTTTCAAGACTATATATCCACTACCTTATATTCCAGATGAAATGTTTCTTATCTTTTTTTACATATGAGAAACCTAATCTTCCCATACATTAAAAAAAAATAGTATCTTCTATTTATGTGTTAGAGCTTATATGTATGTGTTACATACATATAAAGATTTGTTTTAAATCTATGTACCAGTAACTTTGAATGCTTACACATTTCAGAATCTTTATTTAAAACCATATAAGAAAATATAATTTATTACAAAGTTTTTATGATATCAGTTTGAGTTACATTGTGTGCACTAATATTTTGTTCATTTTAATTACTTGATACTAATTAGTTTAATTAAGCTTGATTTTCTAGGTTGGTGGTTTTATGTACATGTTTGCAACACTCCTTGATATAGATATAATTTTTTGTTGCTTTTCTGGCTGCATTAAAAAGGCATATAACAGAATATCTGTGTTCCAATCATGTTAAAGCTGTTGATTATCCCGTAAAAAATATCTTCTTTCCTTAAATTAAATGGAGTCAAGTTTATTTAAATAATAACTGGATATTTTTAATAATTGACAAATTTTCATATTAAAAATAGTAATTATATTTAAGTCTAAAAATTTGCATTTTAATATATTAAAACATAATTATCTTTCATTTGCTATTTGCATTATATCTATTTGAATAGTTAAGAAAATTTTAAAATGCTTAGGAATTTTATAGTCATTGTAGATATTTATATATATTTATGAATGTGTGTACATATTGCCATTTGGTTATTTAACACCATTGTATAATGATGGTCTTAAGAGCTGAAGATTTTGAATCTAATTTCAATCTGTCATCTCTGGCCCTTGAATATCACATAATGTCCAAAGCAACTCATTATCACCATTACAGTACTACTATTACTGTTGCTAATAGTATGAGATATTGTTGCTGGAAAGAATATGTTGGATGTTCTTTAGAATCATTTACATAATGTAATGTCTTCATTGGATAGTTGTCTTAAGACTGCATCTGTTCATTTGGATTTATTTAAAGTGACAACAATCAACCTTTAAGCTGTCAACAATCTCAACCCGTAGTCAAGGCAACCTCTTTTAACAATAATAAAACATTAGATTATTATCATAACAATATATTAGATTATAATATTATAATAATGTAATATTATAATAACAAAATTATAATTTTATAATAATATTATAATTTTATAATAAAATATTAGATTATTAGATGACTGTTATCATCTACATTTTACAAACCTATTAAAGTCTTGAGTAATTGAGTTTATTGTCTTATTTATTTAAAGTGTATGACTTTGTATTTCGGTTTCAGCAGTTGTATTCATATGCTATTTGATATCATTTGTCTTTTGGTTAAAAAGTGATCTTAAAGACAAAAAAGTAGGCAACCGAAATATATGATGGTTTAGTAAATTCTTGTAAGTAATCATGGAATTCTACAGGTATTTGCACTTGACCTAATATTATTTTTTTATTTATATAAATGATATTTTTGCTTTTCCTTTACATCCAAGAATTTATAATTTTGTTGATAGTTATATTTTGCAATGCTGTTTCATATATTTTTCTTGAGCTGGATTAATAAGGATTTCGCTTTAATTAGTAATAGGCTTGTTTTAAACTGTTTATCAATTAAAATAAAGTGATATCAGTTTTTTTCTTACAAATACACTGCATGTTTAGAAAATATTTTTATTCATAAGCAATATAGGATTCATTGTAATAGCATTTGTATTTGCAATAATATTGTTTTTGTTGATGACTATTGTTTATTGGAAATTGTTATTAATTCTGGATTATTCTAATTAAATCATATTGCTTGCCTATGATCTTGAATACAACAGATTAATTGTTTGTTTATTTAATTAAATTTCTGATTATATATGTTTTGTTGTTTATTTATGTTGCTTGTTATTAAATAGTATTGTTTTATAAGATTTCTACTTGGGATGATTATACTGTTTATACTTTGTCTTCATTACATACTTTGAAAAATTTACTATTTCTATTAGTTTTCACAGACTCCTATTGACTTCTATTTATGATATCTGTAATAATTGTTATGTAGTGCCTATTGCTAGTCTTTATAGATTGGTGATTATTGATATATGTTGTAATTTTTCTTAAAATTTTTATCGTAGATATTCATTTATCTATGAAATTTTAGTTGACATTATGAGCTTTTATATTGAATGTAATCATAGACAGTTTTATTAAATAGCACCAAATTCTTTATATCTTTTGTTATTAAACCATTAAGTTTTGCTCTGTTTATCTTTTGTTATTATGAATTTACTAGATATTGGCCATATTTCATTTCTTACTTCTAAAAATGTTTACAATTTTGATTATGCTATTTTATGTAACTGTTTTTATTATTGTTTTTGTATTAACATTTGTAAGTATGCTATGATTTATATATATATATATATATATATATATATATATATATATATATATATATATATATATATATGTTTTTGTAATTAATGTTTATAAATTTGATAACTATTATGTACAATTTCTCACACAAATCTTATCTTGCTAGAAGATATTTAACTTTTGTATTTTGTTATTGTTAATAAAAAATTACTTATATTACTTCTGCTGCTGCTGCTACTACTAACATTATTATTATATAATGTAAAACCGCTTTTTTTATGCATGTTACTGTAGCACATTGATCTTTTCATCAGCCTCTCATAGATAAATAGTGATGATAAAAGGAATAATCACAGTAGCTTGCCAAGTATTAGAAGATGAGAGATTGAGAAAATTTCCATCTTCATTTTATCCTATGGCTCAGAATAACTATTTATTCATTTATTGACTAATATTGGATGGTTAGTTGAATTGGTTATGAGCCAATTATCTGAAAGAAAAATCCTAACTCTCTTGAAAATAATTTTACTTGGATCAGAGTCAAATTGTACATTATAGATATGGTAGAAACGGACTACCCTTTTTTTATGTATTTAATAATTAATAATCATTTGTGTATATATTAAAGGATTTTGATTATTAATAAGTATTATTTAAAAATCTGGAAGTCTAAATAATTTACTTAAATGAATGTATGACTTGGTGTATATTACTATTAGTTAAATTAGATAGATTGACTAACTTAATGGATCTGTCTTGTTAAATGTATAATAGCCAGAATATATATTTCTAACATATGTAATCAGAATGTTTAATTAGTTGGTATTTTAGGTATAAATATTTCATGATACAAATATATCTACATATTCGTATAAATGCAAATTAGTATGTTAATGATTAGATATAAATAATCAGATGGATTAAGTAAATAGATGTAATTTTATTTAATGCATTCATTTTTTTTTTTTTTATTTTTAGAATGGCCGACTTCAAAGTGGTGATCATATTCTTCAAATAGGTGATGTTAACTTACGAGGAATGGGTTCAGAGCAAGTGGCAGCTGTTCTTCGTCAGTCAGGCAGTCAGGTACGCCTTATTGTGGCCCGGGCCATCGAACCCTCTTCCCCAGATTATCAGAATACAAAAGAAAGTGCACCCATAGTGCCTACTCGAATGTTGAATGATCAGGAAGCATTAGAACGCCACCTAGGAATTCTTCCAGATCAAATCCCTATGGATGGTGCAGCTACCAATGGTTATGATAATGCATTCAGTTATGACCATCTGGTGTTTTCAGAAGAAAATGCTGAACAGCCATTGGTGGAATTACATGTGAGTCTAATTTTACATATTGCATTTATATAATTTGTAATACTAATTATTGCCTTAATATTTATACTTATCTTAAAGAGTAAATAATTTTAATGATTTTAATAATCAGTTTATTGCATTTTTAGTATAGTGTGTTTTAATATGAAAATGCTAAACTATTAAAGGTCTGTAGCATGTTGTAAGATTAGGGAGAGGGAAAGCAATTCATTTTTTTTTTATTATGAATCAAAATATGAGATGAATTAAATGTTTTAAATGAAAATCATTTCTTGATGGTTTAATAAAGTTTCAAGTCTTTCAATTGTAATTAAACCAGGATGTGATGTGATGTATTGTGGCTTCTCCTTAAACAAAGTCAAGAATATCTAAGCAATTATATCCAGATAAGCCTGTTAGCCACTTAATTTTCCATTCTCCACTCTAAGTTTTCCCATATTCTGCTCCATCCCATTTTCACAACATAATCTTTGTCAACACTATAGCCTTAAAATCTAATTACCCATATATTTTCCTAAACCCAGTATAAAAACCAATAATTCACTTTTTATATAATCACTTTTTTATATTTATTCTTCCATAACTTCATTATATGTATCCTTTCTGTTTTCAAACATTTACATTCATTTAACAAATGCCTAATATTTTCTATTCCTTCCTTACATAATTTACAAAATAAATCACCCATATTTTTCCATTTACATGTATATTCTCTTGAAGTTAAAGATCTCATTCGAGCCTCAAACAATAAACTACTTTTCTTACTATTATCACATATTAACTTGCACCTAATATTCTGTTTATTTCTATATATATATTTAAACTCTTTTTACTCTCCATACAATTTCTCCATCTCTCTAACTCCCTATTCTTTATTAATAAATTTATTCTTTTATCCCATTCCTTACTACTATAACACTCAATAATCCTCTTAACACAATCATCCCATATTTGTACAAATATACTGATATAAATTCTTTATCCAAATCTTTTGCATACCACATTATCTTTCTCACCCATCTTGTTACCTGCCCTTTACTCATAACCCAATTAAATACAGTAGTAACCACTCTGTGCCAACCAGAGTAATCAATGGATGCCTGAAGGCTTGTGCATAAAACCCTATCTGTTTGGAGAGTTTTGCCATGTTTAATAACAATTATGTGCTAGTATAAGAGATGGTGATCATGTGATTTTTTAATTGTATATGAACGTGTGTGTGTGTGTGTTTTAAAAAATATGACCAATAAAATTTGTTTCTTTCTTAACTTGAATATGGATTTTTATTTTCATATGTAAATTTGTCATTTCTGATTTCAATTTTACAGTCTTTATTATTTTTTCTTTATCAATAAAGCTCAGAGATCCAAACAATCTTCTCAGTAAAGAATTTATACAACATTGATTGATAGATTGGCTCCTTTTAAAATTAGTTTAATATATAATAATTTTAATAAAAATATTTTTAAATATATTTGAATGACAGTTACAAACTTATTCCATTTTGTAATTTATTGTGGATGTGGGACAAAGTGCTTTATAAGCTATTATAAATGTGTATGGATTACCTCATGCTAAGACATGTAATTAAATATATTACTTTATGTATTTAATTTTTTTCTCATAAAACAAAAATACAATATTCCCAATATTTTTGTGCTATTATCAAACTGTCATGACAAATAACAACATAACTTTTTAATATTATGTAGTTTTGATTTTTAAAGTACTTCTAATCATGTTTACATGTGTTTGAAGGTGTTACAATGTGAGAAAACACTCTTAGAGAAGAGCATTCTGGAAGCAATTGTTATGCTTAATTCAGCAATCAGTAGAATAAATTGAGTGATTGGTTTTTTTTTTAATGAAACAATTAAAAAAACTATAAATGTCTGAAAATGTTATAAACAAATAAAATTGTAATTATTAAGAGAAATAATACTTAGTAAACAGGCAAAAACTCTCCATATAGTAGTGCCACCTTGTGCTAACTAGAGTAATCAATGGATGCCAGAAGGCTTGTGCATAAAATTCTTATCTAGTGCCTACTCATCCAATATCCCCAGACTAGTTTCTGGCTTGTGGCCTTCATTAGTGAGGAGCCTTGGATCTGAGATGGTGATCATGTGATGTTTAGTAGAAATAATACTTCCATTTTTGCATGGATGATATACGATTAAAATTTTAAAATTATTTACTGCGTATGAAACATATGCAGAAGATTTATATCTATATAAATAGAGTGTATACGTAAATCCATTTCAAAATCACTAAGTGATCACATTTCATAGTAATTTAATTTACATAATAAATGAGATGGATTATCTGCTTCAATATACAAAAAGATATTAATTAATAA
The DNA here is from genome assembly GCA_028023455.1 of Epiperipatus broadwayi. NCBI lineage: Eukaryota > Metazoa > Onychophora > Udeonychophora > Euonychophora > Peripatidae > Epiperipatus > Epiperipatus broadwayi. The sequence continues at coordinate 14,861,846 of JAQFVV010006200.1, read as the reverse complement.
GTTTCATTTTTTCATAATGAAAGTAATGTAATATGATTGGAAAAAAAACTCCAACAACATGAAAGTAATATATTTATGAAGACATGAAAATAATACATTTTTATCCTGAAGTATAGTGGAACTTTGTGAGGATTTGTCATAATAATTATCATTAATTTGTATTCAGTATTTTATTTTGGTTTGCAATTGTTTATTTACTATGACAGACTTTAAAAATATTTCAACTTTTTTTAAACATTACCATTTTTTAATGGCAGCCATTTTGTAAGAGTGATGATGTCATTGGGTAGACTTCATTAAGGCTTCATTATCTAATAATAATGTTTTGATTAAAAAATTCATATATGACTAATATTACTTAACTAATTTTCATTCACATTCTTGCAAGACAAATTCTGCTTTTATAATAATATTCAAAGTAAAGAAGATTTTTATTACTAATGACTACAAAAAAGTCAGTTTCCTGTAATACAATGCATAATCAAAAATGTATATGATTTCATTTAATTCCAATAGATTTATACTTCTCTCAAGAAAATGTAATTCAATATAAATGATGCATATAACATACATACTAAGAAATGCTTGTTTAATACTTTAAAATGAATATGCTAAATATATGAAAATAAAATGCTGAGCTTGCTTTTAACCAACTCATAGTTGTAATTATAGCTATTATTATCCAATAGGATTACGAGATTTATAGAATTACAAAAGTGGATGTTTTAATCAAATTTGATTATAAGATGTAAATGAATTTATTTACTTGAGCCACTTTTTAACAGGGGGACACAAGTATTTTTCCAGTTTGCACAAAAAGTATCAAAATGATACCCTGTCAACATCGAGTTAAGAAAACGAAAGTTAAAAGAATTAAGAACCCAATTGGGTGCAAAGCAACTTTTATTTCAATAACCTATGCAACAATCTAAAATTGTAACTGAAGCATCATATGTTAGGACTTACATTTTGACGAGACATAAAAATGTCGATTATGCTACTTTTAAGTTTGCCCACCCCTGTTCTAGAGTCTACTTAATTATAAATAGTATTTCTATTTCTGAGCAGGAACAATTCTTTAATTCTAATCGGCTTACTATATCTCTAAAATTATCTAGTTCTTTAATTGTTGATTGAAACACAAATATTTTCTATTAATGAAAATATTTAAGCCGAAACTTACCCATAATATTTTATTAACTAAAAAAAATAAATAACTTACAAACACATTATTTAATTTGATTACATACAGTATTAAACCACTAAACATCACATGATCACCATCTCATACTAGCACATAATTATTGTAAACAAAGGCAAAAGTCTTCATAGAGTAGTGCCACCCTATGCTAACCAGAGTAATCAATAGATGCCAGAAGGCAGTCTGGGGATATTGGATGAGTAGGCACTAGATGGGGATTTTATGCACAAGCCTTCTGGCATCTATTGATTACTCTGGTTAGCACAGGGTGGCACTACTGTATGGAGACTTTTGCTTTTGTTTACATACCGTATTGTTAACTTTTTTACAATATTATTTATTTTATTCTAAACATAATATTGCCAATTAATTTTGGATTTAAATTTTTACGAATGTTACATCTGCAATTAAAAATATGTTCATCGTAATTTACTGTCATCGTAATTGCAAGTTATTTTGAGAAAAAAGAATGATATTTTTACATTATGTAATTAATAATCAACTTTATATGATTAAACATTACTAAACGTATTAAAAATATTATTTATTTGCTCAATTTTAAATCGATAATCTCATAATTTGTTTCTAATATATTCAAAATAATGATAATTGTTTTCGTAAAAATAAATTCAGCGTGAGCAAAAAATTCCAAGAAGATTTAACCATTTACATTATTAAAACTTCAGCAGTCAACTGTACATCACATTTCTTTATTTAATTTATCATTTAATCTTAACTGCATTTATGTAATATAAATTTGTGAACCCTCTTTATATTCCAGCATATGGATGAATAATCCCTGGTGAGCTCTAGGCCTTCTCAGAACCAATAGAATCTACTTCCCACTTTCTTCATTTCCTTTTATTTACACTATATATACCACTCAACCTTACCTCCAGATATACTCTAGTCCATGTCCAGAAGTCACACCATACTTGAAATTAAACTTTAAGAAACCAAGATTTATTCTGATTTTCCGCACATCACATCTACCTCAACAACTATTCCAGTGACTATTTTTGGAATAATAACCGAAGAGATACTACTTTGAACTCTTCTATTCTCTAGTGAGAGCAATACCATGAACTTTCACTTGACTCATTCTGCCCTGACATCTATATTATCATTCACTACTTTATAATGGCATTATTGCCATTGCGTAATTTTCAAGAAATCAATCTAAATACTTCATTATAATTCAACCCTATGTACACCTTGAGTTTTAAATAAAGTGCATTTTAGAAATAAAAAAAAACCTTATAATTTTTATTAGTCATTCATTAGACTAGAGATTATCCATTTCATTAATAATGTTACTGTAGTATAATTTTCACTACATAAATTTCATGCAAGATGAGATTGTTTTATGTCTGCTTTAGCAGGCAGGCAGGCATGCAGGCAGGCGAGCAGGCAGGCAGGGTCAGGCAGGCAGGTAGCCAATTATTACAAATTTATGTGTCAAACTTATTGTCCCTCACCACATTGACACAAACCACTTGATGGAAGTATATTAATCATTTTTTATTAGTCATTAATTAAACTAGAGATTATTTGCTTAATGAATAACTGTAGTGTAATTTTCACTATATAACTTTCATTCAAGGCAGGGACTGGCTTCTTTCTGCTTTTAACAGCTTGTGGAGGGATAGAATCATAAACATATGATCAAAGACATGTAAAAAAGATGTGACCCCTAAGATGCACATTTTGTGCTGGACCAGAAGTTCTTACCTTGTGTGAAAGTTGTGTAATGAAAATTATGCTATAGAAATATTGTTCATTTTACAAACTATTGTTTTTTTTTTTTTTTTTTTTTTAAAAAAATTAACAGTTTGCAAATTACAAAATTAAAAAACTTGATAATAGAACATAAAATTCACCAAAAGTAAATTTTAAAATATACATTGTGTTAAATTATTATATTGTTTCCTCTGAATTCTGCATTGTGATTCATGAAATATATTTTCTCTAGTTATGTAAGAAGCAAAATGGCAAACCATCAGTGAAAAAATTATAATTAAAAAAATATAACTATGAAATGTTTTTATATTGTATATTTGACATAGGTTAGTACTCTTTTAATAGTAATATGCTTAGCAAAATGTTTATTCATTAATTAATACTTTTTTAAATTTCAAGCTTTTATTTTAAATTAGATTTTTATATGGTTTGAATTTGAAGTAACAATTTAATTTTTCTTCCTATAAGCACTCATATATTGTTTATTTTTTATGTGAGATTTTTGTTATATTGGACATTTTAGGGAATCAATTGGAACTCACTGTCTGGGATAAAGGTGTAATTTATTTAGAAGATGAATATTTACTTGCAATAAGCAACACCACCGTAAACATTCTGGAAGAAATTGAATTAGCAATTAACAATGACTGTAAACATAATTCCAGGATAAATTGAATTATAAAACAAACGTAATATAAACAGTAAACTGTTCATATAATATTTAAGAAAGTAATTAACATCAATAAATCCATAAGAAAGTGAATTCAAAAAAGTATTAATCATTATGTGGAAGCTAAAAAAAGCAAATATGTCAAAAGTTATACTAAGAGTGCTTAAAGTTAAAAGCTTGGAATGCATATGTTTAGATAGGAAATTTGAAAACCGTGCATTTTGATATCAAACATTACAATACCCAATCATTAGAAACAAATGATTTCAATGAGTATTATATACAAGAAGTAATTGAAAAAGATGTCAGTTTTTCTGGAATCACAGATGACCTGCATGAAATTAAGCCATATAACAAATAACATTTTAATGATGAGATAAAATGCAAATCTATAAAGAAGTATATTTGAACAAGTTGTCAAATTGTCACTGAACATTACAAAATAGGAGAAAATTAAATTATTTTTTTAAGTTTTTTCCCTTTTCTCTCAATATAGTAGAACTAAATTGGTCACAATGCTTTATAGTGGACAGTAATTTAAGAGCTGGTGTCAGAACAAAATTGTTGATTCTCATTTTACATTGTTTGCTGTAGTTATCTTTCATAGTCACTATTACAGAAATGACACAGCTTATCAAAAGTATTATTTATTGATATAAAAGGAATGAAGCTATGATAAGTGACTTATGGTAAAGCATGTCATGAGTTCTATTATAATATCATTATATTGACAGAATGTAAAAATAAACAAAACTTACTGGATAGTTACAATTTGAAACTAAAATACATTTTTCCTTGATGCATCTAGTAATTACATATTAGACTTGCTTCCCATGTTTGCAATGGCAGAATGCCGTATCTTTCTACAGTGGGGGGGGGGGGATCTTGCAAACATGGGCAGCAGGTCTAATACGTAAGTATCATGCACTTTTTGTCACACATACTTACTCTTTCCAATTTTATAGAATGAAATTTTTGCATTTCTCAATTACCTTTTTATGGATTACCTGGTTAATTTTTTTGTGTTGCTATGCTTATTTCTTTTGTAATTTAATTTATTATGGGGTTGTCCTTGCCCTCCCAGCTAATTTAATTTTTTGGAATCGCATTTACTTTTTCCAACAATTTAATTGCTTTATAACAACACGTGTCATCATTAGTAATTTAATTCCTTCAAAATTATATTTGCTTTCATCAATAATTTGATTTCTTCTTGAATGGTTTGCATTGATGGCACCTACTGGAAGTTTTTGTTTTCGATCTCACTTTGCACCCCAGAATGCTAATTTTGGATTTGGTTTCTAAATAAATTGTATTATTTTTATGTTTTTGTACACATTATGGTGTTCTTTTTTTATTTTTCAAACATATTGCTTTCATTACAAAAAAAACATCAAGTAGATCTTGTCTAATTTCGTTTGTGAATGGAAGTTCCTCAAATAGTATGTATGACTAGCACCTTTTAAAATCCAAATTTTATTTTAAAAATATATTTATTGACATAATAAAATTTATACAGATGAATACTAAATACACTTTGCTAATGTTGGCTCAAATCCATTGCTCATATTGGCTTCTTCCATTAAGGCTGGCTTGGTAATGTGGGTGTCCTAGGTCTGGTAGATATATGGCAGAGCCATTAACTGCAATAACAGGTTGATGTATAAGTAAGTAGCATTCCATTTTGTTGGTATTGTCCACCCCTTTTGAGGTTGGCTCTATAATGCTGACATATCAGAACTGGTATTCATGTGGTGTGGAATCATTGCCTCTCTAGCAGGATCCAGCATGTTGCATCATAGACTACTTCATTTACGATATACTATAATGTCGATATAGTTTAAGCATTGGAGAGAAAAAGAATAATAAAGGCATTTTATTTGTAAAGGTGTCACATTAAAACAATATAATGTGAATCGACAAAGAAGATAAAAGAAAATCAACTCAAAGAATATTCAGTTTTTGTTAAATGAGGCATTTTTATTTTCTTTCTTTGGTTTTTAATATATTGCTGTCTTAATTGAAAATGTACTGTTTTAATGTATTTTTTATATATCCTATTTTTAATAAAATATATATTTACTATCTACATAATAATCAGGTTCAAGTTTCAGCCTATTCATATTTGAATTTAATAAATTGTTTTTGGAGTTAAGGGATGCTACTGTATTTTTAAATAGTTATTTCGTTTTAGCTTTGCATCATCACTTATTTCATTAAAGTTATGATAACTACTTATATTGGATATAGGGGTTTGAAATCAGACTTTCATATGACCTTCAACCATCCGTGCTATCTCATGCTGCTGATACACTTGATCACACACACATCGAAAAGATAAATAATAACCAATAGTAGTATTTCATGCTAAACCAGCAGTCGTCAGTTGCTCCAGATTATCATCCCCACACATATATACAATCAGTGTTTCAGCAGTATGAGATAGCATGGATGGTTGAGGGTCGTGTGAAAGTTTGATTTCAAACCCCCTACATATTACATATAGAAGTGCAGATATAAAAAAGCCTGTACTGTAGGAAAAAAAAAATCATATATTGGATATAATACGCATATTTTACTTTTGAAATATATATTGTTAACAATCAAAATTTAATCTGCTTCTGCTAGAAATTTTTGTTAACAATCAAAATTTAATCTGCTTCTGCTAGAAATTTTTGTTAACAATCAAAATTTAATCTGCTTCTGCTAGAAATTTTTGTTAACAATCAAAATTTAATCTGCTTCTGCTAGAAATTTTTTTAAAACTTGCATGTTCATTTTTTTTTAATCCTTCATAAAAAGAATTTATAATATACAATCCACCACCCCCCTCCCATAATGTTTGCAAGTTTAATTCTTAAATATCAATACAGTTTCTGTTTCAAAACATTTTTCAATTATGGCATTAATGTTGGTTTTATAATTTTACCATATTATTTAAACAATTCAAAAGTATTATTTTATATCTATATAAAAGTTTTCTATTTCTGAACAATAAAAATAATAATTGAATCTGTTAATTAATTGAGAAGTTATGTCACATTCAAAAATAAAAAAATGACACATTGAGATTTAGGTTTAGAAATCTTTGGCTCTTTAGTTTATTATATTATTATTACTGGGCTAAATCATATAGGTCAGGCAAACAGTTACATGAACCTGAGATCTGTGACATTTTATAGCCAGTCATAGCATGTTGAGCTTCAATCAAAAAACCTTTAACTCTCAGTTCATCGGTCTGTTACTTTACAAAATTGTAAAGGGCAAAAGTAATTGGTTAATCAAAGTATTACATAATGTTCTAGCACTGGATGTAATATGTTGAGCTTCAATTCAGAAATCATTAGCATTTGAGTTCATTTTTCTACCACTACTCCATGTAGCAGATATCCACTTTCTTCAAGAAGTATAATAACTACACTTTCTTATTGCATTGCCAAATGTATAGCATATAATATTAAATCATCCATGCACTTGATTACTGTTACACAATGCTTTATTTATGACCCTCTTTTACAGTTTACAGTTTTGACTGCCTTTGCAATCTTCTTCAGAACTTTTATATCTAAACATCACATGATCACCATTTCTTATGCTTGGACATAAACTGTTATTAAAACAGGCAAAACTCTCCATGCATTAGTGCCACTCAGTGCCAGCCAGATTAATCAATGGATGCCAGAAGGCTTGTGCATAAAATCCCCATCTAGTGCCTACTCATCCAATATCCCCAGACTAGTTTCTGGCTTGTGGCCTTTGTTAGTGATGAACATTGGATTGGAGAGTACTGCAGATGAACATTGGATTGGAGAGTACTGCACCTAGATCTTAGAATCTACTGCAACCCTCCAGCAGCCACCTTTTACCTCTAATTAACTACAAAACTATGAGCATAAAATTGAAAACAATAATATTTTCAAGCTTTTGGGCATTCATTGATTACTCTGGCTGGCACTGAGTAGCACTGCTGTATGGAGGGTTTTGCCTGTTTAATAACAGTTATGTGCAAGTTTAAGAAATGGTGATCATGTGATGTTTAGTGGTTTAACGCCAGTCTTGCCTAATAGGATAGTTGTAGCTATGGTTGTTAGAGCCAAAGACACCAAAATATATGGGTGCTGAACTGAATTCAGACCCATATGACTATATAAGCTATTGAGCTTAGATTGAAAATATTATTGTGTTTTCAATTTTATTCTCATAGTTTTGTAATTAAGTAGAGATAAAAAGTGGCTGCTGGAGGGATACATTAGATCCTAATATCTAGGTGCAGTCCTCTCAGACCCAAGGCTCCTCACTGATGAAGACCCCAAGCCAGAAACTAGTCTGGGGATATTGGATGAGTAGGTACTAGATGAGGATTTTATGCACTAAGCCTTCTGGAATCCATTGATTACTCTGGCTGGCACTGAGTTGCACTACTTTATGGAGAGTTTTGCCAGTTTTAACTTTTATATTTTCTAACTATATCTCCTAACTTCAATTTCTTTAAAATTGGAGTTAGGAGATATAAAAGTTCTGAAGAAGATTACAGGGGCAATCAAAACTGTAAACTGTAAAAGAGGGTGGTAAATAAAGCATTGTGTAATAGTAGTAAAATGCATGGATGATTTAATATTATATGGTATACATCCACTTTCATTTCTGAAAGTTCCACTGCTAAAGGCAATAGATAATTTTCCTATTCTGTCAAAGTCTTATCGTTCTCTTTTATTATTATATTTTATAAATCTTATTTTAATGATATTTCTGACAGATATGTCTTTATAGTAAAGTATACTTCCACTTTTCCAATGTTATTTTTTCATCCTTTTGGATAACTTTCTAAAGTCCAACAATGACATTTAATATGTCCTCGTTATTCTCTTGTTTTGTACAAACTTTTTTTGTCATTCAGCTTTGCATTTGCCATTGATCATTTTTGAAATTGTCATTGAATAGCAGCCTAAGTTCAGTTTCTGGGAGATTTTGACATTCTTTTCCTTCAATTATTAACTATTGTCTTGTGACCATTTTAGGAAAATGAATGCTATAACATCTGTCACTTACTTGCATTTTCCATGAGTGTGAATGGAAATGTTTTCACCCATATATATATATATATATCTTATTTTTAAAGACCCATATATATATATATATATCTTATTTTTAAAGAAATAAAATCAGTGACTCAAACTACGAGGAAGAAAAAAACAACTGTGTGGCTTATTTAGTTCTAAACTTCAGGTGAAAACTTACTACTCATTTCATTCCGTTGCTTTGGGTATTGGTAAGAAACGTATTCAAATAAATATGTATATATTTATAATGTGAATGAGTATAAAATTGAAAAATTAATATTACATATTTATAACTCAATCTATCTTATTTTATTTATTAATTTGAAACTCAATAGATAGTAAAAGTCCACTTTGCAGGAAAGATTATAAAGTTATGACTCTGATTAGGGCTATGAATATGACCGATGTGGTTGAAAGCAGTGCTAAGCATAATCTTTCCATTATAGTGGATTTTCACTATCTATTGAATTACATATTTATATTATTTTATTTAGATTCATTTGGAATAAGAATTTTGAAAAGTAATTATTGCATTTTTTGCAAACACAATTTTTTTATTAGTTTATAAATTATTGTGAAGTCTTTTGTAAGAATTTAATGATTATAGCTATATATATGTTATAAATTGACTATAGGTAAGTCGCTTTTAAAAAAAAAATCATGTATTATTATATTATATTTCAGTATAATAATATGATTATTTTATCGTTTTTTTTAAAAGTCAAATTATAAAGTTTACTTTTTGTTCACTCTTATTAGTATAATTATAAACTTCACATGATCACAATTGCTTATGCTTGCTTATAGCTGTTATTAAAACAGGCAAACTTTACTATACGTATTGCCAAGACTCCTCACTGACGAAAACCACAAGCAGAAACTAGTCTGGGAATATTGGATGAGTAGGCACTAGATGGGGATTTTATGCACAAGCCTTCTACAATCCATTGATTACTCTAGCTTGCTGTGTGTGGCAATACGTATAGTGAGTGTTGCCTGTTTTAGTATAATTATACTAAGTTTAACATTTTACCTATTATTGCATAATTTATTTTAATTAACATTATTCATTTCCTTTGTTTTTATTAGAAATACAATCAAGGTCAGATCATACAAATAAATTTCTATTTAAGTATTATTCAATAATTTAAATATTAATTCTTGTTAAGCGCAATGTCAGCATGTAATATATATATATATATATTAGTACATGCGCCTTGTGTGATTAATTTACATCACACTGTGGTAATCAAAATTTTTATATTTTTAAATTTGATTTAATGTAATCTATATTCTAAATAACATTTAAGAAAAATGAAATTTGGAAAAAGCTAAATCAAAAATAATTATTTTAGGTTTTCAATTATCCCAAAAAATAAATATCTAATAAATGATGGATATAAATAAATATCTTACTGATTCTATTTTCAGTGAAATTATTGGAAGTAAATCATTCTGCAGTTTTATATATATATAATTCCATAATCTACTACTATTGTAACATTAGATATTAAAATAAATATTTTTAAACTAATTATTTTATCCATATAATATTATGGACACACCATGCTTTAAATAAATATTGTAACAGTAATTATTTTATTAATATTGCTACTAGTTTTGTATTGTGTATTATGCTTTTAAGCAGAAATTATTTTATTTATATACTACACAACTTGTTAAGTTAAACTTTAAATAATAATTATTTTATTCTTACTATTGTCCCTACACAATATATTAGGTGAATATTTTTAAAATAATAATTATTTTATTTACATATTGTTATTTTTGCACAATGTATAAACTCAAATACCTTTAAAAAGAATTATTTTTTGTATGTTACTGGTGTTATAAAATGTAATAAATAAATACTTTTAAACAGTAATTACTTTATCCATAGCCACTGGCTCAATACAGTATATTAAATAAATTTTTCTAAATTAATTATTTTATTCTTTCACTGGTTCTATACAAAGCTAGGTGGTTTTAAGTATAGATCACATGATAACAGTCAAAGCTATAGAATCAACAATTTATATCCATCTCTATAATTTATGCAAATTAATGTTTATTATGTAAATAATAATGAATAACAGTAGGTGTGAAAGTTTTAAAAATGGATTAACTACTTTCACAACAACTCCTCCCACTTTTATTTGAAACACCTAGTAGTATTTTCAATAATCTTTACATTATTTATTGCAAATATAAGTTTACAAATGAAAGACATTCTAAAAGAAAATATTTGAAGTTTGCAAAATAGAAAAATAAAATACTAAACTTGGCTTTTTTCATATTGGATCATAATCACCTATTTTTAAAAATTATTAAATGAAATATTTTTATTTCAAAATGACATAGTATTATTATTCAAATTTTACAAAAAATTCTTCACCAGCATTTATTTTTAATAAATAATAACTTTCACTTTGTTGTAGCTATAGTTTTAATGATTTGTCTTTTTAAAAACAATGAATTCTAATTGCAATTATATATTTTTTTATTTTAAGATAAATTACTGAAAATTAAAATTTTTCATTTCAAAATAGTAAAAGAAAAAATAAGCCATCAAAAACCTGAGACCAAATTATTTACCAATCAATGATATTGTCATTTTTTAAATCTTATGATGGAATCAATCAGGATATATCTTTTCTTTTGAATTCAGGAATTTGCTTGATATGATACTAACATTTTCAGATTTTTTTTAAATTAATAATTTTAGTTCTGATTTTTATCCCACACAAAAAAATGAACTGTTAAACTAACATAAGGGTGATTATAAATTTATTTAATGAACATTGATTACATAAGTAATATTTATTAAGGCAATATACCTAAAGCATGTGCGGTTGAAAATGCAAAGGTAGGGACTTCTACAGGTCTTAACCACAAGCTTATGCATTGGAAGAAAAGAGGGGAACCCAAGGGAACCCCTTCTTTACTTCAACCTACCTTCACATTTTCAACTGCACATGCTTTACATTTATTGCCTTAGTAAATAAGGGTGATTGCAGAATAGTGAAGAAAAGTTGAAGCAAAAACAAAGCCATTGTAATACCTCAAAATGAGCAATTCAGTAGTAACTGGGAGATAACTTGATAATGGTGTTTTTTTAAACTTCTAGGAAAATAAAATAGGAATCCATCTTTTACTTGTAGAACTTACCTTGTCACTATATTATACATTTTATAGTTTATATAATGTTTGACTGTTACTATGAATTTTACAATGTGTTAAGTAAACACTTTTATTACACAATAATTCTGTTCAGTGTTGTATTTTATTCTCATCATTTGTGGTCTTTTTTTTCACATTGTTTTAACAATTTAAATCTACATAGAGGTAAAGATCTGGTTATTCAGGATATAAACTTTTTCAACTGCTGTTATTAAATGAATAAGAAGATTATTCATTAAGTTTAATGATTGTATGGTATATAGAATTTTAAGTGGTTTTAGAATCCTTATTTTACCTTCATATTAATAAGAGTTGGTTAGTCATTTATTAGCCAGATATTTTATGGTTTAGTTGAGATGGCTATGGATTGGCTAGTAAAAGACAAATTTTAAACCTGTTAACATTTTAAAGTTTACTTATCTGGGATTCAAACCCAATCAGAATTGGTCAAATGCATTACCATTGTACTGTAAAGTTATGATGTGTATCATTATGCCACTTTATTCATTAGTAATTAAACAATATTATATAAATTGTGTTTTTACTATGTTTGTCCTTTTATTTATTTTGGGTTAGTATCTCTTAAATTATATTTTCGTTAATCTTTTAAATGATTTCAAAACCATTTATATATTCATAACATTTTACTTGTGTCTGGAGACATATGCAAAGGTTATAAAAAAAATTAATTGCATTTTATGAATTTATAACAATAATTTACACACATAACTGTTCCAGTTTATTAGTTTGCAAAGACATTTAAGCCTAAATGTTACTCACTTGGTAATTGCAGTTTGAGATTTGATACAATTGGTATTAGCTTGGGGTAGAAGATTGTAGCACAAGACTCAGTGATTTGTTGTGTTATCAGTTACAGAGTGTAAGTTACGCTCTTTTAACTGCTTTGTTATTTCTCAGTTTATATATAAATGCTTGATAAGCCAGCATGTTTTTGCAATAAACAACGATTGACTGTAGTGGTTTAATAATGTTTCTTCAGTAAGTTTCCTCCTATATATGTGTAAACTCTTATATAATATTTAATATTTTCACATTTATATAATATTTTTTTTGTATTGTCCCTTTAAAAAGAATAAAAAAAAAAAGACCCCCTTCCTTTTTTTTTTTTCTAAACCAACCGCCCACAAATTATAAAAGAAATAAAAAATTTTTTTGTTTTTTTTGTATTTGAAAGAGGGGTAGGGGGGGAAGGATTTAATATTCAATTTATATAATGTAAATAAAGTATTTTCTGTATTAAACATTGTATTATTTTGTTTAAATTCCCATGTAAATTATGATCACTAACAGTTTCTCATTAAGACTTTAACCTTGACAATGATGAATGTCGAAATGTTGGAAATTTAAACAAAATAATACATAGTTTAATCCCAAAACTATTTTATTTACATCATATAACTCTGAAAATATTAAATATAAGATCTAATATTTTTTCATTAAACTTTGACAATTATGAATGATATTTTATCGAAACATTGGGAATTTCAACCAAATAATACATGGTTTAATCCAAACAATACTTCATTTTTATATATAATAAGTACAATCATATTTATAAAAATGGATTGCAGATCTTTGTGTTATGATTGGCCAATTTACTTTAAGAGTTGCATTGTTTATTGTTTGCTAATCAAATTGTTTGTGTGCGTGGTTTTTCACTTTTTATTTTTCTTATTCTATAGTTGTTGAGAAATCAGATTTTGGGGTTTAATGACCATAATATTCTTTTTTATATATTGTTTTGTAATATTATACACATATATATATAGTTAGTTATATTATAAATTCCAAGATATTAACGTAGTGTTAAATTTTAATTATTTTTTGTTATCTGCAGTCTATTGAAAATATGAAAAATGAGAAATTTAATTATTTTACTAAATTCACAATTAAACAGTTTTGATCATGAGGACGAAAGTGAAGCATATTATGTATATATATATATAAACAAAAACAAGTTAAAATTTTTTTAACCTCCCTATAGCTTACATTTTATGATCACAGATAGAGCTTTATCAATAGTTCACTCAAGTTTGTTTACAAAAAATGCCGAGAGAGAATCGAAAATTCAATATCTCTTTGGAATTGTCTCCAATCTTTAAACCATGGTTTCAAGCTAATTGGCTCTCATCAGTAAAGGGTAGGAGGACTAGAAACTAGTGAAAATTCAATATCTCTTTGGAATTGTCTCCAACCTTTAAACCATGGTTTCAAGCTAATTGGCTCTCATCAGTAAAGGGTAGCAGGACTAGAAATTAATTCTACTTTCAAGTCCTCCTACCCTTTACTGATGAGAGCCAATTAGCTTGAAACCATGTTTTAAAGGTTGGAGACAATTCCAAAGAGATATTGAATTTTCGATTCTCTCTCGGCATTTTTTGTAAACAAGCTTGAGTGAGCTATTGGTAAAGCTCCATCTGTGATATATAAGAAAAGATAGTAGTTAATATATTTACATAACATGCTCAAAATTTATGATTTGAATCCGGATTAAGTAACTTTTTTTTCAGATAAGTGGGATTTTACTAACTCAGCTAACCATCCAATTTTTGTCAATCAATAGGTATATAACATTTTAGTCAAAGGGCAAAATAAAGATGGGGAAATTACTAAAATTTTCACCATTTAGTCTCATGAATAAAATTCTTTTCTTTCAATGAAACAAAAGGCTTCAACCAAGTCCTAATAGAGAAACTTTATATCTCTATTAAGGGATGCTTGAAAGGCCTCTGTTCTGCAATTATCTATGTAATGGATGTTTTACCTTCTGTTATATCAAAGTGAATGCTATATCAAGAGGCAGGTGTTGTTTACAAATTCATTTAAATGAATCTTTAAGAATCATGTGTGCAAATGATCAGTATTTATAAATAGATTTATATTCTCACCATTACATATTTGATAAGCTGTAAACAGTTTTACCTGCTCATAAAAATCATTAGAATTCCATCTAAATTAATATTTTAACATTCTGTTTTATGCACACAAAATATTGCAATCATCATCATCATCAATCATTATCAATCACTGCAATCCATCTTCTCTGATCTTTAGCTTCTCTTCTCCACATCACTCCTGCACACTTTCTTATTTCATCCATTCATCTCACATGTGGTCTCTTTCTGGGTCTTTTACAATCTTTTGGAATCCTGTTTAAGATTTCAATTGTCCATCTATTATCATCTCTTCCAGCAATATTTCCAGCCCAACTCCACTTCAATCTTTTAATTTTTTCAATGAGGTCAGTAACACCTGTTTGTTCTTTTACCCATACATTGCAATTTTGATCTCTTCTTGTTACACTGAACATGCATCTCTCCATACTTCTTTGAGTGGTCTGGAGTCTCTGTATTGCAATACTTTACTTTATTTATTCCTTTAAACTGACAGTTTCACTTATCTTCAGAGTTTATACTTCTACTAAAAAAAAAATATTTTAAAATAAAATAAAAATCTCTGAAGAAGTTTGTTGGGCAATCATTGTTTAAAAGGTTAAATAAAATAAAGTGATGCATTGCTCTTTGCACAAAGGAGTATGTTAATACTGTTTTATTTATTTTTTAAAATATATATTGTGATGTAATTATTTTATATCATAAACATATCATTTAAATATTTATCATATCCCCTAAATAACCATATTTGAATACCAGAGAAAGGAAGTATTAAAATTGCAGTTACAATAGTATATCTTAAAAGAATAGCTAAATAAAGCTAAATTGATTAATAGAACTGATAAGATGTTCATGTAGAATACAGATGAAGTTAGCAGTTATAAGCTAGTTTGCATTATTGTAAATATCTTGATTTGTCATATTCTAATTAAATAGAGTTCATTGGGCTTTATACTTAAAATTAATAAAGGGAATGGGTAGGACCATCTTGGGATATTTATAGTTACGAGTGTAAATTGTTACATGTTTGAATGAAATGCAATAAATGTTAAATTAATTATTTCCGTGTATTAATTAAGATATAAGTAAAGTGATAAGTGGGAATTCCCCATGTAAAAACTAGTGAACTATATTCAGCAGTGATGTTGCTAGGCAATCATCAATTAAAATTGCTAAAAATCCATATTGTTATAAATGAATTCAAACAAATAGCTATTATATGCTACTATAGCAAGTTGTTCATCTTGGAGTCTCTCAATTTTTAGTTGGTGGTTATCTAGCAACATCACTACTGAAGATATTTTTGTAGTTAGTAAATTAAATTATATATACACTATTACTCACTTAACAAAGACAATTCTTTCACCAAAATTCATCATAAAGCAAGAAGATCATATAAAAAGCAAGCAATTATAGTGGTATTTTGTGAGAAAAAATTTGACTGGTTATTGCTAATAAAAATTAGACTATAAACTGTGAATATCATATTAACAAACAACTTAATCTAGGATATATAGTAATTAATAAAATCCTTAATGTATATTTATTTATATAGAGAAATGTACAACTTTTTACTACTAAACATGTTCAGATCTTAAACAATAAAATAAAAAATAATTACATAAGTTTGTCACTTAGGAAGCTATAAAATGTTTAAAATCCTAGAAACGATAGAGTTAAACTCTAAAATTTGTCATTCCATCAATGCATCAACCACGCACCTAGCATAAAGAATGTGTCCCATATATACATATGTAAAATCTAAAGCAGTCTTTAAATTGTCAATTGCAAGGCAGAGGTTTTCCCGAAAGCTTTTTGTAGCAGAACGGTGTGGCAGAAGACATTATTCAATTTGCTTGCTAATGGCTCACGATAAGGGTTTCGGTATTTTCATCCTCGTTTTAAACTTTAACTAAGAATAGCTAAAGATCCCATTTATTAGGCTGGCTATGTGGAAAAAAAACACCCCTGTTTGGAACCTTGAAAAATTTCTGTTATATGTATTCACACATAGATTATTATAATATGGCTGATTAAAATATTATAACTGTTTTGTGTGATAAATTGCTCGATTTTTCAAGTTTATAATGTTAACTTTTTTATATACTTTTTTTTTTAAAAAATTATTGTATAAATTATTTTGTAACTTAATCATTATTATTATTGATCTGTTTTGACTTGTCCTTCTAATTATTTATGATTATCATTTTGAAATGTCATAATGCATCATCCCGGCAAGAAAGCGTTTGCTATGATTAATGACATATGAAGAAGGCTTACGTACACTAGAAGAAAAAGAAAGAAGATTTAAAAAGAGATAAACGTGAAGTCAATTAACACAGCTTAAGATGTTGATCAAAGATCATCCAAAAAAAAAAAAGAAATTTGAGCAATTAGTTAAACATTTGTTTTAAAATGAAATTTAAAGCATAGTCGTTTTTTTTTTAAAAAGAAAAAAGAAAAAAAAAGACTTTAAATCATTACATCTAAAATACTTTGTTTATTTAAAAACTTTTCGGTAAATCTTTATATATACATTAGCTTTCAAATTCTCATTTTCTTAACAAATTTTATTTTGTCGTATGAATTAAAATTGTTGCCATATATATATTATCATACAGTGCCACCTATCTTTCAACTATTTGCTGAAATCATTTTTAAAGTCTATTTTTTACCCAGTTATGATAGCTGTTTATCTCGTATCCAAGTTTTCATTTTTAGTCTCTCCTTGTTATTCTCCATTTATATTTTACCATACTTTATCATGTAGTCAGTTTAAATTAAGCTTCGTATTAACACCTAAAAATTTAGAATCCTAAATGCTTTCACAATGACCCTAATCTAAATTCAATCTTTATATATTAATTCTAATTAGTTTTAAAGTATATTAAATTCCTGTTTCTCTTTTTTTATAGATGATTACAAGAATATTATGAGAATTATTTCTTGAAAGTCAGCTGGAAATAAATGATAAATATTTACTATATTTTTATAGTTTTCCACTAGGCAAATTAACAAAAATATTTTTATTAAACTTTTAAAAAGGTAATATTTTTGAGTATTATTTTAATAACTTAACTGTATAACATATTTCATTACTTTATTATCGTCCAATAAAAATCATTTTTATTTTGCAATAGTATTTTTAAAGTGTTGTTAGTTGATGCATTGTTTAAATTAATATACAAAATAGTTTGTTCTTGTTTATTTATGCGCATGACCTTAGGTTCAAATTCAGATCAAATGAAATTTGAATTTTAGTTAAGATATAAGCACATTTAATATATTTTTTAGATAAGTGGTCCAGATCGGAGCCAGATAACTATCCAATTATTTGATTATAAATGAATATTCATTTATTTTTGGATATTGAATAAATCCAGAAAAGATTACCTTTTCTTCTACTTTTAAGAACTATTTGAAAGACCTTTACCCAATACCTAAGAACAGCTGGCTAATTTATTTACAAACAAATAGTTGATCAGCTGACTGGATTAGATCTCAGCCATCTGTGTGAAAAATGTATCTGAAATAATATCTAAGTTTCATCTGATCTAGATTTTAACATCATGTTATCGACCTGAATATATATGTAAAATTATTGTTTAATTTTTTTTCATAGTACAAATAAAATATTTGACCAATGTTAACTTTACTGAGAAAAATAATGAATTTGTAGTTTTTATCAGTTGTTTTACGTTTATAGGATTTATTTTTAAAAAATGAATATGTATTATAATTTAGGTGTTAGGTTTCACAGTTTTGCTCAGATTTAAAGATTGTGTGTACAGTTCTTGATTGTTTCACTTTTTTTGCAGTAAAGAATTATTTATTAAAGTCAATGTTTGTAAATTGTCACTTCAATATTTTTCATGATAAGGGTTTATAATAGTGCAACATAGTGCCAAAATAATTTATTTTACATATGAAAAATGAATCCACTTTTATCTTTTGGACAAGATTTTATGTGGATAGTAGATTTGATGATGATATTTATTAGAATGAAGATCAGAAAGGCAACAGATCTACCAATCTTGGCAACCATTTTTTAATTATACAGTTTTAGGGGCATAAAATAAATATTTAAAACAAAATGGCTGATAAGAAATGGTTGTATTTAATATTTACTGGTTTTTTATTGTCATTTTAAAACAAGAAAAAATTGTGCAAAAATTAATTATAAATATTTCCACTTTATTTATTATTATTTGTTTGTATTATGTCAACTTATTAATATAAAAATAAAAGTATAAGAAATTTAAAGTGTTATATTGTGCCCATTCATACAGACTTTTTATGAGGGTAGGATCCCATATCTTTGGAAATGCTGTACTGCATGCTGTTCTGTCAAAGAAACATTTCAAACTTTCATCATTTTGTCAAAATGATAGTGACAAAAATAAAGATTCTTAATGTAAACAAACTATGACAGTATTCAGAGTGTGTCTGTGCTTAAATGTTATAATACAAATAAAAAATTTGAAATAAATCTTTTGAATGAAATTTATAATTGATTTATTAATTTTTTTTAAATTTGATAACTAATGCATATTTGATAGAATAAAATTGAACAAAAAATCATAAACAAATATTTGTAGGGCCCCTAAAACTGTATAATTAAAAAAGAGCTGCCAAGCTGATAGATAGGATATTACACAAGTACCAAGACAAGATACCTATGCAGCCTCCCTCAAATTATTTATTCACAAGATTATTAAAATGAACAGAAATTAATTTTGGCGTGTTTATTTAAATTATGTGTTGTCTCAAATGAAAGGTTATTCCACTGATTTTATATTTATCATAATAATTATTTTTATTAAATGTACTATTCTTATATGGTCTTTCATCTGTAGAGTGGATTTCTTTGACCCTAGACAGCAATACATTAATATTAATGAATGCTTTAAGAGGAAATTTATATTGCATTTATTTATTACATATCTAGAACACTGTAAAATTTGATGTCTTAATGATTTGTAAAATTGTGTCGATGGTATTTTATATAGCATCAAAGTAGCTGAGATAGTAATCATGTGTTCATATTACTTTATTTCCTAGATATTTCATTTTGAATGTTCTATTAACTTCCAACAACACCTTTTGATTATATTTTTAATAATATGTTTTATATTTGCTTTCAATTTTTATTAACATTAAATACCTTGACTACTAATATGCTATATTGACTCTTTCATATATTTTGTTGAAGATGCATAACCTTAGGTTATGCAATAATGATGTTGGAATGTTAAAACTAGTATACCATAAATAAAAAAATACAAACAAACATAACAACAAAGTTAAAAAATTATAATTATTATCATAAAATAAAAATAAAGAAGGAAAAAAAATAAACATTTTAAAATTGTTAATTTTAAATTTATTCGTAAATTATAAATTTTGGTGGGTAAGTTTTAAAATATCACTTTTTAAATTAATTTTAAATTATTTTATATATAATTTTAATTAAACTGGCATATAAAAACACATATCAATCATAATTAATGTTTTGGTTTTTTTAAAAAAAAATCAGATAAGTTTGTTATTTTATTTAAACCAAGTGGAAGCCATCCGTTTAGGAAACAAGGGAGGGGGCCATTTTTCTTTCCTAATAAATAATAGATTATGTAATAATTTGTTTTCCAGGTATTTATTAATAAGTTGAAAGAATAAATATGCATTACTAACTGATTTTTCTTTTTATGCACATTGTGCATAAAAAGCATATATAGTATATAAATTTATCATCTTTTATAAATTAATATTAATCCTCCATTAGTTAATTTTTCACACTAGATGAAGATATTATTTTTCTTTCTGTTTTATTTTCAAACAAAATAACTATTTTTTATTATAACTATTTTTTTAATGTTTATCAAAAATATGATTTAAAACATATATATAATAATGCACTCTCATATATTCCAAATTGAAACTGTTGAGATTATGAATAGAGCAGAGCTCATAATGTTTAATTGATTGCATATTTAATGAAAACAGTAATGGAATGTATTTGTCTTATTTTTTTTTTCTTTATTAGAAATAACTTTCTGTGCCTATATAATATTTATTTAACATATTCTCAATTACTTACCATGTAATATGAATACAAAATAAAAGTAAGAGTACAATCAAACTGTGGATTTACAGATATCTGATGTTTTCTTCATCACTTCTCTACAGTTTGGCAAGAAATCTGAGCAAATAAAAATTAGCTCTCATCACTATGTTACCTGATCATCTATTTTATGGGATTTTAACATTTATTTATGCCTTGAGTAAAATGGAGATTTAAAGTTTTTAATTTCTCATCATTATTCGTTTGATTTATATGGATGAACATTTATAACTCTATAATTTTCTTCTACAAAATTTTTCTTCAGTTCACATTGAAAACTTTTAGACATCTTTTCAGTGACAATATCATATAACTTTCTCTTATGCTTATTCATACATTTTCAAGGTTATTTTTTCACCCTATTGTAGTGACATCTACTGCAAGTTTGAGTAATTAATGGGAATTAGTTTATTCAAATATAGTTTTTGTTTTTCATTAAATGTTTTGCTATCATCCATGTTAACAATTGTACAGTATTCTAGTAATTATGTATTTGTTCAATATATGTCATCATGTTTGTAATCTGATACCAAATCCTTATACTTGACAGCAGAAGTGTTTTTACTTTGATTACTCCTAATTTCATTTCTTAGATAATTAAGATTACTAATTATATTAGATCCTCTAATAATTATTATCCATTGTTATATTGAGATTATTTTATTTGTCAGCGGTAAATTGACTTGGAAATGTTTCGATCTAAAAATTCCCCATTTGGCCATATTAAGACTATATAATAATATCTTAATAAATTTTTATTAATAATAACATAGAAGGTTATGTATGTACATATGTGAACAGATAATTATAAATTACAGTGGTATCTTTGTAAGATTGCAGTTGGGAATGGAGAGGACCAATGAGTGCTTCATATGTTACAGTCATGATGTGTACTATGTTTTTGATGGAGATTTGAAGGAGCATGGCTCTTGTAAAGCTATTCAGATATAGAAATCAGTTTCCATGTATCATCAAATTTACTCTTCGGTGTGAGAAGTTGATCTCTTCCCTTGATTTTAAAAAGTTTTTGCATTATATATTTTTCTACATAATAATATCATATGCAGCGTGTAATTGTATATTCATCATTAAAGAAAATTAATCAATGTTTCAATAATAAAAAAAATGAACAATATTTTTTGAACAGTTTCTTTTTTAATTAAAAATAATTTCTAAATATCTTTGTCTCATTGTTTAACCTGACTTAAAGCTGATTGTAAATTTCTGTTTTACTTCTGAGAAGAATTAGTTTAAATTATTATTATTATTATTATTATTATTATTATTATTATTATTATTATTATTATTATTATTATTATTATTATTATTATTATTATTATTATTATTATTATTATTATTATTATTATTATTATTATTATTATTATTATTATTAACTGAAACACAGGCTTATTATATACCTGTGTCTATATATGTAATACACCTGGGTCTCATTTTACGCAATAGATAGGTTCCTCAGAAAACATATGCAAACGAAATCGCGCAAAAATAGATGTAACTTACATTGAAAAAGGGGGGATGCGGTCTGTGATTTTTCAAAATTCGCGTAAAAGCAAAGCACCAACATAAAATTACTTTAAAATTCGCACAAAAAAAATAAGGAAATAAAATATGACTAATAAAAAAATTCAAATTTGAAAAAAATTGATACAAGACAAACTTTTTTTAACTATAATATTTAATTTTATTCAAAATAATATATTTTTATGCATATTTTACAGTACAGTAATTTACATTTTTTATACATGTTTTAATTATTATCGCTATTTGCCAAAAAACACGTTTATTTGCAAACTGAGGAAATACAACTAGCGCCAA
Organism: Epiperipatus broadwayi; assembly: GCA_028023455.1. Taxonomy (NCBI): domain Eukaryota; kingdom Metazoa; phylum Onychophora; class Udeonychophora; order Euonychophora; family Peripatidae; genus Epiperipatus; species Epiperipatus broadwayi. The sequence goes on along the minus strand of JAQFVV010006200.1, from coordinate 14,839,123 downwards.
CTTCACATTCATGTTGTGTCAATGGTTTTCTGGTGACAATTAATCTTTGAGATGATGATTTTATTAATTGTTTATGAAACTAACAACTAAAAATTAAATTCTTATTTTTGTCTTTAATTTTTTAATTTTCAATTCTGTTTAAAAATCAAATTTCACATCACATTAATTTCAAGTCACCAAGTAATTTTTAAATTGTTAATTACAATTAAAAATCAGATTTTAATTTTTAATTGTCAAATTTAATTGTGCTCACTGATTACGTTCTTTTTTAAAAAGCAAAAACAGAATGTGATTTAAAATGTAAAATTAACATGCACAATGTTTGAACAAATTTGCATTATAATCTTGTAAAATTTAATGTAATGACTGGAAGGTTGCTATTCTTCCACATGCACCTTACTATTACTTTCAGACAGTCAATAGCTGTTAAAACAGCAGTCTGAGGAGCGATCAGGCCTAGACACATGACAGAGATTTTTTGACAAGAAAAGAATGATACCACTCTTTTACTTAACTTTTATATATATATAAGCCAGTCTTAAGCATCTTGGCTTGAAAGCATGAATATATAAACATATACATTTGTTACTCACTGAGTTATTAATTTATGATATTACAGCGTGAAATCTTAGATTTACTACACCACAATTTTCTAGATGTTAATATAAGTTACCAGCAATGTATGTAAATAATATTTTGTTTAAATCGCATGTTGATATTAAATTAGTAATGTGTGTATACATAAAATGTGGAAATCATGATTTTAATTTCATTATTGCATAAAATCTTACTATTATAAAGCACTGAAAATATTGAAATTATTAAGATGAAAGTCGAATTCCAATAATGTGCTATTTCTTTCAATATAACGTAAGTGCGCGAAATTTATTATTTAAAGTAATAGCGCATTATCAGAGTTCGACTTCCGGTGAAACAGGAATTGCACATCTTCAAAATCATGTTAAATAAGTCTGCATAAAAAGAGACCCAGGTGCATAGGGTATATGAGCACAGACTTTCAGATGACCCATTACTCTCCACTCTATCTAATAACACTGATACACTCAAGCACTTATATGCCGAAAAAGATAAATAATCACCAATATACGTATTTCATGCTAAACCAGCAATGATCAGTTGGTCCAGATTATCATCTCCCACACATATATACCATAAGTGCTCAGATATATATTAAGATAGACAATCTTTATACTTTAATGGACAGGCTCCAATCCACTATACACTCCAACTCTTCAATCGTCCATCCAATTGAAAATCTGATGATGAAATGCTCAAAGGCCACCCTGAGGCCCAGGTTCTTCTCACACCCATGTTGATCTAAGGTCAATCTGAACCCCACATGTACCGGACATAATCCGTTTAATACATATGCAAGGATGGGCAAACATCTCTACAATGTAATAACTGAAACACAGGCTTATTATATATCTGTGTCTATATATGTAATATAGGATATATGAGCACAGACTTTCAGATGACCCATCACCCTTCACTCTATCTAATAACACTGATACACTCAAGCACATATATGCTGAAAAGATAAATAATCACCAATATCCATATTTCATGCTAAACCAGCAATCATCAGTTGGTCCAGATTATCATCTCCCACACATATATACTATAAGTGCTCAGATATATATTAAGATAGACAATCTTCATACTTTAATGGACAGGCTCCAATCTACTACACACATATTATTATTATTATTATTATTATTATTATTATTATTATTATTATTATTATTATTATTATTATTATTATTATTATTATTATTATTATTATTATTATTATTATTATTATTATTATTATTATTATTATTATTATTAGAAGGGATTTGAACTTAGACTTTCAAGCTCCCTACAGCTATTCATTCCATCTTATATAACCAATACACATGATAACATATATGTGAAAAAGATAAATGATCTCCAATATACATATTTTGTGCAAAACTAGCACTCATCAGTTGATCCAGATCACCATCTTCCACGTATATATATTATCAATGCTCAGGGTATATTAAGATAGCAAATCTTCAAACTTTAATGAAGCTTCAGTCTTCTCCACCCTCCAACTCATCAGCCATCCATATCATTGAAAATCTGATGATGGACTGCTCAAAGCCCTTGTTGATGCCAATATTATTGTCATACTTGTAAAGTCACCAACCAAGGCAGCGGTTGGTGGCCGAAGGCGGAGGGTGCTAAGAATCCCCTGATTGTGGACCCAGGCTGCCATTTGATGACGACTTTTTATTTAGGTACTTACAACTGCAGATCACTTTCAAGTGAAGGAAGATTGCAAGAATTAGAAGAAGTCTTATATTAAATGGGACATTATTGGACTTTGTGAAGTTAGAAGAAAAGGAGAAGAAACAATTGATTTAAAAAGTGGACATATACTCTATTATAAAGGCACACATATTGGAAATACAAGTGGAGTAGGATTCATTATAAATAAAAAGTTGAAGAACAATATTGTGGAGATTGATGGTGTATTGGACAGAGTGGCAAGATTAGTTATACAACTTAATAGCAGATACCAAATGCAGATAATTCAGGTTTATGCCCCAACAAGTTCTCATAGTGATGAAGTAGTAGAAGATTTTTATATGGATGTACAAAAGGCTTTTGATCAGAGTAAACAACATTTTAAAATTGTTATGGGAGACTTTAATGCTAGAATTGGTAGACAAATGAAAGATGAAATTGCTGTAGGTAATTTTGGTTATGGTAATAGAAATGAGAGAGGATATAGACTTGTGGAGTTTGCAGAAAAAGAAAAACTTTATAATGTTAAAAGGAAATGGACATGGAAGCATCCAAATGAAGGTACAGCAGAATTGGATTATATTTTGACTAACAGAAAATAAATATTTCAAGATTATAATGTTTTTAATAAATTTAACACAGGAAGTGATCATTGATTAGTAAGGTGTAAGTTACGTGTTAATGTAAAACTAGAGAGACAAAAATTATTAAGAAAAACAATATTTATAGTTGATATTCCTAATCTTCAGAAACATTCTAATGAATTTAAATTAGAACTTACAAATAGGTTTCAAGTGTTAGGAGATTTTGTACATGATTCAGATTTGAATGAAATTAATATGAAAATAGCTGATACACTTTTAAAAACTGCAATAAACATAGCTGGTAGAAAAAAGCAGCAATTGACTAATAAAATTTCTACCGAGACTAGAGAATTTATGAAGAAAAGAAGGAATATGAAGATATACAAAAATGATGTATTAAAAAGAATTGAATATCTCGAATTTTGTAAAATGGTACGGAAAAGAGTTGAAAATGATGTAAGAAAGTATAACTGTGAAATAGCAAGGAAAGCAGTAGAAGAAAATAAAAGTCTCAAAAAAGTTAAACAACATTTTGGTATTGGTAGGAAATTTATATCTGCAATAAGAAAAAAAAGATGGAATTATTACTAAAAAGAGAGATGACATCATGAAATTGGTAGAAGATTTTTATCAAGAATTATATAGTAATAAAGAACAAGTACCTCCTATATTTATTACATCTTCCGAATTGCCCAGAATTTTAAATGAAGAAGTGAGACATGCAATTAAGTGTACAAAGAAAGGAAAGGCTCCAGGAAATGATGGAATTATAATTGATATATTAAAAGAAGCAGGTGAAGAAATAGAAACAATTTTAGCAAAGTTATATACCAAATGTCTAAATGATAAAGATGTACTGGAAGATTGGAAGAATGCAGTAATAATATTAATATTTAAAAAAGGTGATAAAGAAGATATTAGAAATTACAGACCTATCAGCCTTTTATCAGCTTTATATAAAATTTTTACCAAGATAATTACAACTCGTCTACAGAAAACTTTGGATTTCCACCAACCAAGAGAACAAGCTGGATTTAAAAGTGGTTTTAGTGCAATAGATCATATGCAGGTATTGAGAGAAGTCATAGAAAGGACAAACGAATATGAGTTGTCATTATGTTTTGCATTTGTAGATTATGAAAAGGCATTTGATTCTATACACATTTATTCAGTGATTAAAGCATTGGATCATCAAGGTATAGATCCAGGATATTGTCATATTTTAAAGAATATTTATAAAAATGCAACAGCAACAATTAGATTACATAATGATACTGGAAAAATCAACATTGAGAAAGGTGTAAGACAAGGTGACTCCATATTTCCAAAACTCTTTACAGCAGTGCTGCAAGAAGTATTTTGTGGATTAAAATGGGAAACTAAAGGAGTGAAAGTAAATGGAGAGTATTTAAGTCATTTAAATTTCGCAGATGTAGTTGTTTTTGCAAATAATGCTTCAGAGCTGCAGGAAATGTTGCAGGAGTTAGCAGATGAAAGTAGAAAAGTAGGACTAAAGATAAATGTTAAAAAGACTAAAGTAATGTTTAATCGATTTGCTCAAAATATAAAAATAAAGATTGATTATGAAGAATTAGAAGAAGTTAACAGTTACAATTACCTTGGTCAGATTATTAATACAGATGGAAACATAATGGAGGAAATTAATCATAGAATTAAACTTGGTTGGAGTGCTTTTGGTAGAAATAACTTGATAGTAAAAGGAAATATGCCTATGTGTTTGAAAAGGATGGTTTTTAACAAATGTGTTTTACCAGTTCTTACATATGGATCTGAGACTTGGATACTTAATAGAAGAGCAATACAGAGACTTCAGACCACTCAAAGGAGTATGGAGAGATGTATGTTGGGAGTAACAAGAAGAGATCAAAAATGCAATGTATGGGTAAGACAACAAACAGGTGTTACTGACCTTATTGAAAAAATTAAAAGATTGAAATGGAGTTGGGCTGGACATATTGCTAGAAGAGATGATAATAGATGGACAATTGAAATTTTAAACTGAATTCCAAGAGATTGTAAAAGACCCAGAAAGAGACCACATGTGAGATGGATGGATGAAATAAGAAAATGTGCAGGGGTGTTGTGGAGAACAGAAACTAAAGATCAGAGAAGATGGATTAAACTTGGAGAGACCTTCATCCTGCAGTGGATTGATAATGTTTGATGATGATGATGATGATGATGATAGACAATATACTCATATTTAAACATTATTTTATTAAATTTTTCTTTTTGCATTTTTTGAAAAGAAGGACTTAGCTTCAGTGAGAGTGGCTTACCTAATATAATTTTAAAGACTAGATGTTGATATTTTTCTGATTACAACAATTTGCTTGTATTAAAAAAGAATAAGAATGAGTACTTCCTTTTATGATTTTCTGATGTTGGGTTTATTTTAGAAGGAAGATGTGGACAGAAATATAAATGTTATATTAATAAGGTTTGACACAAAGTGACTTACTTACCTTTAGATGAAGTTACAAGATTCTGTGCACTGGACATATGGCCACAGAGTGATATTTAAAGAAAATAACCATTTTTTTCATTACTACTTCTGTCTAGCATATATTTCCCAAATTATTCTTCCAGCACTGATACATTTTTATTTATCCTATTTTTCATTTTACTGAAAGTGATTTCTTTATTCCAATATTCTATCCTCATATCATAAGGATGTAAACATTTTTTTTTTTTTTTTTATGAATCAGAGCAATGTTTCCCAGCTTGGAGGATGTGCTCCCCAAAAGTATAAACCAGGATATTAGATGAACACAAAGAAAATAAATATTAACAGAAAAAGATACATATTTAAAATAATGTACTTTTCTAATATTAATTGGATTCATTGCTTACGTTGAATTTTGAATGATAATATTTGTATATTGTCTGTTAACCTTATTATCCCATGACTTAATCATTCCATTATTAGGTTATTTATTTGCAGTTACAACTTACAAATATAGAATAACACCAACTATATTAATTACAAACAATTTTTCTTATTTAAATATGAACATTTGTGGAAATGATCCGCCAAGGGGATGTAAGTACAAAAGTGGGGAACCATTCAGAGCATTGGATGGTTCTATTATTTTATCAAATTTATGATCTATTCTATTAATTGTTAGACAATCATCTTCAGTCTTTATTAGAAAAATTAATAGAGAAAATAATTTAGGCATACATTACTTGTTATGATAGTCAAATCGCTAATAATTTTCCAATATTTACACTTAAAAATAAGTCGGAGCTTTCAAATTTAAGAGCAGAATTAATTGCAGAATCTCAGTATGTTTGGAATATTTTATTATTCTACAATTTGGAAACACTAAATAGATGTTTTAATTACAGAAGTTTTTTTAGATATGAAAACTTTCTTTTTAAAAAAGAAGAGGTTTAAAATCAAAGTTAAATGTTAAAGTTATTAACATGGTTTAATATTTCCGTTTATAATTTAAAATAATATAGCATTGATTAATTTATTTAACTATATACTGCTAGTAATGTATTTGCTATTTAATTTCTTTACTATTTGAATAATGGAAACAGTCTTCAAATAATTAACTAAAACTACGTTCTAATTTTATCGTTAATTTGGAATTATTAAATTATTTGCTCTAATTAGTATTCCTAAATTTAAACGTGGATAAGCTCTAATTAGTATCCCTAAATTTAAACGTGGATAAGTAAATATTAGCCTGGATGTTATAAACTTGGAACAGTTTTATATAGAAATGTAGAATTTAATAACTTATGAAGAACATTTTCATTTAAACTCTGCTTGTCATGTTTTTGGAATTGTTTTATATTTATGGAACCACGTAAAATCATTAATTTAAAAGTGCTTATAGTATATAAGACAAATAGATAGAATTACATTTATGGAATTCAACTATAATTATAATTATTACTTTGTGTATTGTTCAAGACATTTTTACATGGATTTCACGGCTCATATTTATTATTATAAAATGCTGTACAATTTAATTTGTCACACGCACACCTGCTATAATTCATGTATTTAAGTAAGAATGAATTAATTTAATTTTATGGTTATATGAACTTGTATGTGAAGTTCATGACTTATATTTTATTAGGTTTAAATTAATTAATGGGATTGAATAAAATACTTATTCAAGGGAATAGCGCTCGCGAAAAAGCTTGAAAATTACCAATGAATTTATGATATGTGTCAACCTCTCATGAAGTGTCTTATGAGTCTTTCCAGAGTTCTATTCCTATACTAATGTCACTTATATTACATTGTTGCTATGTTTTTATTTTAAGCAAGATAATTTAATATACTAGTTGTCCTAATTAGTGAAACAGTTTTTATTATGCATGAACCCACATCTGCTAAAATGTTAGTGTTTTCTGAATGGTCAGAATAACTGAGGAAGAGGATTTTTGCACTTTAATGTGAAGTAAATAGTAATATTGCTTTATAATGTTAAAAGGCATTAATCTGTGCTGGTGGTTAATCCGCAGATTAATTAATTGCCACTTTCTGTATTTTTACACTCATTCCTGCGCTGGTGGTTAATCCGTGGAATTGTGTAATTATATTTATTGCTTTATGATGGTGTATAAATCCACAAAGCACTCAGTGTTATATAATTCCTATGTGTAGATGAATGCATCTACAGGAATATGATTTTACTTCATAAATATAAGTTTGGGCAAAGTATTTTGGTTATTCTGCTAAAATCATCTTCTTCCATTTATAAGCATAATTTATAAGTTAGATCATAAAGTGTAGCAGGACATTCTATCTAAGTTATCTCATAATAATTAACTGTTCATTGATTAATATTTTATCTGAATTTAAGTTTAAATTTTCATTTTTATTTAGTGTTAGCATTATAGCTAAATTCTACAAATATAATATTATTTATTACATTATTATAGGTCTACAGTATAGGTTTATTGGTTCTGGAACTGACACATTGGATATTTCATGATTTGATGTTGAATTTTAGTATAATTTCCTCAAGACATCAATTATATCAAATTGTAATATAATGTATGATTAGGCTTTATAAAACTGTGCCTATGATATGTTATTGAAGGAAGCCAATGGAATTATAATTTATTTATTTATTTTATTTGTTTACTTATGTATTTAGTTATTACATTAAACATCAATTACTTATTAGTCATAAAAATTGTAAATAAATATTGATTTATAATTAAACTTACTGTGCTGTTGCTATTTGTCATTCATAAAATCAGAAATCATATATCTTCAATAGAGCATACATTGAAGTACATACTATTGTCAGCATGATATAAGAGTTTAGTAATATTTTGAGAAAAACATTTGAATGCTTTTTGTCCTTGGTAGTTTATGATGTGTAAGGTACAATAAAATCCCATTTACCTTTTCCATCATTTAAGCTTTGCGTAGTTGATTCGAGTACATGATACAAAATTGATTGATTTTATAAACTTATAAACAGATTTACCAGATAATGACATGATTAAATGTATTTACTTAATGTTTTAATTGTCATTCATCAGTATAACAAGAGTCTCATTGATATTTATTAAATTATAGAAAAGAACCCAAGTATTCCATGTTTGTTTATTATTGCAAAGCTCTTACCTAGACTAGCATTTGTATTAAAAATCATGTATGTAATTTTAAAATTCATAATCTTTAGTAGTTCCACAAATTATACCACCTTGTCCATGGTCGGCCATAAGGTCTCATGCAATGAAAAATCGCAAATTAAGGTTTGAAGGATAATAAAATTGCATACTTATAATTTGTCTAATGTATTTTCACATACTACTATGATAGGTTTTCGTGGTACACCCTGGCTGCGACCCGATTAGATCATAGCAATTTTATGTTATATCATTAGTTTTGTTTGTGGTAATTTGCTCCAGATTTCGGTTATAGTCTTTGGTGCATAATATAGATGGCATGATATGTTTTTGGTTATAGTTCTTGGCACCACAATGATGGGAGCATTGAGTTAGATCGATGGGTACAGTTCTTGGCTGCCCAATAATTAAAGCCATTGGTTATAAAGAATTCTATTACAGTTCTTGGTGCCAATATGGTAGGCATTGGTACGTCCCTTCAGTCTATTGGGTTATAGTAAGGTGGGTTTGATTATAGTAGTTATCTGACATCAAGGTATTAAGCTTGATTAATGTTGATGGTTACAGGTGAGCTCTTGGCGCCTGTTAACGTGTGGCCCGATTGTCCAATTGATGATGGTTACAATATTGATTTGCATATTATATATATATATAT